>QLTV01002534.1:2305837-2318566 GCA_003457575.1 Thermophis baileyi | reverse complement strand
ATTATAAAGACCAGGTCATCTGCACAAGCTTGCATTTTAAATATCTGTTTCTTAATCTCCAATCCTTTGATTTGATCATCTTTCCGAATTGTTCTAGTTAATACCTCCAAAGATAGTACAAACAGTAACGGGGATAGTGGACAACCTTGCCTTGTGCCTTTTTGAATTTGAAAACTTTCAGTTGTTTCTCCATTAATTATTACTTTGGCTACTTGTTTAGAATATATTGCTTTAAACATGTTTATAAAGTTCTCCCCGAAGTCCATGTACACCAGTTGGTTAAGCATAAAGTCCCATTTAACATTATCAAATGCTTTTTGCGCATCGAGAAAAATTAACCCCACTTGTTTTTCATTATGGACCTCATAATATTCCAGCACATCTAATACAATCCTGACGTTGTTTCTTATATATCTTTTTGGCAAGAAGCCATTTTGATCAGTATGTATAAATTCTACCAAGAATCTTTTGAGTCTTTCAGCCATTATAGCCATAAAAATTTTGTAATCCGAATTTAATAATGAAATAGGTCTATAATTTTTAATGAATGCCGAATCTGAATTTTCCTTGGGAACCAATGTGATAATTGCTTCTTCCCATGAGGCCGGTATTTTTGCATTTTTTAGGACTTCATTGAATAATTCTATTAATGTTGGACCTAAAGATTCTTGTAGAATTTTATATATTTCTGCAGGTAAACCGTCAGGACCTGGGGCTTTGTTGTTTTTTTGTTTCTTAATTGCATCTGATAATTCTAAAGGTGTTATCTCTTTATTCAACATGTTTTTTATCTCTTCTGGAATTTTCAGTAAGTACGCTATTTGTAAATATTGTAATATATTGTCTTTGTTTTTGCATTCTTCGTCTTCGTATAATTTCTTATAAAATTCATAAGCCACCTTTTTCTTCCCTTCATTCTGGTACACTATCTCTCCCTCTTCATTGTATAGTTTACTAATCCTTCTTTTGTCCTTATGTTTCTTTAAACCATCTTCCCGGTTTATTTGCGGGTTATTTGCGTTTTCAAAGAAATTTTGCTTAGTGCGTTTTATTTGCTGTGCCAGTTCTTCCTTTTCAATAGTATTCATCTTATGTTTAATTAGGTCTATTTGTTGCTTCAAGTCACATCTTTGTGGTTCATTTTGTAATTTTATCTCAGCTCTACTGAGTTCTTCTTCTAATTTTCTTTGCTGCTGTAGTTTAATTTTATTATCCCTGGCCATATAGGCAATTGCAACACTTTGGCTGTGTCCCATAAATTTTGACAATTTGTATCTTCCTTCTTGTTCATCTGGAAGAACAGACTCATCTGATCTTCCATGTTCAATTTGAATTCTTTATGTTTTAAAATTGCTCTTTTCAAAGTCCACCTCCTTATTTTCTTTTGTCCTCTCCATCTAATTCTGACTGGGTTGTGGTCTGCCCAAAAGTTTGTGTCAATTGTGATATCTTCCACTTCCGAATTTAAATCTGCTGACCGCCACGCCATGTCAATTCTAGACCATGACAAGTGTCAACCCGAATAGTAAGTATATTGTTTTCTTCCTATATTTCTCTCCCTCCAGCTATCCTGAATGTTCAACTCCTCCACCATTTTAAGGAAAGTACTAGGTAGCGTTCTTCTAATTCCTTTTCTAATCTTGCCACTTCTATAATCTAAATATCTATGAGCAATTGCGTTATAGTCTCCCATTATACAAATATTATCATATTCAAACTTGCCAATAAATGTAGTTTTTTATAAAATTGTTTCTGCCCCTCATTCGGGGCATAAATTCCCACAAGGGCTATTTTTATCTTATTCAATATTACTTCTATTATTAATATCCTACCATCATCATCTTTATAAATTTGTTTTGCCAAAATTTCCTCTTTAATACCGGTATATGCCACAACTCCTCCTTTTTTCTGTTTTGACAATGATACAAACATAGTCCCCAATTTGGGGCAATTTAGTAGATGTTGATGTTGTTCTTTTATGTGGACTTCTTGTAGAATTATTATACTCAAATTCATCTTGCTAAGTTTATTTTAAAAAAATTCCTTTTTAATGGGGAATTGAGGCCGTTAACATTCAAGGATAGGATCTCTATCTCCTCTTTTGCTTCTCTATCTGTACTTAGATCTTTTTCTTGTTGGTCTAGCCTCTTTAACTTCCTTGAGTCTATCCTCATCATATTTTCCATTATCTATATCCTCTTCTTTCCCAGCTCCCTTGTCTTTAATTTGTGTTTCCTTTTCCTCTATAGCCTGTGCTATTATCTCACCTTCTTTTCTTGTCTCTCCTTCCACTAACTCTTCCTCACTGCCAAAGTTTTGTCTATAGAATTCTTCTGCTTTATCTATTGTGTCTAGTCGAAGCCTTTTTTCCTGCCACACCACCATAATCCCTTCCGGCACCAGCCATCTAAAATTAATATTTTTTCTTGTCAGTTTAGAAGTTATTTGTTGGTACGGTCTTCTCAGGTCCCTCACCCTTCTGGGTACTTGCTTGAGTACAATTAGTTGCCTGCCTCAATATTCCAATGGATCATCTCTAGTCCTATATAATATCTCGTCCCGAATTGATTTCTTGACAAATCTAATGTGAACTTCTTTAGGGAGATTATGTCTTCTCGCGTAATTTGTGTGAATTCTATAAATTTCATCGATCTCATTCACCATTTCTTCTTTACCGATTCCTAGAGCTTCCGCCAGTATGTCCGTCATCGTCTCCGGTAGGTCTTCACCTTTTTCCTCTCTGACGTTTTGAAACCATAGAAAATGGGCAACCTTTTCTAATTCCAGGGAGACGACCGTCGATTCCAATTCTCTATTAGCCTGAATTAATCTCTCGTTCATTTCGTCTACTCTCTTTTCTTCCTTTCCCATTCTTTCCTCCATTTCCTGTAACTTTTGTTCATTTTTTATAATCTGTTGTTGAAAACATTCAAATTTACCATCCATTGATTTCATCTTTTCCTTAATCTCTCCTGTGTCATTTCTCACTGCCCCTATTTCTTTTTTTAGGTCTTCATGATTTTTACACACATTTTTTTCAACTCTTCAAACCAACCTCCCCACTTATTTACAATTTTTATATTTCTCTCCAGTATAAAAAGTACAAAATTGTCTCAATTAAGTCTATATAGATTGTGTTTTACATATATTAATAGATTATCAATTAAATATATTGAATACAAACATTAAACTCTATAGTATAATATATATGACAATAGATATTAAGGTGCTTAAGGACAGAAATAGGTAAATAATTAACTAATTAATTCTAAATACTTATTGTTAAATTATAAATCTAAATCTCCAGTATTTAGCAGTAGTCAATATTCAAAAGTAGATGTATTAATAGATATAATTAACAATTAGTCTTTTAGTTGATATAAATATCAATAATTTCAGAGAGTTCAATATATATATATATGGTTTTTCACCCTTACTATACTCACAATTTCTTCATATAGTTTTTTTCCCTATTTTTCCTTTTAAACCTCAAAGTCAGAGAGTTTTTACTTATATATCAATTTGCACTTGCAGACAAGACTAAATGTACATCCACGATTCTGACAAAACTGGCAGATGGAATTTGAGAACCACTGAACCACATATTTCAAAAATCCTGGAGCACTGGGGAACTACCAGATGACTGGAAAAGGGCTGATGTAGTTCCCATAAAACTACAGACCTATCAGTCTGACATCAATACCTGGGAAGATTCCGGAAAAGATAATCAAGCAATGAATCTGCAAACACCTAGAGGCAAACAAAATCATAATCAGAAGCCAACATGGGTTTGTCAAAAACAGATCATGCCAGACTAATCTTATTGCATTCTTTGACAATGTGACAAAGTTAGTGGACGAGCAAAATGATGCGGACATAATTTACTTGGACTTCAGTAAGGCATTTGATAAAGTAGACCACTACTTGATAAGATAGAAAAATGTGGATTAGACAGCATCTCTAGTAGATGGATTTGTAACTAGCTGACCAACTACACTCAATGTGTAGTCCTTAATGGAACTGCATCTACATGGAGGGAAGTATGCAATGGGGTACCCAAGTCTCTTTCTTAGTCCAGTACTCTTCAATATCTTCACAAATTATTTAAATGAGTGGATAGAAAAGGGAACTCATCAAATTTTAGATGATACCAAGCTGGCAGGAATAACACTCCAAAAGATAGTCTCAAAATACAGAAGGATCTTGACAGAATTTAAAACTGGACCCTATCTAACAAACTAAAATTCAATGATAGGAAAAGTAAGGTTCTGCCTTTAGGCAAGAAAGACCAAATGCACTGGTATAGAATAGGTGGAAATTGGTTTAATAGTAGTAACTATGAGAGGGATCTTGGAGTCCTAATGGACAATGACTTAAATATGAGCCAGCAGTGTCCTGCAGTTGCCAAAAAAGCCAATGCAGTCCTAGGCTTCATTAACAGAGGGATAGAATCCAGATAACGTGAAGTGCTAGTATCACTTTATAAAGCCTTGGTAAAATCACACTTGGAATATTGCATCCAGTTTTGGTTGCCATAATATAAAAAAGATGTTGAGATTTTAGAACAGGGGTGTCAAACTCAAGGCCCAGGGGCTGGATCCGGCCTGTGGGGTGCTTAGATTTGGCCCGTGAGACCGCCGTGGAAACAACAAAGGACCGGCCTGTGGTGCCTCTGCCAGCAAAAATGGAGCTCGGGAGGGTTGCGTGCGGCTGAGAGTTGCAGGAGGCCATTGCAGCCGAAAATGGAGCTTGGGAGCCCGTTTTCACTGGCAGAGCTCTTGGGCCCCTATAGGCACCCCTGACATAAGTGACATTGAGATGGCCACGCCCACCCTGGCCCCCCGAGGTCAAACACAATCCTGATGTGGCCCTCAATGAAATTGAGTTTGACACCCCTGTTCTAGAAGGAGTTCAGAGAAGAGCAACAAAGATGACTAGGGGACTGGAGGCTAAAACATATGAAGAATGGTTGCAGGGATTGGATATGTCTAGTTTAATGAAAAGGATATTGGAGCACGGTTATTATGTCGCACATAGTCCTTTACATGTGACATGATAGTGTTCCAATATCTAAGGGGCTGCCACAAAGAAGAGGGGATTAACCAAAACACCTGAAGGCAGGACAAGAAGCAATGGATGGAAACTAATCAAGGAGAGAACCAACCTAGAACTAAAGAGAAATTTCCTGACAGTTAGAACAATTAATCAATGGAATGACTTACCTCCAGAAGTTGTGGATGTTCCAACATGCAAGGTTTTTAAGAAAAAATTGGACAACCATTTATCTGAAATGGTACAGGACTTCCTCCTTGAGAAGGGGATTGAAAAGACTTCCAAGGTTCCTTCCAACTCTGTTATTCTGTTACTCAAAGGTCTGAGAGAAGAGGACTTGATTTTATTTCTCTAATAAAAATGTATAAAATAGAGATTGGATTTTGAGGCACTGAGTCAGCCTGTTAGATTTCACTTGTGTTTAAATGTACTTGGGCTTGAGAAATAGTGTTCCCACAGTGACAAGCTATACTTGAGCCTCACTTAATTCTCACTCATTATTTGCGTTTGGCTTTGAGCTTAGAAGCATAAAATAAAAACCAAAACACAATAATCATGTTGTGCCAGTGAGCTCTCCCTCGGTTTTACAAAGTGTTTTTTGGTATGCCTTGCAAGAAAGGCAAACAGTGATTTAATGCCAATTGCCAATATCTTTTCATGTCGAATCGGGCACAGGTATAAATAAATGTTTCATGCACAATATAAAACAACCCTTTCCCCTGAGTTCTCTCATTTCTGAAATTTTATGAAATGAAAATTACTTGCATGATGCAAATACTATCTTCAATTCTAATATGAAACACCAGCGCAAGAATTGAAAATAGGTAATTTAGCCTGTAATCATACAGGTGGCCTACTTTCCTAGGAGGTTTAGCCATTAATAGACAGCTACAGAATTACAATATGGAGAGGCCTGCCTTCTCTAACCTAAAGCCCTCAAGACATGTCAAACTACAATTCACATCATTGCCTTGCTGCCAAGGAAGAGAGATAGGAGTTGTAGTCCTCCCTAATTTTGGAAAGTTTGTAGTATAGATTGCTTTGAAGTAAAGCACACTGATCTGACGATATTCTTGGTTGCACAGCATTAAATCTGTGCCTATATGGCCTCTTTCTCATTAAATTCTTCTCTTCGTTGATCCTCTTCATGAGATTAAGTTTAATCTGCTTTTTTTTTTTTTTTTTGCTCAGAAATGGTAGATGGCAATATAGAGTGTATCTTAGGGTAGGCAGTTGAAAAGTTGATGACATAATTTGAAACAAATGGGTTCTCCATAAATTCCTAGGAGAGAGGGGAATTTTCCAAAAGATAATTTTCATGGTTGAATGTTTTAAATCCTTGTTAATTTATTCCATTTATTTTTAAGAGACATTTTATTTTATTTTTTCTGCTATTGTCCAGTTCTGCATGTATTAAATTGCTACTCAAAGGCCAAGCCTAGTTACAATGTAGTGAAAAGAAAAGGGCACATTTTGATTTGCTACATATTTAACTTTATAAATATTTTTCTGCAAGGAACGTTCAACATTTACCAGAATACCACAATGTGTTTTCGCAATGCTGCATAAGGATACAAGGGTACATGGTGCCACTAGGCCACATTGACTGGTAGAATCATCTCACAAAATGTGAGGATTTGCATTGCTAGAAGAATTTGAAAGGAGGGGCGTCATGGCACCAGGGGTGGGTTCTAACTTACCTCGCTGCCGGTGCGCTTCCTCCCACGCCATGTGGCCGTGCCTCATGGGCGCATGCGCGTGCCGCGTGGGCGCACGCATGCGCAGTGCCAAAAAATCCAAAAAAAATTTCCCCCCCCAAAAAAGCCAAAAACAAGATGGTGTCACATGCGCAGTGCCAGAAAATCCAAAAAAAATTCCCCCCCCAAAAAAAGCCAAAAACAAGATGGTGTCACATGGGCAGTGCCAGAAACTCGGCTTCTGTGCATGCGCAGAAGAAGAAAAAACCCAGGGAAAAATTCCCCCCAAAAAAATTCCCCCCAAAAAAATTCCCCCCAAAAAAGATGGCGGCGCCCACGGACCGGCACCGACAGAACCGGTTCCGTGACGTCACCATGACATCACCAGCAGGTTGCTACTGGTTCAGGTGAACCGGTCCGAACTGGGAGGAACCCACCTCTGCATGGCACCTCCCATTAGCTTGTTCAGTCTTACCTTAAAGGCAGCCCTTCACTTCTGGTTATGTACTCCAACATTGCCAAGAACAGAGGGGATGTTTTGTATTAAAGGTGTCTAGTTTGTGGTATTCCCTCCTTTTTCCAGGTGCCTAAATTATGGTATTTCTAGTGGCACTTGTCAATCTACTTTTCCTGGCATTTAAGGAAATGATTTTTGAATTATCAAATAATGTTTTGCTCTTACACGCCTGCTATATTTATACTATCTTTATATTATCTGGTCTCCAAAGCCAAGCAGGGACAGGAGACTGGGGAATTTCAGAAGAAGAGCAGGAAGTGGGGGGAAAGTTGCACAGAGAGCAATGAACTTCTGTATTGATGCCAAGAAAACTGAGTGAATGTGAAGGTCTTTGAAGTTCCCATCTTTATTTTTAAACTGTTGTTGTTATTGTTGCTTCTGTTGGACATGTGTGTGCTCACATTGTTAATTGTTTTAGATTGGTTGATTGTATTTTAAAATAATTGGGCAGTCTCACAATTTAGTTACATTGTTTTTTTAGTTGTTAGTCACTCAAAATCATTTGGTGGTTGGGCAGCCCATAAATTAAAGGAGAATATTTGTAGCTCAGGGTTGAAATTGTGCTCTCTGAGCTTGGTTGTTGTTTTTTGCCAAATTTCATAAACTAAATTAAATTTAATTAAATTCTATAAAATATTATTTTAAAAAAATACTATTCTGTGTTTGGAAGTAAAGTTAGTAACTTGTTCTACAAGACTTATATGGATTTGGGTAGAAAGTGTTGATTGGGGATATTGTTTCTTCTTTGGATGGCATATTATTGTGTAGTATAAATATAAGTGCTGTTGCCTGCTTGAATGATAAGGATGTGCTCAGAACTATTTGCCCCTTCTTTGACTTTTGGTTTTTGAATGATTCATAAATGGAGTTTATTTTTATACATACCTTATCAGAGTGCCAAACTTCTAAGAATCTTCTTGCATTTCTAGACCTTACTTGATCTAAAATGTCTACACTTTCCCAGTGGAAGCTGCCCTTGAACTGGCCTATGTGCTGTGAAATTAACAAATGTTCATTGTACCTCCTTGCTACCAATTGATGAACCAATACAGTTGGTTCAGTATTGCAGTGAAGACTGAAATAATAATCATCTAGTTCCACCTCCTGGGCATTTATTAGAACTGAACGGTTGGAGCATGGAACTCTCAAACAAATTACAATACCACAATTTTTCTGGAAAACATTCAAACTCATATTCTCCAATTGTTGTTGTTTTCCAAGATTTCAAGCAAAAGTGCTGTTACTGCTGAGGTTTTTTTAAATAAAAAACAGCATTGACTTTTGCAATGTAACATCCCTTCGATTTCTTTAGGTAGGGACTTCTTACTAAATAAATCATATGTGGAACAAGCAATAGAATCCTGCAGGCACTCTGCTCATTAGCGTGGCCAACCCTAGACTTTAGGACCTCAAAGAGCCTGTTTTTAAAATAGTCTTTATTTTTTATTTATTTGTAAATCCTCCTTTATTATTTTTATAAATTACTCAAGGCAGCAAATTATAACTGGAATTGTGGGGCAAAGATGCCATATTCCCTTTTTTCTGCCATACACCTACATTTTATATGCTTCCACATTCTTGTATTAAGATAAATTGCAAACAAAAACTAAAAAAAAAATCCCACTTGGTTGTACATCCTAACTAAAAAGAAGAAATAGTCTATGCCTTGTTAACTCATGGCAACATTAACAAGTACAGGAAGAAATGGAAGATTTCACTTGCATGTGGATGCATTTGAGCCTGAAATACTATAATGCTGACACAGTAGCAATTGATACTTGAGCCTCACTTAGTTCTCACTTGTTATTTGTATTTCTCTTTGAGCTTAGAATCACAAAATAAATGCAAATACGCAATAAATACTTTGTTCTAGTTAGCTCTCCCTTGTTTCTTCAAATGGTTTTCTGGTATGAATTGCAACATAATTTATTTCTAAATTGTTGTTGTTGCTGCTGCTTCAGATGAGTATATCTACAGATCCTGCCACTGTTAATTACTTTAGATTGGTTTGGGGTATAATGCTTATATTTAGTGTAATTGGGCAGCCTCACAATTTACATAACAAATTAAAAGCTGTCTGTTTGATTTTATGAAATAAAGAAAAAAGAAGAAATAAAAAGGGGCATGAAAAAGTTAAGTTAAAACATATTGTGATAGGAATCTCACTCACTTTATTGAAAGGATTGGGTTCAACAGGAGGAGAAAAAGAAGACTGCGTAAAAGATGATCTTCCAAGGTAGCAACAGTGGTGGCTTGAGGAAGAAAAGAAACACCAAGTTCTCTGGGTTCAGCCATATATTGACTCCTTGCAGCTGTCCATTGAGAATCAGTTCCCGGAGAAAAAAAATCATGAAGGAACTTACAAGGCGATGCAGACAGGAAATTCTACACTCCTCCTAAAGGCCATATCTATGAAGTCTATTATATCACTGACAGATTTGAAACTGGGCTTTTAGTTTCATCTGGACAGTGTATACTATAGTAGAGTTACTACAATGTCTGTCTGTCTGTCTGTTTATCCCTCCCTCCATCCCTCTCTCCTTCCATCCATCCACCCAATTAATATAGCCATCTGTCTCACATATTGAATCTAGGGAACTTACAATGTTAAAACACATGCATGCACAAGAGCAAGCACTGAAATAAATCAATAAACACAATGATAGAACAAAACCATGAAAAAAACCATAATTAAAACATAAAATTAAAACTTTAAAAACCTGACTTATTAAAACATTAAAAATGTATTCTGTGAGAGTGCAATACTAACCATTTGGCAAGTTCCACAATACCACTATCAGATACCTAGGCAAGATAGCAAAGCTAAAAAGTCTTATAAAAGCCAAAAATTAGGGAAATAATGTTCCAAAGAATGGGCCTGATGGCAGAAAATATTCTCTTTCTGGATCCCGTCAGATGATATTCCTTAGTGGATGGGACCAATAAAATGCCTCTTCTGCTGGATCTGATGGAATGAGATAGATGTAACCAGGGAAAGATGATCTCCCAAATATTCCAGTTCCATGCCATGAATTACCAGGTGCATTACCAACACCGTCAATGACACCTGGAAGTACATGGGCAGTTATCATGGCTCATAGAACAAAGGTGTAGGGTGCCCTGCTCAAGGAGTGCACATAACTGCACACGCAACCACAATTTGTACCAGCTATAGTTTCTGAATGCTCTTCAAGCTCAGCCCCATGTACAGTGCATTACAGTAATCAATTTGGGAGATAGCTAGGACATGTGTGACAGAGAGCAATGCTTCCTGGTCCAGGAAAGTGTGCAACTGGTGCACATCATGCTGCTGTGCAAAGTCCAGGTGGACCCCCAGGTTGCTAACAATGTCTGTTTGGGGCAATGCCACTTCATTCAGAATAAGAGATGTTAAATCCCTGTGACCAGAAGACCCCAAAACCCAAACCCACTCAATTTTGCCATGGTTGAATTGAAGCCTTTTTTCCATTTATACCTGCACAGCCTCCAGAAATGAAGACTGAACATCAACAATATTGCTTAATTTGCCAGGAGCATAGCTATAAACCATACTGTTGATACCTCACCCCATAATAATAGATGATCTCATTCATATAGATTAGACAGGAACAGAGAGAACTCACCGAGCAGGGGTTGAGGGCAGAACCTCCTACTTCTTAACAATACCATCTTTGGAAGAATGAGGAGAGTAAGCATAATACAATGCTGCCCACCCCTCCCAATTTCTCTCCGCCAATTCAGAAAAATACCATGGTTGATGGCATCAAAAATAATTGAGAGGTTAAAAAAATCCAGAAAGGATGCAATATCCTCATCTTGCTCATTCCAGATGTCATCAAGACGTGCAACCAACGCTGTTTCAATCCCAGTCCAGGTGTGAAACTGGACAGAAAGGGGTCCAAATAATTCATTTAATCAAACATTCTAAAGCTACTGAGTGACCATCTTCTCAACAACCTCTCCTAAAAAGGGAAGCTTGGACATGGGACAAAATTATCCAGTATAATTGAGTATAGTGATCACTTTTTGAGAAGGGGGTGAACAAGGCCTCTTTAAGGGGCAGGGGGATAATTCTCCCTCTCAAGAAGGAGTTCATAGATGTTGGAAGCCAGCCACACATCACTTCCTGGAAAGCCTTCATCATCGAGGAGGGACACAGATCTACTGGTAATAGGTGGGTAACTGAATTGACAGGTGTGAGGACCCTGTCCACTTCATTAGGCCCAACAGGATCAAACTCTTCCCAGAGAACATGGCAAAATTGCGTGCCAGGTACTTCTATAAGACCTGAACCAAGACTTGAGTTCAACTAGGTGGAGATTTAAGTGATTTGGTCTAATGTCTAGCATATTCTTCTGTGCAGCCCTGTGCAGGTGATATTCTGCCCCCCTCCTTACCCAGGAGTCACTGAATCACCTTAAGCAATGCAATAAGGGCAGAGAAGCACTGGTTCCCATTTCTAGTAATTATACAAGAGTAATTTATTCCAGGCAATCTAATAAATTGTTCTTGTCTATTAAGAACTGACTCAATAAAGAATTGCCACTCAGTTTCATCGCTTAAGGAGCTTAATTCCTCCAGAATGCTAGATATACACACATTATCCAAAGTCCCTCATGGTGCTAACACAGATTTGGGAGAAGAGTTTTCAAGCAATTTCTGCTCACTGGGAATACTTTGAATATGTTCAGATTCAATGCCTTTTAAATTACCTAACCTAATTTTAAACTTCTCTACAGGTAGTTTCACTTAACATTCGCTCTTTATGACAGAGCTAAACCAGGGTTACTTAGGATGAGTCCTCATAATTATGACTCTCACCGTGTTCCCATTTGATTGCAATTTGGATACTCAGCAGTTTCCTCATGATAATGACATCACAGAGTTCTGTAATCATGTGATCAGCATTTGCAATCTTCACTCTGACCTGCAATAAGCAATAGTGATGGGGAAGCCAGCAAGAAGGTACAAATGACAATCATATGACCATGGGATGCTGTGCTACATGGGATTTTTCCTATGCACTGCACTGCCTATGTCAGTGTGATCACATGATGTTGTACCTCACTACCATGTGCTTAGCAATATGATTTCTGGTCCCGATTATCATCAGTAAGCAAAGGCGATCTATATTTGATATGTTTGCCTATCCGTCTCTCTGTCAGTCTCTAACTGGCTACCCACTTCCCTACCTCTCTACTACCCAACTACACTTAAATCTCTCTTTTCCAATCTCTGGACACAACTGACAAAATTGAGGGTATATTCACCAATTGTTTGAGGTATGAAAACATAGCTGTAAGTCACAAAAATATTTCGTCTATTTTGAAAACAAAGAAAATGCACCACATTTCAGGAATGCAAACAAGAATAGAATAGAATAGAATAGAATAGAATAGAATAGAATAGAATAGAATAGAATAGAATAGAATAGAATAGAATAGAATAGAATAGAATAGAATA
>QLTV01002534.1:2294426-2305147 GCA_003457575.1 Thermophis baileyi | reverse complement strand
GCAGAAGCAAACCAATTATAGAGGTGCAGATGACAGACTCAATAATTCCTCTGTAGAACTGTATCAGCAGCTCCTTGGGCAGTTTGAGCTTCCTGAGTTGGCCCAGACAGAACATTCTTTGTTGTGTTTTTTTGATGATGTTTTTGATGTTAGGTGTCCATTTTAGATCTTGTGATATGGTAGAACCTAGAAATTTGAAGGTCTGTACTGTTGATACTGTGTTGTCTAGTATTGTAAGAGGTGGAAGTATGGGAGGGTTTCTCCTAAAGTGTACCACCATTTCTACGGTTCTGAGTGTGTTCAGTTCCAGATTGTTCCGGTCGCACCACGAGGCTAGTTATTCAACCTCCCGTCTGTATGCAGATTCATCATTGTCTCGAATGAGACCGATCACTGTTGTGTCATCTGCGAACTTCAGTAGTTTAACAGATGGATCGTTAGAGATGTAGTCATTGGTATATAGAGAGAATAGAAGTGAAGAGAGCACACAGCCTCAGGGGGGGCCCTGTGCTAATTGTACAGGTATCTGATGTGATTCTGCTTAGCTTCACCTGCTGCTTCCTGTTTGTTAGGAAGCTTATGATCCACTTACAAGTGTGTTTAGGTACCACTAGCTGGTTTAGCTTGGTTAGAAGAGTGTCTGGAATGATGGCATTGAATGCTGAACTAAAGTCTACAAAGAGGACCCTTGCGTAGGTCTCTGGAGATTCAAGATGTTGTAGGATGTAGTGCAGAGCCATATTAACAGCATCATCTGTTGATCTATTTGCTCGGTATATCAATAAAAATCCTGGCCCATTTTCTGTTTTGACTCTTCTATTGTGACCTTTAATTCCCAATGGAAAAAAGAATTGTTTCCTTAATGGTGCAAAATACGAAAAAGTAGAAGGACAGCTTAGATTGAACCTATGTACCGCCATTCTCTGTTTCCCAAAACTGCTTCCAATATTTAGAATTAAAAGAAGTTAATGTCAAATTGCATCAAATATCAAACTTATCTTTCAGAACAAACAATCTAAATTGGTATATAAGCCTCCACAGCATTTCTGGCGGTTGGATCGCTTCCCATATCTGAATGAAACTGAAGGGGGGAAAAAGTATCTTCAAATATAGGAATGCAAAAAGATTCTGCATCAGGAAAAAGTGATGTTGTATCTCCAGTACAGTGGTACCTTGGTACTCATTGTTAATTGGTTCTGGGAACCAGAATGAGTACCAAAAACAATGAGTAGCCCAAAGTTTTGAAAAAAATATGATGGGGCTGAACAGGAGAAATTGAGGACACAAAAGCTTCTGAATCCCTCAGCCTTTCCTTGAGGCCATTCCTAGAAGGAACTGGACAGGCTGCTTGGCTAGTCCATGTTATCCCCTGCCTGGATTTGAACAGCTTTCTATTTAATTTCCACCCTGTCAGATTGCAGCATGTAGGAGAACGAAGTTACATTAATGATTGGCTATGCAGGAAAAGGCAGGCACACATCTGGTTGCCATTTACTCTATCTATCTATCTATCTATCTATCTATCTATCTATCTATCTATCTATCTATCTATCTATCTATCTATCTATCTATCTATCTATCTATCTCTATCTATCTATCTATCTATCTATCTATCTATCTATCTATCTATCTATCTATCTATCTATCTATCCATCCATCCTTCCATCCATCCATCCATCCATCTATCTGTCTATCATCTCTACACTTACCATCTCATCTAAGCAATATACAATAAAAGCATAAGAAATATTAAAACATAGTTAAAAGACAGAGATAAAACAGAATTAAGAACAAGGTTAAAATGAAGAAGTTGAAAATTAAAATCATATGAGGGAGTGCCCTCAACCCACCAACCACTCTTAGGGTTGCATATCACTCTTAAACCCCCATGCTCATTAGGGAGGGGGTGTAATTCCTAGTGTGGACACTAACAGACAATTGTTTCCCAGATATTTGAGGAAAGGGAGGTGAAAAAAGTTGTCTGCTGAACAGGTACATTGGGGAAACGAAACAACCACTTCATAAATGCATGGCACAACATAGGAGAACAAACACATCAGGACTAGATTCAGCAGTCCATCTGCATTTAACAGACACAGACCACTCTTTTGAAGACAACAAAGTCCATATTTTGGACAGAGAGGACAGCTGGTTTGAATGAAGGGTCAAAGAGACCATCTATGTCAAAATTGAACCTCCCTCTCTCAACAGAGGGGGAAGGATATGACATAATCTATCTCCAGTCTACAACACAGTCCTTTCAACAGTTCCAAGAAGGCTCAACATCAATTTGCACCACTCAGGTGACCCTGATGACACAGATAAACCTGCAGGTGACCTTAATGACCCGCTAAAAGAATGCAAATGTCCAGCTGTCTGCAAGGAGTATAAATCCTTCCATTTCCCACCATCCAGTCAGAGCTGAAGAAGCTTCTTGGATGAGAAGTGAAACATCTTCAAAGAAAACCAGAAAGTTCAGTTGCCTCTTGAAAAAGCATCTTTGGGACAACCATGACCTGGATGACTGAGAATCTCCATAGACACAAATATTTGTATTTCTATTCCTTTATTCTACCTATATATCTGAGGCTGACATGCCAAAATTTCTTTCAAAGAGAAAACAAAGCCTGGAGAAAGTTGAAGGTAGTGAAAAGGAGGAAATAATTTCAGCTGGAGCAAAAAAAAATTAAAATAAATATTACATTTACTGATATTTCATAAATAAACTCTCATATGAGGTAAGCACAGTTTCTGTGACTTCATGGACTTCCTGATTTATATAATGCAATTTAAAAAAGATACATATGTATAAAAATGCAGGCATATTTAAAATATGGACACTAACTTACATGTTTGCTAAAATATTGTACAAAAGAAATCTTATATTAAAAGAAAACCCATGTGGAAATCTATTTATCAGGATAATTAGGCATTTTTGCAATATACATATGTAACTTCAACTTGAAATTTATTTAACTATAAAAGTCTGCAAGATTTCTTTTTTTTTCATGAAATTTGTTTTAGCATCAGCATGAAAAAACAGAGAAAAGAAAAAGATGAGCCAGGGAAGAAGATTTTAGATTTTCTCAATGTTACAAGGGATACATTAGAAGCTTTTGTGTGATCATGTTCTGTAATTAGTGCATGCACTGGAAAGAACGAGGAAAGGCTGATCAAGAAAAGAATGGGTTGGTTGAGGTTGATTGATGGAGTTGAGATATTGCTGGAATTCAGTGTAAAACTTTGTCATTTCATCTCTGAGGCATCTTTGCCATAGAATACAGGTGCAAAAGGTGCCTCAGTTTCAAGATGATTGAGAAACACAGCCAGGCATAAAGTCAGGGAAATTGCAGTAAACCATCTTGAATGAACACCTGAATCCAAAAGAAGGAAGACAGAAAACAACATAGGCACTATTCCTCAGAAATCAAGTTCAGAGAGGTTTCTGTAAAATTTACTACTAGATAAGTGTGAATAGGAATTCAAGCCATGTCTTTATAGATCTATTAACAGGGGAACAAAAGTTATGCTCAATTTCTTTGTGTACACACACACACACACACACACACACACACACACACAACGTCACCAACTTTCAACTAAGTTTTAATGTTTTTCAATGACACCTCTTATTCTCATTATAAGTTTAGTAGAAATTCCTACAGTNGATGCTTTCAAAGTATTTTTCATGTGATAACAATTCCCCAACTATTATTCAGGCTCTAGTGTGTTTGTGTGTATATATGTACTCCATGTATATGTACACACACACACACACACACACACACACACACACACACACACACACACAACGTCACCAACTTTCAACTAAGTTTTAATGTTTTTCAATGACACCTCTTATTCTCATTATAAGTTTAGTAGAAATTCCTACAGTCAAAATTTAGTTTTAACTGTTGACAGTATCATCAACAACAATAACAACAACAAAATGTCTCTTTAATGCTGAGTTTAAGATCTGATGATTAGATGGAAATAAATGTCCATGTAGTTTTCTTGGTAAAGAAATGATTTGGCACTGACTTGTGAGATGCTTTTCAATTGCCCAGACTATCTTATAGACTTTGCATTTTCTATCAGTTACCCATACAAGTACTAACCAAACTCTCTTTATTTCACCTTCCACCCCTAAATGAAATCAACTTTAACCCTACTGAGTTACTAGGCAATGCTATATACACTCAACTGGTTTCAAACTTTCTGCAAATATTTGTCATAATATAGTACACCTGAATTTTTCTACAACAAACTCAAATTATATCTATATATCTCTATTCAAATGCAGTTCATGTCTATCTATTATATAAGAACAGTGGGTTGGAGAAATGTACTGTTTAAATCAGCCCAAAGCCACTTTAAAATACCAAAGGCAACATAGTCAAGTATTGTGCCTATCAGCTCCCAAATTTAGTAGGAACAAATGCCTGGGAAGATGCATTGTTAACGCCATTAATTGGTGTCTGCTTTTGTTCTTCTTGCAGCAATCTTCTCTAGAACTAGTCAGCATAATAGTTTTTATTCAATCAGAACAAAGTGAACTACATTTCTTTCTATCTGCCCATCCATAAAAAGACTACATTGTAAAGAGCTGCTGGTGATAATATGAGAGTTATTCTTCAGAAAATTCGCTGTTCTAGAAATCCAAGGATCTTTCTCCCAATGTTTATCTTGAGCTTCTGGCAAACTTCATGTAGCAAATGCTGGTCAGGATGGCTTATTTCTGGGCCCAACTCTGGGACATCTTTATATTTCTAATCTCCTCCTTGCTGCCCTCTTTCCAATCTCTGTATAGCTCATGGACAACCCTATGCAATTGATGTTCTCCACCCATTTCCTTGAAACCACTACACAAGTAAGAATAAATTTAAAGTAAGTAGGAGTGGATTTTAAAAGAGTGAAAAAGGCAAAAAAAAAGTGATTATTTGTTTTCAGTCAACCTGAAGATAAAGTGGACAGAACTGCAGTCACAATTAAAAAAAACACCTCTGGAGAATGTGTGGCATATGCTTGTGGACACATGTATGATTGCAGAGACGTACATAGGATCCTGCACTTAAAAGGACATTATCTTCCCAACATGTTAATGAGAACATCTGTGTAAAAGCAAAGGATACAGAATCACTCCCTTCAAATATTGTGAACTACAATTCTCAGCAGCACTAGGTAGGATGACCAGCCATGAAGTATGTGTAGACTCATCTACATCTGAAGGACTCAGCTATATCTGAAGGACTCCCAATTTTTTAGGATATAAGTAACAACTTGCTACCTACAAGCACATATATCATTTCCTTATATTCTTTATAGCAATAGCACTTAGACTTACATACCACTTTACAGTGCTTTACAGCCCTCTCTAAGCAGTTTACAGAGTCAGCATATTGCCCCCAACAATTTGGGTCCTCATTTTACCCACCTCGGAAGGATGGAAGGCTGAGTCAACCTTGAGCCTGGTGGGATTTGAACTGCCAAATTGCAGGCAGCCGGCAGGCAGGCAGGCAGCAGAAGTGGCCTGCAGTACTGCACTCTAACCACTGCGCCATCCAGCTTATAAGTAGCAGGATTTTGTTGCAGATCTATCTTTGAATTTGAAAGGCTAACTACTTAAATCACAAATGCACCACAATTGCTGGAATTGTTCCAAGGTTTAAAACAGTGGAATTTCTGACTACCATCAAGGGGACAGGCAAACAGTAACAGCATTTATAAGATAATGTGATGAAAATGGTAGGGAGGCATATGACTTCAAAGCATAATAAATTAAATTTGATTCTCCTTAATTTCAGATTGTTAAGATAAGTAAAAGCAAAACCCTCTACTTTGTCTTTCCTATAGGCACAGAAGAGACCAAGTTCTTTCTCCCTTTTTCTTTTCCAGTTCTTGACATGAATTAATTTGTACCTAAAATTTGAATATGACTTAACTAGGAGCATAGCCTTCTGATATGCTGATAGGCTGCTAAAATAGATGAGATATTCTCTGTCAAATTATCAGACTTTCCAAGGGGGATATAATGGTTCAGATGAGAGATTCCAATTACCCCAGTCAAATCATGCTGTCAATCTAATTATGTCAAGAATCAGAGATGCAAAAAATCTTTGTTTCTGTCCTCTCTTTCTGACTATACCACATCCCTTTCACACTTCTCTCATTTATCCAACAATTCTGACCCACTCTGCTTCAGACCATGCCTTTGTATCTGTTTTCATGCACCACACAACAGACTAACTCACTTACTTGACATTTTATGGCTAAATATCCTATGCATCGGGATAGTATTAAAACACCAAGGACTGAATCCGGAATGTTGCATTGGAAAGCTTTCCCAAATACATTAACTCTTACCTGCACCACCAAAAATGTGAAAGGAATGAGCAAGTTTTTGGACTCATCAAAATAAAATATTTCTAGGTAAAAACAGATTTGTACTGCAAACAGTACTGTATATTTCCTGTGTGCTAAAGCAGATAAGAGTCATTGTGTTTTTTTCCATTCCAGTGGACCTTGATGTAAATTGAATAAAATCACAACTATTTGGTATACATAACATCTTTATTATTGGGAGGCCTAAAGATTATAATTTTGGATTTGTATGATGCCAATTAATATTTGCTTATTTGGGTTCTTCTGGCCAATTTGCAAGTTGTGTCCACTATCAAGTGAAGCTTCAGCAGACAAATTTAGAGGACATGAACAGATAGTATCATATTCACCTCACCTTTGAAACATGGAGAAGGGAGACCAAAGCTGTTAAAGAGTTTTCCAGTTTCTTCTCTCACAAGATATGAAAATCATCCTACCGAGATAAGCTTAGGGGCAAAGGGCCACCCTATATCGCAACTGAGCATATAGGGTGGGCACCTTGTTCTCTCATTTCCCAGCCACTGATTTTTCTGGAGGATTCGTCTTTTGCAATGAGAGGGTCAAAGCTCTCCACTGTGCCAAAATATCATCTCTGCTACTTCTCTTGACAACTCATGAATGTCAGCAGAGGTGAAAAGAGAAGGAGGGAAAATGGATCTTTGCAGGGGTGGGTTCCAACTTACCTCGCTGCCGGTTCTCTCCCTCCCGCGCCGTGTGGGCGCGCCTCGTGGGCGCACGCATGCTTCGTGCGTGCACATGCACAGTAACAAAAAATCCCTCCCCCCAAAAAAAACAAAGCTGAAAAAAAGATGGCGACCGCATACACAGTGCCGGAAGTCGGCTTCTGCACATGCTCAGAAGGAAAAAAAAATTTCAAAAAAATTTCAAAAATTTTTTTTAAAAAAAGATGGCGGCCCCCACGGACCAGCACCGACCGATCCTGTTCAGTGACGTCATCGTGATGTCACCAGCGGGTCGCTACTGGTTTGGACAAACCGGTCCGAACCGGGAGGAACCCACCCCTGGATCTTTGAGATACTAGTTCTCCCAGCACTAAAAAGACACCCCCTTACAAAGTTATGGCTGAAAAGCTAGTTTCTTTGTTTATACCCAAATGGGAATGAAAGTGCTCTTCCCCTCTCCCAACTTATCTGACACAATCATGGGTAGTTTTATGGAAGAGCTGCTCCTTTTCGTGGTACACCTGTTATCCCTTCCCCTCATGCTTAGATGATGCAGCACATATTCTGGGAGAGCACAATATTTATATAAATGTCCAGCAGTCTTCAGAAGTGATCTTTGTTTGCAGCTTGGAGCTGTGTTCTTATTTCTATATGGCTGCATTAAATTTCCTTGTTGCAGCTACCACTAGGTGGAACTCCAATATACACGAGGTCCCAAAAGTATTCCAAGTTTAATTTGCCTGGAACAAGTGTTTTTATTTGATCAGGATTTTTGCCCTTTAAACCAGCTGTTTGGAGTCTAAGCTTTGAGGCATGAATTGTGTGGATTTAGGAAAATCTCACTGAGAAAGAAATAAAAGAAAGTAACAAGATACTTCTCTTTGCCTTTGTAATATACTATTTTTTCTATCCCATCATCAGGATTCTTTAGAAATTCTTTTGGTGCTATTTTTAAGTTTTATATTGTTGTGAGTTTGCAGAATGTATTGCTTTTATTGCTTTAAGCTACAGCATGGGCATTTTTACAAGAATTCATCGCATAGCCCCCAAATCAGCTCGACTTCTACAATTGCTGCCACCATCTGTGTTTACCAGCTGAGCTGTTTTATTTCTGACTTAATTATACAGTATCCAAAACTGCAGGAAAAATAGGTGGAAAATGCTTTGCAAAACCTGCAGGCAGAGTATCATCCTCTTGATGGTACTTGTGTTACTCTGCCTCTCACTTCATCACAAAGCAAAGAGAAGGAGGTCCTCAAAATAGCCAGAACATAAAACCTTCGGCTATCTGGTATATAAGAGATCCAGAAGTCAATGAAAAAAATATTCAGGGGGATATTGAAACTCTTGGTCTGTTAACCATATGTGATCAGTTTCATGATAGAAGCAGAGCATGAATCACACATCCAGCCTATACTTGATGCCCATTGATCTAGCTGTCCCCATGTCCTGGTAGAGGCTCCAACACCATAGCAACAATCCCCTTTCCCAGTAAGTGATCCATGCTGAAAATGCCAGGGTGTAGCAATGGCACAAGACAAAATATGAAATGGAAGAGCCATGCTAGCCATATATGTGCCAATACCACATCAAGATGTGTGTGCATGTGTGTCTGTGTGTGTCTGTGTGTAAATAAGTGGTATATTATGTGGTATTGGCACATATATGGCTAGCATGGTTCATCCCACATATGGCCTATGTCATAAAAAACTGGGTGGCATACAATAAAGGTGTAAACAATAAACATATAAAAAAGAATCATTTTTAAAAAATAAAAAAAATCTGATAGTACGCAAGCCTGCAGCAGATGCAAAATCAGGAATCAAGTAAGAATTCAATCACAGAAATTATTGAAAAATGAAAACACATCAATAGCCAGCGCATTATGGTATTCTTACAAAAAGGGAGGGGAAAGTATGGGGATGTGGGTTCCTAATCCTTGTGCAGTCAACTGGTCAACTGAGTCTTCTAAAACCCAGGGGAAAATGTAGTGGGGAAAAAAGACAAAACACAAGAGAGTGATGCAGGGGTGGGTTCCAACTTATCTCGCTGCTGGTTCGCTCCCTACCGCGCTGCGTGGGCGCGCCTTGTGGGCGCACGCGCACTTCACACGCGCGCGCATGCGCAGTAACAAAAAATCCGGGGAAAAAACAAAGCCGAAAAAAAGATGGCGACCACATGCACAGTGCCGGAAGTCAGCTTCTGCACATGCTCAGAAGGAAAAAAAATTCAAAAAAAAGATGGCGGCCCCCACGGACTGGCACTGACCGATCCGGTTCGGTGACATCATCATGACATCACCAGTGGGCTGCTACCAGTTCGGGAGAACCAGTCCAAACCGGGAGGAACCCACCCCTGGAGTGATGCCATTGCAGACTTCATGAGTGACTGGGGCAGAGGAAGGCCTGAGAGAAGGAGATGGCCCTAGAGTGGCAGAATCAATATGAAGTAGCAGAAGTTACAGGGTAAATTTTGTCCAGTTTCCTCCTCTTGAGCATCAATGCACCACACACCGACTACATACTATTAAATAAGGTGAGATCGAAGGGGAAAATCAGAGATCTTAAACTGTTCTTGAGGTGCCCCAGCAGTAGACTGATCTTGAGGTGCAGGTAGGGCATGTGGATCAGAGGTGGGTTTTAGAAGGTTCTGACCAGTTCTGGAGAACCGGTAGCAGAAATTTTGAGTAATTTGGAGAACTGGTAAATACCACCTGTGACTGGCCCCGCCCCCATCTATTCTCTGCCTCCCGAGTCCAAGCTGATCGGGAAGAAATGAGGATTTTGCAGTAACCTTCCCCTGGAGTGGGGAAGGAATCAGCGGTGGGTTCTGCCTTACCTCGCTGCCAGTTCGCTTCCTCACGCGCCGCGTGGGTGGGTGCACTGCACGGGGGGGCGCGCATGCACAGTGCTAAAAACCCAGCTTCTGCGTGTGCGCAGAAGCAAAAAACAAGATGGCAGCACCTATGGCGCCGCCGAGAGAGAGCCAGTTCGAGGAGGTGTCCAGCCGGCCATCGCTGGCGGTTCGGCAAGTGGGGGGAAATTCCCGCTACCAGTTCTATAGAGCCGGTCCGAACCAGCAGGAACCCACCTCTGGAGGGAATGGAGATTTTACAGTATCCTTCCCCTTCCCCTTCCCCTTCCACGCCCACCAAGCCACGCCCACCAAGCCACACCATGCGCACCAAGCCACGCCCACAGAACCGGTAGTAAAAAATTTTGAATCCTACCACTGATGTGGATGCATCACCCAGGAATGCTTGCTGGGGCACCCTTGTATCAAAGAAATGATTTGACTATAGCTGTGATGGCGAACCTATGGCACGCGTGCCACAGGTGGCACTCGGAGCCATATCTGCGGGCACGCGAGCCATTGCCCTAGCTCAGCTCCAGCGTGCATGTGCGTGCCGGCCAGCTGATTTTTGGCTGGCTCCGCCCATGCCGCCCCTCCCCTCCCAGGAGTCTCCACGTGGCCTGGTTTGGATGCCAGGTAAGTACAGGGCTCACATGGAGGCTCTGGGAGGGTGAAAAACGGGCCTCCTGGAAGTTCCGGAAGTCCTGAAACGGGCTCGTTTCCAGCCTCCGGAGCCCGGGGGAGGCCTTTTGCGCCCTCCCAGAGGCTCAAGGAAAGCCTCCGGAGCCTGGGGAGGGCGAACCA
>QLTV01002534.1:2281349-2292360 GCA_003457575.1 Thermophis baileyi | reverse complement strand
GACACTTTATATATAAACTCACATATATATATGCTCATATATCTGTGTGTGTGTCTGTGTGTGTTATATAATATATATATATATATATATACACATACACACTACACACACACACAAACATTCATACACACACACACATCTATTGTTGTATAAAATAAAGAGTGGACATAGTATGATCTTTCATGGGTGAGTCAATGCAGACATTGTTTCAAACAAAGCCTAGGCCACTACTGAACACAAGTATACACCATACCTGTTCCCAGCACAATAGATTTCTTGCAGTGTCCCCTTATGCTTGCAAGAAGCAGTTGATTCAACATTTGATAGAAAACAGAAATGGGGAAAGAACAGGGTTTTTAAAAATGTTAAATGACACAACAGGAGTGGAATATTTAAAAAGAGGCAGCTGATCTTCCATTCACTGAAAAGTGGGTAAGTCTTCACCACATATAGGAATCATCAAACCTATGAAAAAGAAAGACAAAACTAAAGTAAACCTTTTCTTTAAACCTTACTTCAAAGGAAGACTATCTCTACACTACACTATTGAATTAATGGTTTGCTAGTGATGTAATTATAAATTGATTCTTGACCTTGTAGAGGTTGGTGGGATTCTAAATCTGAATAAACATTGATCCATGCAGATAAAACAAACAAATGGGTACAAATGCCATTTTTGCTAGGATTAGTTTGCATGGATCAATAGCAGCATTATCAAATTTATTTATTTATTTGTGTCAGAAGCATCACAAATAAAATTTAAAATATAAAATACAAGATTAAAATATGTACAAATTAAACAGATCTTGCCCAGAAATTAGCAACAGTAATTGTGTTATCCAATGCAATGCTAACATAGAAATCATAAATTGTAGTCCCCACAACACTAAAAGAGGACCAGATTGAGAAAGGCTGCAGTACAGAATAACTTTCTCCTTCCATTTAAGAGTGGCTGATGAATAAAATGCATAACATTTTGACATATCTACTGGTGGTTGGTAGCATATATATATGAGCATAAACCTATAAATTCTTGGATTTCATGATTTAGCCACGGTGGCACAGTGGTTACAGTGCAGTACTGCAGGCTACTTCTGCTGACTGCCGGCTGCCTGCAATTTGGCAGTTCAAATCTCACCAGGCTCAAGGTTGACTCAGCCTTCCATCCTTCCGAGGTGGGTAAAATGAGGACCCAGATTGTTGAGGGCAATATGCTGACTCTGTAAACGGCTTAGAGAGGGCTGTAAAGTACTGTAAAGCGGTATATAAGTCTAAGTGCTATTGCTATCTAAGCCGTGTTTGAGAAACAAGATTCAATTTCTATTCAGATTTCATATATTTGAAACTGTAGAGGTGTTTCTTTTGAAACCGTTGAAAGCCTGCAACTCCACAAAATTAGTAAGATAATTTCTAGATAATCCATTTCTCCAGGAATTCTGAGGTTACTTGCAGCCTAGAAAGTGAATGGTGGCTTGATGGATTTGCAACTGCCGAAACTAGGTATTGTTTTGTTTTTGCATGCAACCAGAGAAATGCACAGCCTATGAAATAGGTGGTGGTGGTAGAAATTTAGTATATTTTCATCTTGTGGGAGATTTAGGAGACTTTTATTATACTACTACCCTGTTTCCCCCAAAATAAGACATCCCCTGATAATAAGCCCAATCGGGCTTTTGAGTGCATGGCAATAAGGCCAAGCGCTTATTTCAGGGTTCAAAAAAATATAAGACAGAGTCTTATTTTCGGGGAAACACGGTAGGGGTTGCAACAGTTCAGAAAGGATAGTGATTAATTGCTCATCTTTGCTATTTTTTCTCACTATTCCAATGTCAACAGAAGTAAAGAGAATCACCTATTATTTTTAATAAGTAGAAATGGGAATGGAATGGATTGTAGCACCCTTATAACATGAATTGCTTAGACTCACCTTGATCTGGCATTGCTATTGTCTCCAAAAACAAGCTCTGACATCAAGGTCTCTGGGATAGATCTCTTGCCATACCTGATTATAAAAAGTAAAGACTAAGTTAAAGCTCCCCAATTGTTTCCTTGGAGGGAAAAAGCTTCCCAAATGTTATTCATTTTTTCCTTGTACCCGATCCCTGCAATTACAAAAAATAAAATAAAATCCTACCAGCTAGGACTGATTATCTGGAATAGGCTTTGAAAGTATAACGTGATATTACTTTTTAAGTATTTAACTGTGTTTTGATTGTCTTCCTTTTATCTTATTTCTTATTTCTATATATCATGTTCTGTTAACTCCCTAATCATCTGGATGGATGAAAAGGCAGGATATAAATAAAACAGATCATGAACAAAATGGATAAATAACTAAATAAATTTTAGTTACTGATCATCTGCAAACTGTTAATAGCCAGGGAATCTACCATCGATTTCTGCACAACCAAGCTTAAAGAAAGAAGAAATATTAAGCATCAATCAGGCCTTTGCTCTATATTTTCTCATTTAGCAGATTAAATTCTATTTTGGATTTAGAGAAAGTGAAATAAAACTTGATTCCTTAGAGTTCTCACTATGTAATTTCTTGGCAACAATATGCCGGTACTTGAGCACTGTCTTCTTCTGGGATGTTAAAAAAACTTTCCAATTTAGCTTATAGCTATAGAATTCCCTCGAAGTATCACCCAGACCTAACCCTGCTTAGCTTCCAATTCCAGAAAAAGTTTCCCCAGTATTGCCACTTGTTGAGATTTGGGATGTACCACTGATTGCAAAATCTGAGTGTTATACAGATTATACAGATAAGTCTTCCACTTATAACTCTTTGTTCAGTGATCATTCAAAGTTACAAAAGCACTGAAAAAAGTAATTTGCAACCAGTGCTCACACATAATTGTTGCAGCATCCCCATGGTCACATGGTCCCAATTTAGATGCTTGGTAACCAGCATTTATTTACAATGTTTGTAGTGTCCCAGGATCATGTGACCACCATTTGCAACCTTCCCAGCTGGCTTCCGACAAGCAATGAGAGAAGCCAAATTTGCTTAATATGATGCATTCAACATGATTCATTTAACAGCTACAGTGATTCACCTAACTAACAAAAAAAAAAGATCATAAGATTGGGTGCAATTTTCTGCAATAACAACCACCTTGCTTAGCAATTGAAATTCTGATCCCAATTGTGATTGTAAGTCAAGAACTATCTGTAGGAGGTTCATCAACTAAGTCTAAGCAAAAATCAGAGGATATATATTTAAGACCTTTTTTTCAATTTCTCCACTCTTTTTAATGATCCTGAATGATAATAGGTCCTGAGTTTCATAGGAAGTTGATGAAATATTCCCAGTTAATAGGTAGCTAGCAAAAAGCAGTTGTTCAACTGTACTGAAGATGTGCTCCTTTGCTGGAAGGTGTCAAGAAAAGATTGGACAAGCATTTGCCTAGGATGTTATAAGGATCCCTGCCTTTGGCAGAGGGCTGGACTAGAAGACCTAAAGTTACAGCCCTATGATTCAATGGTTTCATAACTAAGCTGACTATATTTTCCCCACTTATTCTAAGATCCAAGAATATTTATACAGAAGAAAATCTATAAGTTGACTTCTGACTGCTAACAAGAAAAAGTTCTTCGATTGGCTTCCACAGGAAGAAATTCACTGGTCTTCCATGGCTCAGCAAAAAAAGAAGAGTTTCTCAACTTTATGACTAGACTATGAAGAGCACAAAAGTAACATAGTAGTAAACACCAACAACTGAGAGAGACAAGTGCTCACTGATGGTCTCCTGGATCTGGTTTCCAATTAAGTTTCTAAGTAATAAGAGCTGATAAGATGGTGTAGGCCAGTGGTTCTCAACCTTCCTAATGCCGCGACCCCCTCCCCGCCCCCCTCCCCGCGCACGATGAATTGACAAAGGGGGCGTGGCACCAAGATGGCGGACTAGCGCGCGCTTAGGTGACCCCTGTGAAAGGGTCATTCGACCCCCAAAGGGGTCGCGACCCACAGGTTGAGAACTGCTGGTGTAGGCTTTCATGACTGGTTTCTGTTGGGCAGTGTTGGGCTTCAGGATTTAGTGACCATTCACTAGACTAGACTACAATCAATAAATCCTGAAGCCCAACACTGCCCAGCTAATGAGCTGTTCCAAACAACCAACACTAATAGGAAAAAAAGGTGACTGGGCATTTTAGAGCCTAGTTCCTCATTCCCTCCTAAAAGACTGCAAAGCACAGCAATCCCTGGAGATTAAGAGCATCATTATGTATGCACACACTTGCACCAGGAAGGAGCCACTAAAGTAATTGTAAAGTGCATGCACCACACTGATATACATGCTTATTAAATGACTGAGAAACGTAAAATTTATCAGGGTGGAATCTGTAAATTCTACCAGGATAGAATGTTGAATTATATTACTTTTTGAAGTACCTGGCTGAAGATAGATGCCACATGAAAAGAATCCATAGCTTCTAGACAGATCTGATATAAAAATTTGATGCATTGAATAATCATGATTTAAGATGGTGCATGTTCAAGTAAACCCCATAGTTTCTCAACCAACAGTCTTGCATCCCCCCTTATATGTATTCACCTATTTGCTATTGAAAACTTTTCACTTAGAAAAACCGTTAACAAAATGTGCTTGGAAGCTTGAGTGAAATGAGGCTGCATTAATTCCTCCTATTCTTTGGATCCACACAACAAATTCTTATCCATTGTACATTAATTCTTATCCTTTGTACATTAAGAACAAATGAAATAAATCAAGGTAGCATTCACAGGTGGACAAATGGCATAAAATATCACCCATGAAACATGCCCACGACTACAAAAACTACATTCATGCTTTTGCACACCTTTGCCTTGTCACCAAGTTAATGTAATGCCGAAGGTCAGCAAGGTATTTTGCCATTTCTTCCGGTGAAGCATTTTCTCCAGGACTCTCAGGCTTGGGTGGATAGGCATCCACAAAAGTTCCCAGACAGAACATGATGCACAGAGCCATGGCAATCACAAGAGGCCAAGACTTCAGAGAGGCAACCATCTAGGAGGAAACAAATAATACTGACAAGTTCATAAAAATCTAGTGAATAATCCATGCTAGCCTTGACGTAACACTGCAAGAAGTCTGATATTCTCAAATTCTGCATGAAGTCTACCTTTATATTAACTGTCGTACCCATAATAAGCTTAGTAACAGATATTGCTGGAGAAACTTACTATTTGTATATTGTACTCTCTGTCTCTGTCGCTCTCTGTCTCTGTCTCTCTCTGTCTCTCTGTCTCTCTGTCTCTCTGTCTCTCTCTCTGTCTCTCTATGTGTGTGTGTGTGTGCATGCATGTGGGTGGCTGGGTATAAGAACCCCAACTATATTCCAGTAAGCTGGCCTCTGACCAGAATCCCATGTGGCACATGGATTTTTGGGCCACATTTTGAATTTCTGAATGATGCAAGCAATATTCACTCTGTCACTGTCTCTGTCTCTCTCTCTCTCTGTCTCTGTCTCTCTCTCTGTCTCGGTCTCTCTCTCTCTGTCTCTGTCTCTGACTCTGTCTCTGTCTCTCTCTGTCTCTCTGTCTCGCTCTCTCTCTCTCTCTCTGTCTCTCTCTCTCTCTCTGATGTATGTATGTATGTATAAAATCATTTGATATTGCATATACTTATCATTTGTATGTTAACAATTGCCTAAATGCACCATCTCACCCTACTAAACATCAGGTTCACTGATATCTTTAGCCTAGTTTGTCAAACTCTGCTTAAGAGTTTGGTCCTGTGGAGCATTTGCCAATAATGCTTTTCTAAAACCAGTCTAATCCTGACTGCACTGGAACACAAACATCTGCTTGGAAGAAAGCATACATATAAAAGTAAGGTGGGATGTGAGGTAGCAATAATCTTGTCCATCTATTCCATAAAATGCACAATGGCACAACTTTTTCATCACTGAATTTCCTCCACCCTGTCCCAGCTACTCACTGTGAAAAGGAGGTACAAAGGCAAAGCTGGATATGAAGAGATGCTGAAGCTCTGTGATCTTCAAGTTGAATCTTGCAATTACCTCTGTTAACAGCTCTCACAATCAGGGTTTATATACTTGGTAAGTGAGTAAATGAAGGAGGGGGGAGGCTCCTCCCCCTCCCTCATTTTCTCTCTCCCCCACGTTCATTCAATCATTCACCCATAATTTGTTGATCGATGCAATTCTGTATCAGCTACCTTGATTATCTTTCCCAGGAAACTATATATGCATGCCAAGGGAGGGAGGAATTCATTAGTAAACTAGATGAACCCATAGGGAATTAAGAACTGTGTCTCTAAGCCAGTGTCAAAGAACTACAACTTTTGATGACCATCAGTACGATGGCAATGATGGAGAAGTCTACCCCCTAAGAGAGTATAATGCATTCTTTTAAAAGCATAAGAAATCTCCCATTGGAATGGACAATTTAAGACTAACTACAGTGCAAGAGAGGCTTCATCCACACAGTAGACCCGGTCCTTTTGCTTACGACTATTCTTTCAGACAGAACCAACATCAAGGTCTTAGAAATAACATATGGGATTAAAGGAAGCATTGCATTTTCAAGTAAAACAGAAGTCAACATTTAATTTTCCAATAATATACATAGATTGCTTTGACAGTTCATGATTACATATGGTTGTAAAAGGCAAAGGAAACATAAGTCCAGAGAATTGTTTTCTTCTCCAAAATTATTATTTTTTGGTAGAAATGGTTGAAAGAGGAACCTGCCTTTTAGGATCTAATATTACAGAAAAAAATATGGGCAAGTGTCCCCCCCCCTCCCAATTCACTGCACAAAATGATCTCAGGATGAATTAGGACTGCTTGAATATTCATTGAAAGCTTCTTTAATGAACTATCAAGTTTTATTTGGTAAAAAAAAGGAGTCTGTGGATTTTATTCTGCTAGTCATTGCTGACTATAGGGGGCGGTGCTTATATCCATTTCAAGGCCATTGATCCAGCGCTGTCCAAAGACATTTCCCTGATCATGTGGCCAGCATGACATCACAGAGCACTGTTACCTTGCCACCGAAGTGGTACCAGGGGTGGGTTCTAACTTACCTTGCTGCCGGTTCGCTTCCTCCCGCACTGTGTGGCTGCGCCTCGTGGGCGTACGTACGCACATGCACAGTGCAAAATTTTTTTAAAAATCCCCCCCCCAAAAAAGCCAAAAAGATGGCGACGCATGAGCAGTGACAGAAACTCGGCTTCTGCACATGCGCAGAAGATGAAAAGCAAAAAAAGTTTTAAAAAAAAAAAAAAAGATGGTGGCGCCCACGGACCGGCACCGACAGAACCGATTCCGTGATGTCACCGCGATGTCACCAGCCGGTTCGGGTGAACCAGTCCGAACCGGGAGGAACCCACCTCTGAGTTGTACCTATTTATCTACTTTCGAACTGCTTGGTTGGAAGGAATTGGAGTAAGAATGGGAGCTCACCCCATCGGGTGGCACTTGGGCTTTGAATCTCAGCTGCCAGCTTTTCAGCCAACAAGCCCAGTGTCTTTATCAATTGAGCCAGCATGCAGCCCATTTGAGCTTAGATATAAATCATAATTTAGCCAATATTTATTATTTATTCAACTGTTATTTCCTATTTTCCACAGGAATTTAAGATAGTTTGCAGAACACTCTTTCTTTCATTCTTCCTGACAATAAATCAGTTACAAAGTACAAAGTCAACCAATGACCATCTACATCTGATAGTACAATTATACCTAGGTTTGCCTCACCCTAATTCAATGCTTTAACCACTTCACCTGTTGTGTTCTGACTGATCTCTAAATGAACTATAAATTGTTATGTTTAGCTGAACTCTGAATAAACCCTGATTTGCTATGTTTCAGTGAACTTTAACTGAACTGTATGTTTTCACTCAGGTCCAGCGTTTGAATGCTCAAACGCTATTGGTTGTTGTGTCTGACAGCCCTCTATAAAAGAGCTAGCTGTCAGACCGTGCTTTGCTGGTTGTCTTGAGTTGAGCTAATAAAAAGAGCTGTTCTGAAGTCAGTCTCCTGTGGTCGTTCCCACTCTCTAACATCACCCACTTGCTTTGGCCAGAAAACCAGCCAGAATTCTTGTAGCTGAATTTTGTATTAATTGTATCTTTCAAACCATTTTCAAGAGCCGCTCTGTATATTATAATGAATGTTGAGATTGCTACAGCTACACCACAGTTGATACATCAGACAAAATTATTAGAACATACTCCAAGCAAACAAATTCAAGAATTGGGAGTTGTTTGTTTGTTTGTTTGTTTGTTTGTTTGTTTGTTTGTTTGTTTGTTTGTTTGTTTGTTAAGAGCCGTGGTGGCACAGTGGTTAGAATGCAGTACTGCAGGCTACTTCTGCTGATCACTGGGTACCAGCAGTTTGGTAGTTCGGGTCTCACCGGCTCAAAGTTGACTCAGCCTTCCATCCTTCCGAGGTGGGTAAAATGAGGACCCAGATTGTTGGGGGCAATATACTGACTCTGTAAACCGCTTAGAGAGGGCTGTAAAGCCTCCTCTCCCTCCTTCTCCTCTCATGCGGCGGGGTGGGGGGCACGGCAAGGCGATGGCCGGATCCTTAGGGCAGGAGAGAAGCGGCCCTGTAGCTGCCTTCACACCACATTTGCGCGTAAGGCAGCCTTCGCTTCCTGCCGCTTCGGGCTGGAGCTCACGCCCTCCCCGCTCGGCCGAAGAGCTGCGGGGGGATGGGATGAGATGGGACACGGCAAGGCAATGGCCGGATCCTTAGGACAGGAGAGAAGCCACGTCCAAAGACCCTCCTTAAGCGAGCAGCCACTCGCCACCCGCCTTCGCCTTTGTGCCTTGAAGAGGTTCTCCCCCCGCGTGCCACAGCCAGCCAGGGAGTCGTGAGAAGGGGAGGAGGGTTGCCCGAAGAGAAGCCGGGGGTGGTGATCGTTCCTCAGCACACACAGAGAGAAGGGGAGAGAGAGAATCAGGCAATGTGATTGTCTGGATTTGTTTTCTCATTTTGTCTCTCATAGTTGAGGTCTACCTATGTTGTCAATTACAGGCCTCTCTCTTCTTTTTAAGTGGGAGAACTTGCACAATTGGTGGCTGAGAGAGGGGGAAAAGAGAGAGATATACCTGTTTCTCATAGAAAAGAAAACAGAGCCACAAAACCTGGGTAGGCGTAGCTGGGGGGGGTGTCATGTGACTCGGTGGGAGTGACGTTGAGTTGGTCATGCCCACCCAGGTTTTGTGGTTCTGGGAGTTTTGTTTTCTCTGGGAAACGGGTCCAAATGGCTCTTTGAGTTTTTAAGGTTGCCAACCCCTGACTTAGATCATTACTCCGATGCTCCAAATAAATAGATGTCTGGATTTTATGAGGGACTACTTAGCATTCCTCTGAGAAATTGAGGGTATTCAAATCTCTGGAACAGAAAAGAAGAACCTAATGTACTCATGTTGTTCAGATAGTCCTTGATTTACAACCACAACTGAGCCCAAAATTTCTGTTGCTAAGTGAGACAATTGCTAAATGAGTTTTGCCCCATTTTACTATCTTTCTTCCCACAGTTGTTAAGTATATCACTGCAGACCACTGTTAAATGAATTTGGCTTCCCATTGATTTTGCTTGTCAGTTTATAAAAGGGGATCACATGACCTGGAACACTGCAATAAATTTGTGTCAATTGCCTAGTGCCTAGAATTTTGATCACATGACCATGGGGATGCTGCAATGGTTGTGTGAAAAACGGTCACTTTTTTCAGTGCTGTTGTAACTTTGAATGGTCACTAAATGAACAGTTGTAAGTTGAGGACTAGCTGTACACCTTTTCTTTGTGAGTCTACATACTCTGAATACATCAACAAGCGGTCACCCATCCTCCTCCCACTCCTGTTAATTAGAAGGACAAATGATTTGTTAATTAATCATTGCTTTGCTGTCCAATCTCCCATTAAGAGTTGATTGCATCACAAAGATTTTTTCCAGCCTGATCAATAGTCATTCAAATTCCCACTTTATAGACAGATTAGTTGCCCTTGTGGTTTCAATTCATTAAAACAGTTACTCAAGTGGAAAATATTTCAACTTTTAAGCATTGCCAAGTCATGGGTTAAACTATGTATCACACAATCCTGGAGTGATATGGAAGTTTGTCATTCCAAACTTAACATGTTATTGACTATTTGATCCTCTACTTTACCTTTGAATCTTATATTCTAACTGTTTTTTGAATAGTCACACAGTGGCTGATAACAATAGAAAATTGCTTATTTTACACTAAAATTAACAGTGAGTGAGCTCTCATAACATGTTGGGGGTTCATCCCTGTGATTTTAGAGTTCTCAGCTGAAATTCTGAAATCTGAGGTTTCAGTTAAGAATGCTAAAGTCACAAGGACAAGCTCTCTAAAATCTTACCACTTATGAATTGATCTTGCATTTTTTTTTTAGCTTTGGTTTGTGTGTGATCACGTAATTTAGAAATAATTTAGGAATCTGGGGATGTTTTGGAAGATGGACTTATGGAACAATCCGAGATTTTCAAACATAGTCCTCCTTTACATTTAAGCTATGGTTATCTGTATATTGTGAGTCATATTATAGGGTGATTGGATCTTTTCTAACATATCTTTAACCAAAATAACAAGCTATCCTTTTTGCAGTTAACTCGATGCTGAAATGTTTACAGTAGAGCAAATGAAAGCAACAGATGAGGAACATTAGCCAAAAATTCCTTTTATAGCAGTGAAAGAAAAATTCATTTGGTCAAAAGTTTTTATGCACTTATGTTATAGGGTGGCCAAAAGAGACTGAGTAACAGAGGTGGGTTCCTCCCAGTTTGGACTGGTTTGCCCGAACTGGTAGCAACCCGCTGGTGACGTCATGGAGCCAGTTTGGTCGGTGCCGGTCCGTGGATGCCGCCATCTTTTTTTGGAATTTTTGGGGGGAAATTTTTTTTATTTATTTTTTCTTCTGCACATGCACAGAAGCTGAGTTGCTAGCACTGCGCATGTGCCGCCATCTTGTTTTTGGCTTTTGTTTTTTATTATTATTATTAT
>QLTV01002534.1:2268626-2279695 GCA_003457575.1 Thermophis baileyi | reverse complement strand
GGCCCAAACTAACAAAGAAAAAAAAAAAGAAAGAAAGAAAGATAGAAGGAAGCAAGGAAGGAAGCAAGAGAGAGAGAGAGAAAGAAGAAAGAAAGAAAGAAAGAAGAAAGAAAGAAAGAAAGAAAGAAAGAAAGAAAGAAAGAAAGAAAGAAAGAAAGAAAGAAAGAAAGAAAGAAAGAAAGAAAGAAAGAAAGAAAGAAAGAAAGAAAGAAAGAAAGAAACACCTGACTGAGGTGGGTACAGCTGAAAACACTAGGGCTACCTTAGTAAAACAGCCATCAAGTCAATGAAAGTCTATGCAATAAGAAATAATAACATCTGTAGTTATAGGAGGGAGAAAATTGTGCACCCTCAAAAGAGTTTCAGAAAACAAGAACCTTAATGAAATTCAAATAAATATATTTTGACAAGTGCAATATATATTTTTGAAGTTCACATATTCATTCTGAAATGGGACTGGCCACTGGAAAAGCTCTTGTAGAAGTTCAAATAATTATTTGGAAGGTCCCTCTCTTTTCAATCTCAGCAACTTTTAGATCTGGACTTCAATACTCCACCCATATCTCCCCTTCACTATTCAATGCTCTGGTGCCAATGCCACAGAATAAAGAATGGCTGTTGTGCTCTGATTAGAAAGGCAAGCCACTCTTCTTGCCATTTCTTGTGTTAAATCAGAGAACTCTCTCGTTCAGAGATGCAAACAATGCAACCCCTCAAGGTTGGAGTGAAGCCAAGAATGCCATCTCTCATTTCTCCCAACTATTTCCCTCTTTCTGTAATTCTGTGCCATCTTGCTTCCATATTCTTTTAATCGCTTTTATATGCCTGTGTCTAGACATCATTTTCATCCCAACCCTTCCTTTTTGCTGTCTTTATTTCCCAGTATCTTCCTGTAATCCATCCAGGAAGTTCAGCCCAGGATCCAGGCTTCTGCCTTCTTTCCTGCTGTTGTTAGATTATTATTGCCCAGGCATGAGTTGCTTGCCCTTGTTTTAATCTGTTTAATTTATCATTCTAATTTTTAATTATTGTGAGCTATCCAGAAACATTCATGGGTGGGTAATTGTAGGATGGATGGATGGATGGATGGATGGATGGATGGATGGATGGATGGATGGATGGATGGATGGATGGATGGATGGATGGATGGATTGCAAGAGACCCTGATATAAGACATATTGAGTTTTCAGAGGAAAATATGTACTACAATGCTAAATAAACAAATCTGTGCATGTATGTTTATTTGAGTTGTGCACGGGGTGAAATCCAGCAGGTTCTGACAGGTTCTGGAGAATCGGTAGCGGAAATTTTGAGTAGTTCGGAGAATCGTCAAATACCACCCCTGGCTGGCCCCAGAGTGGGGTGGGAATGGGGATTTTGCAGTATCCTTCCCCCAGGAGTGGGGAGGGAATGGGGATTTTGCAGTATCCTTCCCCTGGAGTGGGGTGGGAATGGAGATTTTGCAGTATCCTTCCCCTGCCACACCCACGAAGCCACACCACGCCCACCAAGCCACGCCCACAGAACTGGTAGTAAAAAAAATTGGATTTCACCACTGGTTGTGCATATATATTTCTAGGTATAAATGTAGAAAGCAAGTAATAAAAGAACAAAGGTTTATCCTTCCCCCCCCCCCCCCCCCCCCCCAGCTTTTTCCAGTCATTGTGTAGGTAGGAAAAGAGAAGTAGCATTTATTTTCTTGCCAACAGTTTCCGTGTGGCTGGAAGTTTTCCAGACTGGAAAAATTAGCAAGGGAAAAGATCTGATCCTCCGTACAATTGTGTTTTTATTTATTCTGATAGCAAGGTGCCCTGTTCTGTCTGTCTCCTTTCCGATTCATTTGGATTAATGTAAGTGGGTGATGGCAAAAGATTCCAGCCACAATTTACTCATCTTTATTTATGGATTTTTCCCTTAAGAAACAGAAAGTGTACAAGGGAGGTGGATGAGTGGGGAGGATCATGTAAGTAATATGTACATACTGTACATATGGTTAAACTGATTGAAGAAGCAACGGCTGACATTTACCCATAACTCAAAGTGCATTATTCTCAGATTACTTTGCTGCACATGCTTATCCCCACCCAACATTAGCAAACTAATTGTTTGTTGCTCTTTTAAGAATTCAAAATCAACTCAATTCAACTCTTGTGTAAACTCCAGCTTCTGATCAATCCAGCCAGAACAAAAAGAGAACCTCTTCTAATGAATTTGACCATAGATCCCAAGATCACTCTGGAATCTCTAGCCAGCAGATTCCCCATCCCCCACACACTCCCCTCATGCATTTTACCAAGAATTCACACCCTCTTTTTCCTCTTTGTAATAAGTGAATATTAAACTAATGGAAAGTTTGAATTGAAGCAAAAAAAGACCCCAGACATCAGGTAGTTGGGGAAAACATGAACCAAAAGGAGATACAGAGCTGAAAACAGAAGAAAAAACTAGCCCAAATAGGGTTTCTATTCTTCAAGGCAAGTTGACTGGATGTCCAGAAGCTGAATCTATAGTAAGAACAAAAGAGCTTCTGAGTGTAACTTCTACTGGCCTGGCTCTAAGCAATGGTGGAGAACTTATAATGCACCAGATAGGGCTAAAGGAGAACTACCATACAGGGGCTCCAAAACTCACATAACCTACTGTTAATTTTCCTCATCTTTTTGCTGCTATCGGGTGATCATTCAGAGCTCTGAAAGGATTACTTGTAGCTCTAACTACAGGTAGGCCTTACTTAATGACCGGTCACTTAGCAATGGCTGCGTACATACTCTTGGTCATACTATTGCATTTTGAGAGCTTAGCAACTGGGTCACCTTTACAGATGTTTACAGAATTCTGCAGTCACATGACTGTGATTTGCAAAAAAAAAATTTTTTTTGCCAATTTCCAGCCTTTTCAGCCTGTTTGTGACCAAAACCCACCCCTAGGAATACATAGATTCACTTAACAACTGCAATGTTCGCTTATCAATTGTGGCATTTGCTTAACTATTATTTTAAAAGTTATAAAATGTGGTGCCTCAATCTACAATGATTATGACTTTTGTCAGAAATTCCAGGCTCCATTATGGTCATAAGTCAAGGACTACCTATACATGACAGTTCCCAGAATTTTTTTAAATAAGTACATTGAATTGTAAGAGATGCTGGAAGTTTATTAATATATGGAACTCTAGATTTTTCCTATCCCTGATGTAAGGATTCAATACTTGTTAAGTTATGTAAAAAAACTTTTGTATGTAAAAAGCCCCTCCAGAATGCAAGTAACTGTATTGTAAATGCTTCATTCTTCCTATAAAGTTTCTGTTCAAGAACATTTTCTCTCTCCGGTAGCCAAAATGTACATGTCTTCTGAGCTGCAAAACCTGAACAATAGGCAAAAAAGCAGGGGGCCTATTTACTCACTCAGGTGTCAGTAATAGCAGGCATTTAACTGAAGGCAAACAACTAATAACAATACAGTTTGTTCTCCAAAGGCTGGAATACAAGCCAAGTATTGTAGGATAATAGAGATATTGCTTGGTTCTCTTTCTAACCAACTTCCTGCTCCCTCTCACCAAGTGTTGCATTTCTCCCCCTCCCCCAAATTTACCAATCAAAAACAAAAACTCAGTTCAGTTGACCAGGTCTTTTATGATTTGATTTCATGCCTGGAAGCTTGGAAGCCAGATCAGGTTAGCATAACCAGCCTCTAAAGAGGAATTGGGAAAAGGGACAGGATATTCTTCACTTTTAATAACACTATGGAAAAGGTGGTTGAACTGCAATTTGTCTACTGCAAAATCCCCCCTTTTGTATAACTGGGAATGGTATAATATTTAAATGCCTGTCTGCTATCCTCCTTTGGCATCGAATCATATTGAACGCTACTTCCTAGTGAGCAGTGGATGCTTTGGATGTGTTCAAGGACACATTGCTCTCAATGTCTTTCCTGTTTTTGAAGACACACTCCAGGGGCTTACTGCTCATAATGGCAAGGCAATCTTGTATATTTCCATGTATATGGAAAGCTTGTTCTATATCTCCAAATATGCACAAAAGGCAGGAGTGGTTACTAAGTGAAGGGAGTTGGTTTTTCTACAGTTTTCATACTTTTGTGTGTGTGTGTATGCCTTTGAGTCATTGTTCACTTCTGGCAATTGCCTGGACTAGTCCCTGCAGTTTTCTTGACAAGCTTTCAGAAGTGGTCAAGTGGTATGCCATTGCCTGCTTCCCAGGGCTGAGAGAGAGTGACTGTTCTAAGGTCACCCAGATGGCTTCGTGACTAAGGTTAGACAAGAACTCACGGTCCAGGTTTCTAGCCTGGTGCCTTAACCACTGCACCAACCTGGATGCCAGTCTTCCTAAATACTTATAATAAAAGTTTATATATTGTGACTGTGACTTGACACTCAAAACTTGCTTTGGGTAGCATTTCTTGCTCTGACAGGTTATAGTTGTAGGTAGAGAGAATTCATGAGTTTTCTACTGGGAGCCATCATAACTTACTATTTTCATTTTAAAAAAGTTTTTTTCATTTTAAAAAAGTTCAATATGATGGTTGCAACCATGTGATGAAAGCTCCACCCTTTTAATGTGTGTTGCAAGGTGCATTAGAAGTGGAAGGAGCTTCAATTGCATAGATGTGACTGCTATCTTGACTCTCTATTCCCCCTGTGGAACTCCTGGCTATTATTATTATTAATTATTATTATTAATAAAATTTGTATGCCGCCCAACTCCCAAAGGACTCTGGGCGGCTCACAACACATTGGGTTGCTTATCCTCTTTCTAGGAAACATTGATTGATGAATTTGTGTTGGTTGTTTCTTCATTTTTCCTGTGGTCCACTAAACCAGGGAATCACTGGTTCGTTTGTTTGTTTGTTTGTTTGTTTGTTTGTTTGTTTGCATGAAAAGGAAAGAAATATATGGAACATACCAACTGTGATCTTGGTTCTGGCTTTCATGTGAAGACCCTTCTCACAGTGCATACTGGAGTCCTGACCAGTGGTGGGTTGCTGCCGGTTCAGACCGGTTCTCCCATACCGGTGGTGGAAATTTGCACCCGCTCACTGAACCGGCAGCGATGGCCAGCTGTCCACGCCCCCGAACCGGTTCTCCGGTCACCGTGGCTGGCAAAGAACCCTCTGCGCATGCACAGAGGCTTCTACGCATGCGCAGAGGGTCATTTCTGTGATGTGATGTAGGCGTGTGTGCGAGCGAAGTGCACACTTCCATCGCGATGCGAACCGGTAGGGAAGGTAAGTGGAACTCACACCTGGTCCTGACTCCCTTTATCCAAGTGCTTCCAAGCCTTCTTCACTTTAACTCTACCCTACCCAGCTTGCTCTGCCTAGCTTGCTTGTTTCAAGCTTCTCCCTTATATATATGAAGATATAGCATCCTTTCACCATCCCAAACAAAGAAAGAAGAAGTCAAAGGAAAGCCAGGGTTGCTGCCCTGATTCTCTTGTAACTCTCCTGTAACTCTCCTGTATCCCCATTGACATGACCTTGGCCATTTTTCAACAAAGATCTTGCTTCTTTTTTGCTCCATTCACCTGCTTGCTTGTGCTGTTTGAATTCCCAGTGATTTATCATGAATTTTGATGGAAAAGAAGCCCAAGCCCAAGAGAGAATAAGCTTGTCTGCTAGACTCCAGTGAAAGACTGGAGTGCTTCCTCTCCTCCCCAACCCCATTTTATCAGTGGAACAATGGAACAAGTTCATAAATGGAGTGTTGAAATCATAAACTTCTCTCTACTTTTTTAACCAGGTGAAAATTGACAAGGTTTATGCTAGTTTCCTTTTCTAAACCAAGGGACAGAAAAAAATTGTAAAACTGGTAAGTGTTTTTGATTGGCTGATTGTTGTATACTGGTCCACTGGTGGACACATCAAATAGGATGCTGGAAAGTAACAAGCATGATCAAGTGGATATGCTTATACAAAAGGTCTCTCAATGAAACCACATATTCTTAAAGTCCCACTGTGGAAAGGAAAGCAATTGGTGCTTCCTTTCCCAACAAGAGCAAAGAAACAATGGAATCCACCATTTAGGGACTATAGTAAAAGCAATCTGCCTGACACAACATAGGGAAATTTCTATTTCAAGTTCTCCAGAAATTCAGATTAAAACTACACAAATTAGATAAAAATGGGGATATTGTTAATATAAACATTCATAATTGTTTCTATGGATTAAAAAGAAACATTGGATAACAACACTGTTTGGCTGATAGAAAAGTAAACTAGCTTGGAGATATCTGATTACTACTAATGCAATGAAAACTTCTGAGGTTCAGTTTAATATGCAGCTTAAAAATTGTATATAGGTAAAGTGTAAATATTTGGTAATATTTGGTAATCAGTCAAATATTTGGTATATCATATTTGGTAATCAAAAATATCCTCCCTTGCACAAAATATCCTCCCTTGTTTTGATATGATGATTATGGCCCTGGATGCTGGAACACTTTTTGTAATATCCTCCTAGGCTGCATTGTAAAATGCCTGCTGAAAAGTACAAGTGTAAAAATAAGAGACTTCAAAAAGGACCCAACTAAAATGGAACTTTCCCTCCTCCCAAAGAGAATTGTATGATATGGTGCAATAAAATATTTTTCTAGACCTTGATAACCATAAAGTTATGACCACAAGTGGGACCATTGCTAAAAAGTTGTTAAGTGAGTTGTACCCAATTTTGGTCATAAGTTCTTAAGTGAGTTATGCCCAATTTTACAATCTCTTTTGCCATGGTTTTAAGCAAATCAGCAGAATTGTTAAGTGAATTATGGAGTCATTAAGCGAATCCGGCTTCCCCCATTGACTTTACTTGTCAGAAGTTGATGGAGCAGATTGCAAATCACATTACCCTGGGATGCTTCAACTATCATAAATACATGCAGGTTGCCAAGTGCCCAAATTTTTAATCACATTACCGTGGGGATGCTACAGTGATTATAAGTACAACAACTAGTTTTAAGTCACTTTTTCAGTGCTGTTGTAACTTTGAATAGTCACTAAACAAATGGGTGTTATTTCAAGAATTATCTGTATGTGTCCTTTTTTATAAATCCCTGAAAGTCATTTTGATGAATGGGGTCATCATTTTGCAGTGGATGCAAATATGTTGAACAAGTACAGTATAAATTCCACCCAATTTCCTCTGAATCAGTTCAGCTATGTCTATTACTACAGCAAAACTATTTTGCAAATAACTCTCTTCCTAAGTGTTCTTGATCAGAGACAGCATTAAAATCTTCCACATATGGTTTCCCTTTTCAGGCCTTAAATATTTCAAGTTAGCTAGTTCAATTGGCTTAGATAACCTAGCAGGTACTTTCTTAGATCTATGTCTTAGATCCGATAATTTCTAAACAACAAAAACTTCCTATTGTAATACCTGGCTGTCCCTGTTATAGGTGGAATCACTTTTAGAAAACTAAAATTTTTGTTTATATATTTTTGTGCAAACACTACTCATCGCTCACTATTCCCTTCTATAGCACCGGCATTATCTGAAAAGCATATGGCAAAGTTTTTAGGCCAAAGAACTAGATGGGTTTATTTGTCTCCTCGCTTTTAGCCAAGGGCTGTGCACTACCATTAGGGCATCATTATTTGCATGTAAAGATGTAAAGACAGGATGATCTCATGTAGGGCCTGGCCAGGGGAAATTTTAAAGTGAGGATTTCTTCTACTCTCTGAGCTTGGAGTTTCTTGCAGACATCTCGTTACCCATATTAGGTAACATCATCAGTGCTAGTAAGGAGTGGGGTTAACTCTCAATTTATATTCTAATGGCTTGTCACACAATTTCATCAAAATGTGCCTTATCACTTAACCCAATACAGCACAATCAACACAAGCTGTAAAAAAGGATAACACTCCCATACATCAAAACATCTCAGAACATATGGAATGAGCGTAGCACACAAACCAGCTAAAGCTCTCCAAGACATCCTAAGTTAATCAAAAGACCCAGCAGCCCCAGAAGAAAAGAAACAAGAGTCATCTACAACATACAGTGTAGATGCTACAATAACCACTATGAAGGACACACAGACAGAAGACTAGCAGAATGCATCCATGCACACCAACTAGCAGGCATGAAACATCATGAAAACTCATTAATTTCACAACATATGGACAGACTTATAACCATAATTTCAACTGGAAAACCATGACTATCGTAGACCAAGCCAAGTCCAAAAATGCTAGAGAATTTTTGGAAACCTGGCATTCTGATAAATTGGCCATCAATAGACACATAGATATAAGCAACACCTACATGCTGTGCAAAAGAGACACTCAACAAGCCAAAGAGGGAACAAAAACATCTCCCCACCAGCAATCAACACCCAGATGAGCATAGATTAACAGCAAGATTAACATCAGACCAATAATCGAGAATAAACATCACCCCAATCAAGGAACTGCCAAACAAGCCAACAGTAAACAGCCCAACCAAAGAACCCCCAAGGTCATTCCCATCAACACTTGACAGGGGAAGCCACTAGAATATAAATTGAGAGCAAACCCCACTCCCTTCTAGCACTGATGATGTTACCTAGTTTGGGTAATGAAATATCTGCAAGAGTATCTACAATAACCAAACTCAGAGAGCACCAAAGACTCTTCATTTCAACCTTTCTTCTTTATCAGAAATTTTAAAAATATTAGTTGGAAAGCACTATAAAAACGGGAGGGAAGTTCAAATGTCAAATTGAATAATATAGTGTTTCTTTCAGAAATAGGTATCTTGTACATTACATACACACAGCATATAGGCTACCTTCTAATGAACTAAAGCTGGGTTTTTGAAACTTGGCAATCTTAAGAATGGATTTTGAGAAACTTTGAATATTTCATTGCCAAGTCATCCAAGATGAAGGAATAAAATCCAATTAGGGTTTGTCATTCTTTAAGTGGGGGGGAGAACTCTATGTAAGATATTGGTGGCTTTTCTTTTCTAAAATGTATGAAATGGTTGACAAGTCTCTTTTACATTTTGAGTTTTCCAAAAACCAAAACACTTTTTAGCACTATTGAACTCTTCAAACAATACTTCCCCCCCCCCCCAGGAGGTAGTATGAAAGAAAGCCATGCTCTTTAAAGAGCACTGTAAATGCTAAAGAAAGTTAAGAAAGATGGAAATCATCCTTTTGCAACCTTGCATGGTTTCTAATGTAAAGACAATTCCCTCTATGTCTCTGGATTCAGTCTTATGAAATTTGCCATAAACTGGACAGATAACTGCAGTGGACCTACCTAGCCTGGTCATCTAAGTTCTAAAGAAAACAATTCCCTGGGTAAGAATTGTGTAGAATGTTAGAATGTCATGCAACAGCTTTATTTAGTTTGTAAATAAAGCTTTTGGAACCAGTGTGACAGAGGTAATGGAATCAACATTATATGTGTATTTATCCACAATCTAAAATTCAGACGAAAGAATAGAACACAGGCATGCAACACAGAAAAGGAAAATAAAAGTTTACTTGTTGCCACAAAATCAATGCTATTTTCTAATTTCTTCTAGAAATCATTAAGTAGTAACTCAAACAGAAGTTTTCAATCAATAAAGACAGGGGGAAATAGTTTTGAACTAATTAATTGCCACAGACTGCTCTGGGATTGATGGTGAGGTAATGAGTGCAATAACAAGAGAAAGCAAAAACAGCTTGCGATCCTTTGTTGATCTGAGCAGCAAGTCAGCCAGGGATGAGGCCCACAATGGGAAGCTGTGGTGCCTGCAAGGGGAGAATCACTAAAGCCAAGATGATGACCAAACTATGCAATCCAAGCCCCAGTCCCTTTTTTAAGTGCAACATAGCCCACCTGCAGAAGTAGGATTGTATGATCGTGGATGCTATCTTGATTTTTTTGACGCCCACACCCGTACCCAAATAAACAACTAAGACCAGGAATATAATCTTTAATTTGTTTGTGGTGTGGCTGGACATAGAAGCACTGCCATTTTCATTCCCTCATGAAACAATACTGTACATTAGGGCTCTGCAACTGCTCAATTACCTGATTCATAAGCCACATCTGGCTTTGGGGTGCATGATGGAACTATGCTAAAAAAAGTAACAGGTGGAGGAAAAACCAGGACATCCATGGAGGATTTAAAAAGTCAAGATGGATGCCATAATCATAATTTTGAAGCCCCACATGGGAGGCATGTTAAAAAGGGGCTGGGGCAGTGGTGAAATCCAAATTTTTTTACTACTGGTTCTGTGGGCGTGGCTTGGTGGGCGTGGTGTGGCTTGGTGGGCGTGACTTGGTGGGTGTGGCAGGGGAAGGATACTGCAAAATCTCCATTCTCACCCCACTCCAGGGGAAGGATACTGCAAAATCCCCATCCCTCCCCACTCCTGGGGGAAGGATATTGCAAAATCTCCATTCCCACCCCACTCTGGGGCCAGCCAGAGGTGGTATTTTCTGGTTCTGCAAACTACTCAAAATTTCCGCTACCAGTTCTCCAGAACCTGTCAGAACCTGCTGGATTTCACCCCTGGGCTGGGGCTCCAATTATGGAGTAGACCCGCCATCTTGACATTTTAACTGTCCTCCTGCGGATGCCCTTAGACAACATAAATACGGGATTTCTCACCTTTATCTGTGATTAAAATAAAATGTAGTTGAATAATTACTATTCTGTCATGTAATTAATAATTTTTCTTTCTGTCATATAAGCTATTATAATTTGATTAGTAACCATTATCCACACTTCTTCCATGACATACAACACAGAGACAGAATTAATTTGTCTCAGATGCTATTTATTTAATCAGAAATCAGTTCTTCATCTTAAACAGATGCATTTAAATTCAGAAAAGGCTGATCCAGGAGATACTGATTAAAGCAAAATATCAATCAAGAAGAAAATAAAAATGATCACTACAAATTAATGAAAAGTTGTTGGTTTGAGAGGCAGGCAATGGTTTTCCAAATACCTTATCCAACAGGCAAATATGGAATCTCAAAAGTTACTCCACTGATTAGGTAGCACAAAAAGTGATTATAGTAGGTAGGTAGGTAGGTAGGTAGGTAGGTAGGTAGGTAGATAGATAGATAGATAGATA
>QLTV01002534.1:2236666-2246720 GCA_003457575.1 Thermophis baileyi | reverse complement strand
TTACCTTTAAAGCCCTATATGGCTCAGGGCCAGGTTATCTTCGAGACCGCCTTCTGCCACATAGCTCCCAGAGACCGGTAAGATCCCACAGGGTTGGGCTCCTCCAGGTCCCGTCAGCTAAACAGTGCCGGCTGGGGGGCCCATGGGGGAGGGCCTTCTCTGTGGCTGCCCTGGCCCTCTGGAACCAGTTACCTCCTGAGATCCGGACTACCCCCACCCTGCTGGCCTTCCGGAAAATGGTGAAGACCTGGCTGTTCCGGCAGGCTTGGGTAAACAGTGTCGGCGGGCGGGCCCGCGGGGGAGGGCCTTCTCTGTGGCTGCCCGGGCTCTCTGGAACCAGTTACCTCCTGAGATCCGGACTACCCCCACCCTGCTGGCCTTCCGGAAAATGGTGAAGACCTGGCTGTTCCGGCAGGCTTGGGGCCGTTGATCTCGCCTCTGTAATTGGCGAGATCCGGCCATGAAACGGTGTGTATGAGTTTTTAACTGTTTTTAAATGTTTTTATTATGTTTTCTTTTAATAGTTTTTTATATTGTTGTAAGCTGCCCAGAGTCCCTTGGGAGTTGGGCGGCATAGAAATATAATAAATAATAATAATAATAATAATTTCCCTGACGTGACATAGGGAACTTCCGTCATGATGCGAACCAGTAGGGAAGGTAAGTGGAAACCACCCCTGGTACACCCTTGGAAAACCAAAAGGACCAGGTCAGGCACTGACCTTCCTGGAGAAAAATCTATCTGTTGGCCACTAAGATTTAATATCACATGAAATCCATTGTATGGAGATCCAGAAAAATTTAGATTTCATTATAATGCTCACTAATTGTGATGATTGTAGATTAGATTTGGATTCTGGGAAGTTTAAAAACATATCAGAAGGTAGTGGCAAACGGATTCTGTACCTCTGCCAAGAAAACTAAATGGAGGGCTGAAGGTAAAGAGAGAAAGAAGGAAAAATCTATTTATACAATTAGGTAAGAAGGGCATCTAGTGGTCATTGTCTGAAATTGCATTAGATTCCAAGTTGCTATCAACAAAAAGCAGCCAAATTCATACTGATTTAGCTGAAGCACAGCGTTTAAAAAGAATTTATAATCCAATGTATATCCTAAGTCATCACATAAAGAAAATGAAGACCAGCCAGTTTGGATTATTTTTGTATATTACTTTAAATTGTGAAGCATGGAGATATTCTGATGATGCCTCATTTCACTTCTAGGCAGAGATACAAAACTACTCTGACTCGTAAGAAACAAGATGTGCCTTATGGGAACAGACAAAAGTCTTATCAAGTCCAGCATTTTTGTTAGCCTTGAAAAGCCCATGAGCAGAAGCCAAGCAGATAATATCCTGTTTACCAAAAACTAGTATTAAAAGGCATTCAGCCACAATACTGTACAAGTATAATAGTTACAAATTTATGGAGATAAAACTCTCATTCTATTTTATTTCTGCAAATTCCAATGTTTCCCTATGCATTATATAACTACGTGTTTTGTCTTGGTCTACTTGTCTCTCACTATTTAGCATTATCATGTAATCCATTTTTTTCTACACCATGCATAGTTCACTATCAGAGACACACATGACCTGTTCACCTTGTGGCCTGACTACTGCAAACTGCTCTATATGGGGCTGCCCTTGAAGACTACCCAGAAGCTCTAACTGGTCCAGAATACAGTGGTGCAGGCTGTGATAGACATGCCTCAATATGCCCATATAAAACTTCTGCTTCATGAGCTACACTGGTTGCCATTTTCTTTGGTGTGATTCAAGGTGCTAAAGCAGGGGTGTCAAACTCAAGGCCCGGGGGCCGGATTCGGCCCACAGGGTGCTTAGATCTGGCCCACAGGGCCACCCTGGAAATAGTGAAGGACTGGCCTGCGGTGCCTCTGCCAGTAAAATGGAGCTCATGAGGGCCGCACCCAGACCTCCCAAGCTCCATTTTTGCTGGCAGATGGTTGCAGGAGGCTGCCCCAGCTGAAAACGGAGCTTGGGAGCCTGTTTTCGCTGGCAGAGCACTCGAGCCACCACAGGTGTCCCCCAACACAAGTAACGTCATGCTGGCCATACCCATGCTGACCACTCCCCCATGCCCCCCCCCCCCCGAGGTCAAACACAAACCTGATGTAGTCCTCAATGAAATCGAGTTTGACACTCCTGGAATAGAATATGGAATGGGATGGAATGGAATAGAAATAGAAATAGAGTAGAATTAGAATAGAATAGAAATAGAACAGGGGTGTCAAACTCAAAGCCCATGGGCCAGATGTGGCCCGCAATGTGGTCGGATCTGGCCCGTGGGGCTGTCCTGGTCTACCCAATGCGAAGAGGAAAGATCGGGCCAGCATAGCTTCGGCCCGGTCTACCCAGTGTGAAGAGGAAACATGCCAGTTTGGGGGATGGCGTTAAGATGGCCACGCCCACCCAGTCAGCCATGCCCGCCTGGTCCCCTGAGGTCAACCACAGCCCTGATGCGGCCCTCAATAAAATTGAGTTTGACACCCCTGTGCTAAAGGGTCGTATTGCCAGTCTCCTACAGTATCTGCCCAGCCAATTTGATTCTGCAGGGTTGGTGTGTTCCAGGTTCCTTTGGTTAAATAATGTCATTTATTGGGATCTCAAAAGGGTGTCTTCTCTGTAGCAGCACCTGCCCTCTGGAATGAGGCTCCCCCAGAGATCCAGGTGGCCCCTCCTCTGCCATTGTTTAGAAAAGCCATGAAGATCGGGCTCTTCATCCAATCCTTTGGCACGGGAGAGTGTGACCCCTTGCTCATCATGCTTGCCATCTTTTATCCTATGTTTTATTGATTTTATTGTAGTTTCTTTGATTTTTGTGAGACACCCAATCACTGAAAGTTGGGTGGCATATAAATTTAATATGTTGCTGCTGTTATTTCCTTGTGTCCATTTTTCTGAGGCAAAAGATCCCAAACTTTCCAGGAAGTTATTACAACCTCTTGAGCATTTAGTTTTTTTATTTTGTACTTTTTGTGGGGCAGAAACCAAAACTATATACTCCACTATATATTCTATAAAACTATATATTCCAGCTATGGTTGTGTAATAATTTACATAGACAGTTACAATACTAAGTTTCCTTTACAATTTTTTTCTTAACAATTCCGAAAGCAGAAATTCCTCCATGTTTTTAGACCACACAGGTGACATGTGAATGTCAAAGTACAGATTTGTTCTCATTATGCTCATCATAAAAGAAATTAAAAATGTGTGGATCACAAGCTGGAGGTACCAGGGATATTTATTTATTTTTATTCATTCGTTTAATTTAGACACTATCCTACTCCAACTGATTTGGGTCACTCACACTATAAAGCATAACAAAAATTCAAAAAACTTCAAGATTCAAGACACTCCCATAATGGGAGTGTCCTCCACGAATTCATCCAAGTCCTTTTAAAGCCAAATTAGTGTCCATTACTACCTTCAGTGTAATGAATTCCAGCAATTAATTATGCATTATGTGAAGAAATTATTGTCTATTCATAATTTCTTCCAACCTCATAAGATGACCTCTTGGCCTAGTATCTTAAGACCGAGGGTGAGGGAAATCTCAACAATTGATGAAGTTGATAGGAGTGAAGGAATGACTGTCTCACCATTAGAGTGTGATTAAACTTCAATCCCATCTATTCTCACATTCTCACCAATTTTCTAAGCTAAAAAGTTCTAAAGGAACTCAAAGGAAGCTGTTCCCCTTTGGTTACCCTCCTCTGTGTTTTTTCTACCTTTTCACTACTGAGATCACCAATGCTCTTGTTTTCTTCAGCTGAACTCCATATGCTGAGAGTGCCATTGCACTCTTTTGTTTTGTATGCATAGAAATATGCAAGATATAGTTATTAAAGATATATCCCACTTTATAGCATATAATAGTGGTAACAGAGTAGCATTTCCCAACCTACTGCACTCCAGATGTATTGTAGTAAAATTTATGTCACCAACCAGACAGCAAGTCCATTATTGGTACAGGTAGTACCAATAAGAATATAGCTCACAATCAGTAGTGCGGTAATGTTTTTACTTAGTTTGGTGATGAAATGTCTGCAAGAAAACAAAGTCAGAGTGCACCGAGGATCCTGCAATTACAGGTAGTCCTTCACTTACAACCGTAATGGAAATTGCCCATTACAGTTATAATAATTTTATTTATAATTTTTTCTTTAACATCCATAAGTGTTTAGTGGACAGTGTATTATCTGGGTCAATATATTTTGCATACAATTCTGATAGTGATATTAACATTTAAATATACATAATCATACTAGTATTCCAAATTTCTCCAAATGCCTTTAATCCAGTCAGATATGCAGTTTCAAAGATGTTTCTTGTTAATTGTAATCCACCTTGCCTTAAAAATCTTCAAACAGCTCCCTAATACTTCCAGGCAGCCAAAACTCCAGTTCATATGGAACCAAAATAAAAAAGCCTTCCAGGTGTTGTTTGTCTTTCACTATTTCCTGTTATTAATGTATTTATCTCAAGTAATTCGTCCAAAGTTATTCCCATAAAAAACTAATATCATATCTTCTTTGACCAGTAGATGGTGCCCCCGCTCTAAAATCCAGCTTTAAACACCGTAAAACTCTGTAAAACTCCATAAATCTAGGAGGGAGGGGGAGGAAAAATGAAAAGTGAAATTCCTTTTTCTTTAGACTAATTCTTCCAATAATCAAACAATATTATCCACAAATTAAATCTATTTTCACACTAACAGTCCCAGTCCAGTCTTTCTTTATTTTAAAGCTTCACAATCTTCCCTTAAGTTTGTTTTTTAGGTCTGTGATGTTTCTCCATGTAATAAATCGTCGCTTTCTTAATGTTTTGGAGAATCTTTTTTTTGAGTGTGCTTTTATTTGGTTTTAAGTCTCTAATATAGAAGTTAAAAGTTATCGCACCCTGTTTCAATCCACTGCCCACAACTCGCGCCAGCACATATTCTTCTTATCCCAGTTGTCACAGCTTCGGTCTTGCCAAAAATGGCTGTCGTCTCTGCTGCCGGTCAGGAGGGTTTTCTTTGGATCAAACGAGAAAATTGCTGTTTCCTCATGATCTGCAAAGCATCCCTCCTTTCTTCACCACCCCTCCAGGGTGGCTTTGGCCCCATAGGGTCTCCTGGCAAGCAGGTATCAGCTGGGTTTCGCGAAGCCCCCACGGAACTCCGTTATCCCATATCCATCCCGCTGCGACGCCAACTGGTCAATCGCCCATTACAGTTATAAAACATGATGGTTGTAAAGTGTATCATCATGTGTTCAGACCTGATTTTATGACATTTACTGCAATTGTAAAATGAATACCAAGGTCATTAAGTTAATTCCATGGCCGCTAAGCGAACCAATTGTTCACAGTGGGCTCTTTTTGCCAAAAACTGGAAGTAAACATGAGTTTTCAACAAAATGTTGTAAACTGTGGTCAAATGACCATGGGACATTGCAAATGGCCGCAAATGTGGATCAGTTGTCGAATGGCCAAAACATGATCACATAACCGTGCGGGAGAGGGGAGATGGCCATTGGAACTGGATTGTAAGTTGTAAGTAACCCTTTTGGGGGCTCCATCAGAACTTTGAATGGTTGCTAAGCAAACGATCATAAGTCAAGGATTACTTGTATAATAAAGGATCTCTGAACATATAAATGATCTTGGAACTTGGGAACATGAATTGTTGGTTCTCTTATCTTTCTTGCTGAAGTTGTCCAGAAGAATTGTGCATCATACAATTGTTGGTGCATTGATAACTGGGCTACTGGGGTTCAACAAACTGTTAAGAAAGGAAACAAAACAGCCACTGGGAAAGAAAGAGAGATACACTAATAGAAAAGTGCGTTTATTGTCTTTTAAATTTCCAAATGCAGAATACGTATTAGGAAATCCTGAAGATGCAGCAAATCAATGATGCCTGCCAATGAGGAGGAAAAGGCAACATAGTGTATGGCTAAGACAGCTGAAATAGGCTATGATTCCAGAATGGCAGCATTTTCCAAATTCCTGCATCTCTCCTTTGAGAGTGAATACATATAAAAACCCATTATGGGGCTGGATTTTAAACCAATGATTCCTGAGTAGCATATTAAATTCCTTTAGAGCCTCTGAATACAAATATTCCACCCTTACATCTCAAGAGGTACACTGGATTTTTCCTAATGCAAATTACATTTCAGACAAGGTTATTGTCAAAAATGTGTTCTGGAAAGAAGTAGTCTGAATGTATTCTGGCCTGAAGAATGCAATTACAGAGATAGGAAAAGCTGCATAAACATTATTATGAACATGGATTCTATTGTATCTAGATCACATATGGTCAACTGAAAGAAAACCGGATTCAGAGCGGAGGTGGCTAAGCGTGTACTATGGCAGCCTACTGCTTTAACTGATGGAGATTCTAGTGCCTCTAGTAACATAATCTACCAATGGGGGGGGGGGATCAATATATTTGTTAGGCAGCAACCTCCTCTAGAGGTTGACATTTTGAAGAGCTTCAATGTATGAAAAAAGCCCTTCTTCTATTCCTGCAGTCTTCAGTATCATAATCTTATTTGATCCGAATTATGTAATTCTCTAACTCCCTGATTCCACCCAGTATCATTCATTTTTTCATCTCATTCCCCACAGCTTCATTATTCACACAGAAATAAATCTGGGCCTGTGATCTATGTCTTTCATATGCTCTTGGTGGAAGTGATGGATTCACGAGCCTCTCATTCTCACCTGCATCCTTAAGACTCATCTCCCATAATGGCCCCAAACTGCTTTCTCACGGGCCAATTTTGCCTGGGTTTTGGCATAGTCCAGGTTTTTAACATATTCCCAGTTTTGATACCTCTGGGAGACAAACTGCTCCCACTTCCTCCCACATTTAAACTCTCCACAAATACTGCAAGAAATGGTATTTTGGGAGCATTTTCCTTTCACTTCCATTCTCCACTTTTAACCTTCCTCCAAAAGAAAGTATTTAAAAATGAGCTAAAATTAGCCTAAAAAGTGGGGTTTCCAAAATTTAGGGATGGGGATAGATGAGTTAAGGGCCTTCCAATCTCTCTCTGCCTAAAAAAGGCATAAAACCACAGACCGCAAATTCCATCGTTTTCTGTCAAGCATATAATTTTAAAAATTATGAGGCAGAGATGCAATCATCTACCATTTCAAATATTGTCCATCCCTAATTAGTTCCAGTACCACAAAATCTGAGGCATCTAAATCAAGGAAAATTATATCCAAATTCCTTTTCCTCCACTTGCAGTTAGTTGGAATCTAACTCTAAATGATCTGCCCTATAGGAACTTAACACAAAATCCGACTTTCCTTTTACCATCCAATTTCAGCAGTAAGTGTTCCTAGCTCTTAGCTGATGCACTAAATATATAAATACTGGGGTCTCTTCACTCCTAAACCCACTATAGATAAAATAATATTTTACCCAATTGGTCATTGTTTGGACTTCATGCTTGTCTGGAAGAGTATAATACAGTTTCACAAATGTGTTCATACAAGTAGGGCAGAAGTTAGCCAATGCAAACAGACTTTACCATTTATCTTAGCCTCTTTGAGAATTATCAATGGTCAGAAGCCCCACTTGATATAAAAAACCTGCACATTCTACGAGAACCACCACTATCATAGTCATACTCTTGAATCCAAAGTAAAATGATTCAGAATCTCTCTGTCTTTGTCTACTCAACCCAGGAGTGTTGTTCAGGCCCAGCAGCATACCAAGTGGAAATTTTGTTCAAATTTTCTTTAAGTTTCTAAAAGACTGGAAACAAAAATCTAAATCAATTCTACTAGGGGACACCAAAACCCTGAACCCTCATGGATGTAATTAAAGACCTTAATGTATTGCTCAAGAAATAGGACAGCTGTTGAACTGTCCTTGACAAAAATAAAATTTAAAAAATAGAAATGACCCTGCATTATAAAGAAAGGATATAAGTTCGTTTAGCTGCCAGTGGAAAGGAGCAAAGAGTTTCAACAATACAATAAAACCAAAAATAAATAAGCAATTAATTAAAATCATCCCAGTTCCTTCTCCGGAAGTCTTCTCCTCTCCCTGGCCTGAAATCAAGCATAGTTCCTCAAGTCCCCTGGGTTATGCTCAGCCATCTGTGGCCAAAATGATGGAGGCCCCAAAAATCCCAACGTTTTGGCCAATCAACTTCATTTGATTCCAGAATTCAACTCTGCGAGAATCGTGCCAGAAACCAAGATTGCCATCAATGAAGAGGATGACCAGAGGAAGAATTACCGACAGGATCTGAGCAGCTGTGGTGATGTAATAACCGGATAGAAAGGACAGAGCAAGGACACCGTAGAGAACAAAGAGAAGCTGTAGGAGGATCTCCCCACCCAGGATACCACCAAGATAGGCCAGGCGATCTTCTTTGCTGTGCTGAAGAGAGTAGGCCTGAAAAGAATAAATGGGAATGTTGGTTTACAGCCATCTTTAGCCTAATACAGGGGTTGGCAACCTTAAACACTCAAAGAGCCACAAAGGTCCTAACTGGAAGCCCCCCCTTCAATTCTGGAGCCGACCGGAAGTCCGGTTCCCCCACCATAGAGTCTCCTCCTAGTGTGGCATCCTTTTTCCTCTACCTCTCCTAATCGAAATCCCTATCAATTGTGGAGCCGACCAGCGACAGGGAGCCACAGCGGAGGGATGAAAGAGCCACATGCGGCTCCAGAGCCACGGGTTGCTGACCCCTGGCCTAACACTTCTATAAGGTATGCCTATTGGGAGATGGATATAAACTTGCATGCAATTTCTATTTCTCCAATTGCTGCTGTTAGGAAATCCACACTGGATTTATTAAACTCCAAGTTGGACATGAATGTGTCTTTTTATTGTTTGCATCAGATTGTTTTTTCGGGCTTAGACCTGTTCATGGTTTTCTTTGGCTTTTCTCCCATAGTTGGTTGACTACATTTTTCAAGGTATACACTGGATCCTGCTCAATTTCAACTAAAGACAATTTTGGACAGAAACAACAGAAACAATTTTGGAAATTAATTATTCTTTCTTTCTTTATTTATAATTTTGGAAATTAATTATTTAATCCTTTATTCTAGAAGCTTATTCACTCACATCTTAGAATGCAGGATGTAGGATCTCAAAAAATGGGAGGAGATTCCTAGTCTCCCATCCAAAAGTTTCCAACAGAAATACAATACCCCTCACTCATCTATCTCCTCATCCTCTGCTCTTTTGGCTGCCCTCCATTCTGCTACCCTGCACCCCTCCACCCCTGCTTCCTCCCACTGCTGACGAGATAACCAGCTAAGGCACCTGCTGGCCCTTCACAACACTTTGCACCTTGCGCTCCACACACACCCATCCCCAGCTAACCTTAGAATAGAAAGAGCTGGAAGGGACCTTGGTGGTCTTCTAGTCTAGCCCCCTGCTCAAGCAGGAGAATCTATACCATTTCAGATAAGTGACTTTCTAGACTCTTAAAAACAAAAAAGACCTTCTCTGTTCCTCCTGCTATTATTATTATTATTATTATTATTATTATTATTATTATTATTATTATTATTATTATTATTACCTAACTGCCTGTTGATGGCAAAATAATAATAATAATTATTATTATTATTATTATTATTATTTGTATTTCTATGCCGCCCAACTCCAAAGGGACTCTGGGCGGCTTACAACAAATACAAAACTTATTAAAATATAAAAAAGCATTATTAAAAAAATACATAATAAAAAGCATTTAAAAACAATTAAAAACCCATACACACCTTTTCATGGCCGGATCTCGCCAAATTGCAGAAGCGAGATCAACGGCCCCAAGCCTGCCGGAACAGCCAGGTCTTCACCGCTTTCCGGAAGGCCAGCAGGGTGGGGGTAGTCCGGATCTCAGGAGGTAACTGGTTCTAGAGGGCCGGGGCAGCCACAGAGAAGCCCTCCCCCGTGGGCCCGCCAGCCGGCACTGTTTCGTTGACGGGACCTGGAGGAGCCCAACCCTGTGGGATCTTACCGGTTGCTGGGAGCTATGCGGTAGAAGGCGGTCTCGAAGATAAACT
>QLTV01002534.1:2183506-2236636 GCA_003457575.1 Thermophis baileyi | reverse complement strand
TTAGCTGTGAGTCTAGGAGGACACCCAAATTGTGAACCTGCTCTGAGGGGGACAATTTCTCCCCCCCCCCCGAACCAAGGATGGACAGTCGACATAGTCTTTAGGAGGCAATACCCCCAAAGCCACTCGGTCTTGTCTGGGTTAAGTCTCAGCCTGTTTAACTCCCATCCAGACCCTCACAGCCTCCAGGCACCGGCACATCACGTCCACTGCTTCACTGAACTGACGCGGGATGGAGATATACAACTGGGTATCATCAGCATATTGCTGATACCTCACCCCGCATCGTCGGATGATCTCACCCAGCGGTTTCATGTAGATGTTAAATAGGAGGGGAGAGAGGACCGAGCCCTGAGGCACCCCACAAACGAGGGGTCTAGGGGTCGACCTCTGTCCTCCTGTCAACACCGACTGTGACCGACCAGAGAGATAGGAGGAGAACCACAATGGTATCGAAAGCTGCTGAGAGGTCAAGTAGCACCAAGATAGAGGAGTGACCCCCATCTCAGGCTCGCCAGAGATCATCCATCAGCGCGACCAAGGCAGTTTCAGTGCTGTAGCCAGGCCTGAAGCCAGACTGAAAAGGGTCTAGATAATCCGTTTCATCCAATGACCGCAGGAGCTGACATGCCACCACTTTCTCTACAACCTTTCCCACAAAGGGTAGGTTGGAGACTGGACGAAAGTTCTTTAATTCTGCTGGATCCAGGGAAGGTTTCTTGAGGAGGGGTCTTACAACCGCTTCCTTTAAGGGTTGCGGGAAAGACCCCTCCCTCAACGACGTGTTGACTAAAGCCTGGAGCCAGCCTCGTGTCACCTCCTTGCTGGCCAAAACCAGCCAGGAGGGGCACGGGTCCAACAAACAAGTGGAGGAACTCATCGCTCCTACAGTCTTGTCCACTTCCACAGGAGTCACAGGCTCAAATTCATCCCACACAATAGGACTAAGACCTGTCCCCGTCATCTCGGTCGGAATTACCCAATCAGAGTCCAGGTCCATCCGAATCTGAGCGACTTTATCCGTCAGAAACTGTACAAACTCCTCAGCCCTGCAAGGGCTCCTCCACTCCCCCTACATCAAGGAGGGAATGAGTCACCCTAAATAGGGTGGCTGGGCACAAATCAGCGGATGCAATAAGTGGGGAAAAATGCACACATTTTGTCGCCCGTATCGCCACTAAATAAGTCCTAATAAAGGCTCTTAAGAGTGTTCGGTCAGATTCGGAGTTACTGGTCCTCCAGCGTCGCTCTAGACGTCTCTTCTGGCACTTCATCTCCCGGAGCTCCTCGGTAAACCAGGGAGCCTTCCTGGATCCCCCGCCACAGAGAGGTCGCAAAGGCGCAATCCGGTCCAGTGCCCCAGATGCCACTCTATTTCAGGCAGCCACCAGGGACTCAGCCGGATTGTGGACAAGGGAGTCAGGTATCTCCCCAAGCTCCTTCTGGAACCCTTCAGGGTCCATTAGGCGTCTGGGGCGTAACCATTTAATTGGCTCTGCCTCCCTGCGATGGGGGAGTAGCGCTCTGAAGTCTAACCTCAGCAGGAAATGATCTGACCATGACAAGGGAGAAACATCTATACCCCTTAATTCCAGATCATGTCTCCACTGCCCCGAGAGGAACACCAGGTCAAGTGTGTGTCCCCCCCCCTATGAGTCGGACCCTGAACTACTTGGGTCAGGTCCATGGTTGTCATGGAAGCCATGAACTCCTGAGCCGAATCCGAGGATTCGCCGAATGATGGCAAGTTGAAGTCCCCCAGTACCCCAGTGTTCTATTAGGCTATACAGCAGCTTTGTGAGGCCTCCATGGCAAAGATCAGCTGGGGAGGTGGCAGTAGATGATGACAGAAGGCAGGGCAGCCAAAAAGGCAGATATGTGGAGGGTGGAAGAGTTGGGTTGAAGCGAAGCAAGTGTGACAGGGTGGCAAAGTCTCATCTGCCGAAGAGAGTTTACCAGGCCCAGCTGGAGAGGAGGCAGCAGGACAAAGCTGGCAATTTGTGGAGGGCAGAAGCATGAGGACCTTGCCAACAGCAATGCAGTCGCCATCTAACAGCCGCAACTAGGACTTATCAGAATTGCCATTGCTAAGCCATGTGGTCTCGTTTCATCTAGTGACTGCTTCATTTAGTGATGGAAATTCTGATCTCAATAAGGGCCACTAAACAAGGACTACCCATATACAAATAATGCTCCCTGTTTATGTAACACAAAGCTTGGTGGTTCTGTATGAAGTTTGTGGAGTTCTTGGTGCTCTCTCAGCTTAGTTGTTGGCTAGTAGATGTTTTATTTATTTATTTAGCGTATGGCAAATACATGGACTTACTAGTTGTTTATCCGTAGAGAGCCAGGAGTTCTACAAGGATGTCTGGCTGCCAACTGTCGTTAACTGCTAATTCTTCAACGTAGTCTGGCTGCCACTTGTTGCTAGTCATTTGGTTCACACTACCGTGCTATCCAAGGTGCACCACGAGGCGGCAAACTAGCATCACACCACAGATGTTTTATTACTTGCACTGATGGTATTATTTAATTCAAAATGAAATATATGCAAATAAACAATCAAGCTCAGAGAACTCAAAAAACTCCACAATTCAACCCTAAGCTACGAATGCTATATTCTACTGGAATATAGCATTTATTGTACTTTAATGGCATTTGCAGAACCTTAAAATTATATTTTAAAAAATAAATGTAAGCTCTTATCCTCTGTGTATGTTTGTGTGCATTTACACATGAGCACTTGTGAGACAGTTCACCATCTGCAAGGACTGATCTCTGATCTGATCCCTGACTTATGGTGCACGCAATATGTCCACTATCTGTCTCATTACTATTTTTTAATCCCATAGAAACAAACTAAGTACAAGAGGATGGAAAAGAAAGAGAAGGTCGATTCAGACCTTTTTCATGTACATACCACACAAATGAGGTAGATTCCAATGAAAACTTGCCCAGTAGACTGCAATGATCTGTTCCGTGGTTTCTGGCGGTAGATCTCACCAGCGCCACTTGCCAAGATCAGAAATCCACCTATTATGGCTATTGTTCGTGAATACATTCTCACCTGTGTCATGCAAAGTAAACCAAATGTGCCAATTAATAAAAACAGGAATGCCTGTTTTTTTTTATTAATCCCCCCAATACTATACATTTTTCATGCTGAACTCAATATCCTCTATATATCAATTTCTGAATAAATAACTATCTGATTTTGTACTGATAATTTTCTTTGAGAGATGAAAAGTGGCTGCCTAAATATGGGCACACAAATTGTAGGTTACATATTTTTCATCCCATCTTTTCACAGCACAGGGATAATTTTCCATTAACCACACTTCATTATATTCAACCAAAAATATACCTATCAGGTTTAAATATATGAGGATTTGAATATAAAGGGAAATGACAATTAACAAAAAGTGTGAGCCTCAATAGAATAACTAAATGTAGGCGTATTACATGTTAAGTCAAGTTCTTCATGTTTATATCTGATCAACATCTGATAATGGAAGACACCAAATAAAAAATAATTATGAAGCTGAAAGCAGTTAATTAATCAGCATTTAACTGATCAATATAATCACAGCCAGTACTGTTTCTATAGAGCCTCAGGGTAGGGAACAATCTTATACATTTATTTGTTGATTTAATTCAATTTGGGCATAACCTGACTCCAACTGCTTTGGTTAGTTCACAAATAATAGCATAAAAACCACTAAAACAACAAGATAGCATCTGGGGACAAAAATGAACAGAAAATAAAAGTAGCAAACATGGCCAAGGGGCCCCACCTGTCTCACATCAAGGCTTAGGAGAACAACCAATCTTCAAGGCTTTACAGAACACTAATAGGATGACAGCCATATGGTTTTCAGGCAGGGTCTCATTCAAAAGGGCAGGCATGGCATCAGAAAAGGTACCCTTACTGAGTACTGACAGATGAGATTGTTTAAGAAGGGATGCAGAGCACACCAACTCTGCTAGCATGTACCAGCCAGGCAGAATCTATGGAAACAGGGTCTTTCATGTAATTTATTATATGTAGAGTATTTTGGTAATAATCAGCACCTTGACTCACACTAGGAAGCATACTGGCAACCAGTGCAGCTGGGGCAGCAGAGGTGTCACATGGACACATTGAGGCACGTCCATTACTGCCCAAACTGCTCTATTCTGGACCAGCTGAAGATCAAATGATTTTCAAAGATAGCTTTATGTAGAGCACACTGCAATAGTTGAGCCTTGAGGCTGCTGTCTGAAGGGCTTCGCTTCCCAACCTGGGAAAGAGTACAACTGGTGTATCAGACGGAGCTGAGGAAGGGGCCACAGTTGCTGCCTGCTCTTCAAGAAGAAGTGTGAATCCAAGAAATCTCCAGATTGCACATACTCTTGAACAGGAAAGTTCTACCCCACCTGCTAAGACTATGCATGGAAAGTCCTAAGACAGTGTTGGCGAACCTTTTCGGCACTGAGTGCTGAAACGGGAGTGCGTGTGGGGGGGGGGAGCACCGGAAACCAGAAGAGCAGCTCCCCGGCGCACATGCTGGGAAGCTGAGCTTCCAGTTTCTGGCGTGCGCATGTGCACCAATCACCTGGTCTTCTGGTTTTTGGTGCGCATGCGCGTGCGCGTGCGAAGACCAGCTGGCTGGTGCGCATGTGCGCGCAGGAAACCACAAGCTCAGCTTCCCAGCATGTGCATGCATGCCAGGGAACTGCTCTTCCAGTTTCCGGCACTCCCGCACGTGAGAAGACCAGCTGGCCGGCGCGCACATGCGCACCGGAACCCGGAAGAGCAACAGGCGACGGCTGGTGTGCCCGGAGAGATGGCTCTGGGTGCCACTTCCAGTACGCATGCCATAGGTTCGCCATCACGGTCCTAAGATCTAAGACTATAATATCTCTAATATCCACAGACTTGGTAGGACTGAGTCATAGTCAGTTCCTCCCCATCCAGATATTGGGACTTAATAGGGGGAGATACCTAAACCTCCAAATATTGTCAGAGGAAAACTTGTACGTTCATTCTTTTTTACTGACTGATAGGAGATGTAATACCTGGAGATGTTTTCACCTCTATAAAATGAAAAATTATTCCAGCATAAAATATATGCTATCTTTCTGTCTCTACCTAGCTATCTAGCTATCTATCAAATTTAAAAACCGCCAATTTTGCTTACAGAGCAACTTAACTGCACAGGTATGTTTTAGAAGATCCTCTTTTGCTAACACTGAAAGATGCTACACGTGAAACAGAATCTAATCAAAGGAAAAATGCCAATACCGACACACCATCCAACTTGAACCCAAGTTAATTCTGCGATAAAGCAGATCTATGACCAGATTTCGAATGTCAAAAATGGAGCAGATAATTTTCTCACCTTCAGCCAGTCTGCATAATGTGCATAGCCTCCAACATATGCTGCGTAGGTGCTGATAGCCAACTGGAGAGCAGCCCCCAAAGCAAACCATCGGCGTTTCACACCAAAAGACATAAAGCTGGCACACAAAACCGCTGCACCCATGTCAAAGTAGAGAAATGGGACAGGGATGTCTGGTTTCCTATATAAGGAAATAAGAGTAGAAAATTACTCCATGAAAACTGAAAGAAATGAACATGGCACACAAGAGAGGGTGGTACGCATGCAGAACTTGGCCTTAATTTCCAAGAATACAGCCACACTTGGAATTGTCAACATTTATGTACTTTTTTCTTAAAAGTTAAAAGAAACCCCTACCCAATAGGCACTAAACCCTAAATTTGAAAATTTAGGGTTTAGTGAAAATTACAGTACTGGGAATTCAGCATTAAGCATTGGGGAGCACAGGCGGTTACAAAGGTTAAGAAATTCATTATTAAAAACCACTACCACGAAGCCTTTGACACAGGCTTTAAGAAGAGAGAAAATAATGCTCTATACATGAGCTGAACATTTCTGAGCCACATACCTCGCTTTTCTTTTACATAACTTTTCTTTGATATCCTTTTATCAACATTCTATCATTCTTCGCTTTCTTATCAATTTTATTTCATATTCCTCAATGAAATACTGATAAGAGATACATATGTTTAGCAGTATATTTGAAGAGCTACATGACTGTTCAACCATGTCTCACATAGGCATGTAAACAAGTGCACGTGTGATCACCTGTGGCAACCAGGAATCATCTCTAAGCAACCTGACATAAAGAACTTTGGAAGTACAAGAAACAAAGTGCTGTTTTTCCCTTCTGACTAGCAGATATCACAACTTATAAGAAGAATTTACATTTATTTTTGTTTTTACTGCTTTGCATTTTACCTATTCCCACAAGTTCTAGGCAGCCGAGTTACAGATAACCAACCTTTGTGAGTCAATCTGCAAGGCTACCATGAAAGACAGAAAATTACAATGAGCAAGGCATTAATAATCTATTCAAAACAGCAGTTTACCCACCCACTCCCCAAAAAAGAGTTGACGGGAAATTTACTATAAATCTGAGAGAACAAAGTAGCCTTCAGATGACAGTCAAGAGATAACAGTTAAGAGCCATCATGATTTGGAGAGCCTCTAAAGGTCCATTTATATTATTATGTTTAGTCAAAGTCAGCCAGATGTGTAGGCTAGATATGGCATTTTGGTCCACCTATTGAGTTGTTCCCAAGAATCTAGGGTAGGACCTGTTGTTATTTGGTGTTGTGTTATAGGTACTGTCACAAGATATAAGCTGTTCCAAGTAATGCTGCCTTTGCAGTTGACTGATGGTGAATTTGTCAATATGAATGATGTTCAAATTGTGCTCCAGTTATTTTGGGATTGCACTCAAAGTCCCTCTTACTATTGGTATTATCTTTGCTTTCTATATCAGTCGTCGTCGTCGTCATCATCATCACCATCACCACCACCATCATCATCATGCCCCATTCCTAATGGGCTAGATCAGGTACAATGAAGTCAAAAGATAATAAAACTAAATACAAATGGTTACAATAATATCAATAATTATTTATAGAACAACATGGGTGTGTAGTAAAACTCATATAACTATAGAATGTGTTCTGGAATGCAACTTGGTTACAAAATGCAAGGAAAGTGAAAGCCTTTCACAGCTTCATGAGAAAGGTATTCTATAAAATAGCAGCTGTCACTGAGGTGGTTCTGACACTTGGTCACATCCTACATATTACTCAAGAAGAAAGAGCTGCAACAGAATTCCGTCATGACAACCAGGCCAAACAATTTTACCTAGTTGCTGCCTGATTTATGGCTGTCTCCAGCCTCACTTCCAAAACAACAGGCTCTCCATTGACCTAACAGAATGAAACTTAAACTTAGTGCTCACAAAAAATTTAGAGGAAACCAGCTGGATAAGGTTGTTCTAAATCAGTTTTATTTTAAGTGTGTTCTGAGGATTCTTGAAAGTCCCTCAAGATTTTCTCAGGAGTCTGCAAAATCAAAATTATTTGATAGTTTATGTTGAAAATAATACAATATTAAAATCCCATCAAACAATTGTGAGAAGCAGTAGTCCCAGCAAACGCATCAATGTTAATTGTTAATACTGGAAATATTGATAAATATAACCCATGCTAACAAAAGTTCTTTTAGGGTACTCCCAAAAAGGTAGGAGAGTCCTGAGAGGAAATAGGTCTAAGAAATACTATTCTAAATTTGTAATTGCCTCCGTTTTCCTCCCCAGCCCTCAGATCCAATCATTCTCCCTGCTTGATCCACCAATGCCCATCCTGAGATTCCGCCACCATTTCCGGCTACCGTCCTGATCCCCTTTTATCCCAGCATACACTCAGCCGTTATTTAACGATGCCCACTCTTGTCACTGTCCCCCCGAGACTTCCATCTCTCCCTTTCATCCCCAACTCCTCCACCAACAGGTCCTTTCCCCCGCTCCCGCAGTGTGAAAGCCCAAGCCACTCTCCCACTCCATTCATTCTCTCACGCACACCTTCTCCGCCCACCTGAGCATTATTTTTCTTTCCCACATTACAGTCCCCAGGCTCCCACCACTTCTCCACGATAGAGATAATGCGGGACTCCCGACTTCTCCGACCTTAAAGAGTTTGTCTCTGGATTCTAAATGGACGGAGGCTGCTGGCATCGATTACTCTCTGCACACGCTCAGAGGCATAGTAACTTTCAAGAAGATCTTAACTCACCGGCGAACCTCGGCGCGCTCGGCATTGAGGAGAAGGCCGCTGAGACAGTGCCAAAACGGGAAACGAGTGAGCAGCACCGACCCGATCCGCATTAGCAGCCGCAGCACACTGCGCCGCCTCCCGCTACCCGCCGCCATCTTGCGACAGGGCGGAATTACTGGCGTATCCCGTTCCTACCAGAAGGTCCTCCTTGGTCCGTTAGAGCATCGCTCTAAAGTCCCTGTACAAAACTTTCCCTACAGAAACTGATGCCATACTCCAAAGGTTCCCTTCTTGCTATAAACATTAAAAGTCTTTTCCTCAGATTTTGTGATTGCCACTACACCTGTATTATTTAATCTGCTGCTTCTAGGCAATTTACACTTTAAAAAAAACAGAAATCCAACATAATAGTTTCGTGCTAGGGAAGCTGCCCCATTTTATTTTATACCAGTTAAAGAGTTTCTATGTCACCATCAGCATCGTTCTCATCTCACCAACATCGTGCGATTTGCTGTAGTGTATAAGAGCCGAGGTGGCGCAGTGGTTAGAGTGCAGTACTGCAGGCTACTTCATCTGACTGCTAGCTGCAGTTCAGCAGTTCAAATCTCACTGGCTCAAGGTTGACTCAGCCTTCCATCCTTCCGAGGTGGGTAAAATGAGGACCCAGGTTATTGGGAGCAATATGCTGACTCTGTAAACTGCTTAGAGAGGGCTGTAAAAGCACTATGAAGCAGTATATAAGTCTTAGTGCTATTGTTATAAGACACTACAAAATTCTGGGGCTCTGCCTCGAGAAACTGATATTTGAGGAAACAGTGAAGACAGAGGATATGAAAATGGGTTAGACAGAGGGAACGAATGCGAAGCAGGGATTGTGACACGTTTCATAAAACTATGGTATAGGAGATTTCTGCACGAAGTGGGAGTTGAAGAATGTGTCGAGTTTGGTCTAGTGTTTAAAACACCAGGCTGGAGTTATAGTCCCGGATTATGTATGAAAGCTAGGTGACCTTGGATCAGTTACTCTCTCTCTCAGTCCAACTCACCTCACAGGGTTGTTGTAAGGAAAAAATAGGAGGAGAAAGGATGTATGTTCACCATTGAGACATTTATTAAAAATAATAAATGGGGAGGGAGAAGAGGGATGGATAACCTCAAATTGTGGGCGAACATCCTAATAGAACTGTAATTAAGACGGATTTTTCTTCAGATTTAAGACAAAAACAGATCATAGAGAGAACCATGAAACACACTTCCCAAAACTGTTTTTTCTATTGGTGAATATGGATTGCTTACTTGCTCAGCTTGAGCTAATTTATATCAATAAATGGTGATTTTCAGTTAACATAAAAGCAATGTTCAGTTAACATTTCAGTATCTTTGAGTTAGAATTTATTTCATTTATGTCTTACACTGAATATTCTGCTCTGTTGTCTAAGTACCGTAGATATCAAATTAACAGCGCTAACAGAGTATGAGGGTTGCATAGAGCAGAGGTTCTCAAGCATTTTGGTCTCAGAACCCTTTTATGGTCTTAAAAATCAGGATCCCAAAGAGCTTTGTTTAGGTGGGTTATATCTATTGATAATTTATGAATTAAAACTTAGACATTTAAAAATATTTGTCTTCATGGACCCCATGAAAGGCTTTCTGAACTCCCAGGAGTTTGCAGGCCACGCTTTGAGAACCATTGGTATAGAAAAAGTAATCATCACAAAACGGGCACCAAACTGTCCATTTTAATTCCAAGGGCCAATTATTATATTGATTTCACAGCCTTCCCATTTTGTAATCTTCCAGGAATGCTGGAGGACAATTTCCATGTTTTCCAATCAGCAAGTAAATTATCTGCATTGACAGGGAATTGGAAGAATCATAATCTGCCACATTTCAAGAGAAGTGTTAGATTTCATTCTCTTTTCCTTTCTTTAATTTGTGTTGATCAACTGTATTTATTTGCCATAAAGATGCTTCAATGATTTTAACATGCTGAACAGCAAAAGAAAAACAAGTTAAACTTTCAAAAATATATAAAAAAAATCGGTTGATATTTTTATAATCAATTTAAGTCATATTTAAAGATCCCTCAAATTGAGTTCTTTGCTACCCACATCCATACACTAATACATGTACAAAATAATGTTAAAAGAACCGCTGTCACTCTAAGAAATCAATCTTCTCTGAAATTTTTTTTATGGGAAAGCAATCCACAATGCCAATTCTAAGTTTTTAAACAGTAAAGTTAAAGCCATTCCATAGCATCAGATGGTGATAAATATCACAAAATATTCCATATGGTACCCATTTGGTTAATAAACGCATAAGCAGTAAATGAAAATTAAGGCCACCCAGAGAAAGTAAAATGCAAAATCATGCAATAATTAATATTGTACACATTCCAGATCAATTCTGTAAATTACTTATCCGTTGGGAAAAAAAATGTTTGCTTTTTTTTCCCTTATACCACCCCAGATTAAATTATCTGATGGAACTATTCAAAATAAATGATAAGATTTCCAAAGACTCTGTGTTTCTATCTTCTTCCAATAAACAGATAAGAAAAGGAATTCAAAATGCTTCCAAGCAAGGCATCTGCATTATTTATTTTGATGTATCTCACAAAAGCCAAAGAAAAGTCATGTAGTTACCGGTAAGGATCAATGTCCACCACATATGCTTTCAAGGTCCTGCAGTGATTTAGGCTACTTTTTGCGGTAAGCAAGAGGAGGGAAAACCATCTTAAAAGTTCTAGGAATTTTCAGAACATCTGTTCAAGATCTGAGAAACTCCAGAGAGGCAATCAACTCTCTGTCCTCAGGATTTCAAAACAAAGTCATATGAATCTTTTAAAAAAAAAAGTTAGAGAGAAGGTTGTAAATCTACTAGATTTATTATCCCAGGAAACTCTGGCTTCATTGAACTTAGTGTGCACACCAATTAACATGCAAGACAGAAATATCTTTAAAAGCTTTATTCTGCAGAAGAGGGCACTTGTGATTAAAGTTTCCAAAGGATTTGTTGTAAGGCAGTGGGTTTTAAAAGGTTATAATCAGAAATATCACGACTCCATTAACAATTACAGTTTCATTGGCAAACATAGTTAAAATACATTCCAAAAGTGATTGGCACTATTGGTCAAAAGGTGGGCACTGTTGTTGCTAGGGAAATATGAACTGGTGGATGGATGGCCCATCCATTGCTACTTTACTTTACTTAATTGTCGTTGCACATGGTACAACAAAATTAAATGCCGTCTTCAGTGTACATTATAACTAAAAAAATAAAAACACAAACATACATCCTTTACATTCTGTATAATTGAAATTGAAAACCCGATATTGCACTATACCGTAGAATTCAATATGGTTATTGCCCTGGGATAGAAGCTGTTTTTCAGCCTATTTGTCCTTGTTTTTATTATCCTGTACCATCTGCCAGATGGTAATAGTTCAAAAAAAGAATGCCCAGGATGAGATGGATCTTTAAGAATGTTTTGAACTTTCTTAAGGCAGCGGGAGCTATAAAGCTCTTCCAAAGATGGGAGAGGGCAACCAATTATCCTCTGGGCAATGATGTTTACCCTCTGGAGTGCTGGCCTATCTGCCACTGTGCAAGTGGCAAACCATACACAGATGCAGTAGGTTAAAATACTCTCTATGATGCAGCGGTAGAAGGCCACCACCAGTTTTTCATTCAGTTGTTTCCTGAGAAGTCTCAGGTAGTATAATCTCTGCTGGGCTCTTTTGACCAGTGCTGCAATGTGAGTGCCCCAGGTCAGGTCCTCTTGTATGATAACACCCAGAAACTTAAAACTGGCCACTTGCTCCACTCGGTCTCCATTGATAAGCAAGGGCTGGATGTCTGATCTATTCCTTCTATAGTCCACTATAAGCTCCTTGGTCTTATTTGTGTTAAGGACCAAGTTATTGTCTTCACACCACTAGCACAGGTAATGCCTGCCTCATTTCATTCTATGAGGGAAATTAATAAGGCTTTCTACAGTCCAAACTTGTATTGCTTGTAACTTTCATTTGATGAGATAGGTTTTCATAACAGTTCCTTTATTTACATCCCTCTCCCCATTCCATCTAATTCAGGAGATCTCTAAAGCCCAGATACAAACCATACTAATGGAAGACTTTAGCTAGACTTGGAGCTGTTGCAAATAATATCCTTCCTGATGAGGAAAGGGTGAAAAAGAGATTTCAGAAATCTCTGAAAAAATAACCCACATAAATGGTCCACATAAATAATGCAAAGGAATTTTTAAACATGGCTAAAGCACATAAATGAGAAAATTCTGTAAATGATTATATTGTTGGCTGGAAATGTTTAATTGCCTCCTAAGCCTCTCTTTTTTTTTTTTTTTGCTATATAAGACAATTTAGTATCAACATCTTGTTTTTATGTGATGGCAACTTGATACTGCAGCCATATTTATAGTTAGCAGTCTTTGCTGAAATGAAATATGTTTCTGTTTGCTTCAATGCACTAATTAGTGACTTCTTGGCCAATGCAAATAAGTTGTTTTGAGTTCCAGCAAGACAAAAAAAAAATTCAAATATTAACTCTGTATACATTCTATATCCTGTTGCTCACAATAAGTGCTATAAAACAAGTCTAAATTCCTGTTAGCTATGAGAGAGAAGTAACAGATATTGGTCATAGGTTCCCTGGACCAAAAAGATGTTCCCCTCCAATTAAAAATGTATGTCTTGAATCATAACTGCAGAAACAATATAGATACTAATATAGTCCTAAATTCTAGGGCTTTCAGATCTTTACAGGGCATAGGATGGGATGGAGAGAAGTCCACATGGAAATGTGGGGCTGAAAAATCAACCTCACTGCCACCTTTTTTCCAGTAACTAAATAACCCCCCCCCCTCTTCCACACTTCCTGGAATTTTGTGAAACAAGGCAGATTAGTCCAGGTCATCTTTATTCTGAGGTCAAGTTGACACTTAGATGGAAAAATGATTTATATCCAGGAATATCCTGTCTTCCTGTGGTTTTCCCTGTCCCGGGTTCACATAAGAATATTAGTGTACATAATAATTAGAGAGGAAATAATGTAGAATATAAAGTCTTTTCCAAATATATTGACTCTAACTCTATATGCTGGAAATTTGAAATAATTAAATTGAGCTTTAGCTCTAGTTCATAGATGACACAGAAATAAAGGAAAATTAAAAGCTAGAATCACTTCATGTACCATCAGGGCCATCAAATAATTTAAAAACCTCATGGAAGCACTTTTTGTCTTTCACACTCCAAAACAATTCATAACCTTGGTTTTTAGGGCAGGGCCTAAACATACATAAACCCGATTGCATGGACAGAGATCATTCTAAAAAAAAAAAAAAATCAGATCTGAATATTCAACTGCATGCACACACACAAAATAATCTATAGTAAATGGGGCATACTAAAAGCTGAGGGCATCATCTTGAATTTTTACAAGAAATTTGACTGATGGTGGCTTTTCGGAGCAAAAATCCTGGAAATGTTCAGAGAACCTACAACTTTTCACTTAAAATTCATCTCCAAGAAGGATAAGGGACAAGCTGCTAGCCATATGGATACTTCTGAGAGAGCGAGCAAGCTCTAGTTTCTTGATAGAGACTGGAATTTATATCCTTGTAGAATTATTCAGGCATAATAGATTCCAATGGGGCTTCTTCCAAAGTCTGCCAAGTTCGACACTCATTCTTGGGTGACACAATTATTCAAGCTGGCAGCAGGCAAAGAGCACTCTTGATTACGTGCACATCAACAGTAGTTTTGTACATAAATTTGACAATCGTAAAAAGGCATTTTTTCAACATTAATGATCAAATTCATTCATTCTACATTGTAATGAGATAGTTTGTTTAGTTTTGACCTTGCATTTCTTATGACCCCTGTCACTGTGATTAGTAATTCACTCTCCACTTATATTTTATGTAAATCATGGTTAAATAAAGCATGGCTTAGCACATGACACCAAGCATCAGATGAGCAGGAGGCATCAATATTAACATGTGTTGGAAGCCATCAGACAAAGATGGAAGTGCCAGAATTGAAATGTAAAGCAAATTCAAGAAAATAAATTTGCAGGGAGGGCTCAAGAAAACCTACTTGCATGTAAAGCTTACATACTTCCTGTCTCAGTGGATACTCTGCATGAATTAATCATTAGGCACAATAAGGCACAGTATCTAGGGCCGTGATGGCGAACCTATGACACGCGTGCCAGAGGTGGCACGCAGAGCCCTCTCTGTGGGCACATGCGCAGTCGCCAGCTGCTTTTCTGGTTTCTGGCACGCGCATGCGCGCCAGCCAGCTGGTCTTCATGAGCCCCGGAGCACCAGAAACCCAAAGGCCAGCATGCGCGCGCGGGCCACCTGGTCTTCTGGTTTCCGGCACGCACATGCGTACCAGCCAGCTGGTCTTCGGGTTTCCAGCGCTCCGGCGTGTGCACATGCACGCACGCACGCATTCTGGTTTGGGCATTTGGTGCCAAAAAGGTTCGCCATCACTGACCTAGGGCCTAGGTACAGGTTAAGCTGCAGCAATTGTTTTATGGTTCTTGCAGGACATTAAAAGTGTAATTCTTTGCCAACTCTTCTTTCTTGAGCACTTGGCATCATGATGGGTAAGCTTACTCTCTCTGTTGCATATATCATTTATCCTCTGCAAAGGAGTCTACAATCCATCATCCAGCTGCCAAGAAATTATTTTGAGTTTGGAGTGTACATATTCCATCTGCCCCAAGCAAGGAAAAACTCCATTTAAAACCAGACAGACCTTGTCTTTTCCTTGTTTAGGTTTCATTTAGTTATTGTTGAACCAAGATATCCCTTAAAATAAAAAGGCAAATATACAAAGCATTTTACAATCTTTATCTTATTTGTCCTCACAACATCCCTGTGAGGTAGGTTGCCCCTCCTTGAGAATTGCCTCACATTCATTCAAGGAGTCTATGACTAAGGCAGGATTTGAACCCAAATCCCAACTTTGCTCTCAAAGTGGCAGACCCCGCTGCCTTTCTTCCAAGGCTTCTGATTTTGCCTCCAAGAGCCAAGGCCACATTCTATATTGATAACTGAGGAAAAAAACCTCCCTTTTATCGACCCTGTAATCCCTTAATTCGGGATAGAGTCAGGGCAGCTGGATGGAGCTGAGCATTTACTGGCCATATGCCCTTCTTGATGCCATGCAGAGTTCACAGCAGATATTTTTTCTTTACGCCCTAGGAGAGAAATATCTGCTGCTACCTAGGATTGAACTCTCAAACCTTGAGAAATATCTTTATATATATATATATATCTTTATATCTATATCTATATATATATATATATAGATATAGATATATATATGTATGTATGTATGTATGTATGTATGTATGTATGTATGTATGTATAAATATATACAGATACACACACACAACTCTCCCAGATGTCATTTGTCCATTCTACTGTTGGCTAGTATGTGCAGCTTTTCCCATAAGGCTGGGCACCTCCCAGATCTGGCAGGTAGGCAGCATTTTCATCCAAGTGTGACAAAGGCACTGTGTCTTCCTCGCTGACATGCCACTCCAATTCAGCCTTCAGAGATGGACGCTGATTGTCAGGAAAAGCAAGGGAGAACAGCACCTCAGGCTCACAGACAAACTTGTACACGTAACGCTCACCAGCCACCTATGTCACAGAAGGGAGAAAAACACAAGCACTACAGCAGCTGTTCTGTTCTTGGCAAATCCTTCCCCCACCCCACCCCCATCGCACACAGATGTCCGCAGAAATGACAAGTATCTTATGTTGCTTCTTCGTTCGACCTCTATTCTGCCATTTCCCAGAAGCTTAATTTGGCTTCATAGCAAATGTGTGGCATAAAGTCCTGGGAAGAAATACTGGAAATGCACATTTAAAATATGTGTTTTTTACTTTAACTTTATGTCTGCATTTTAAAATTCATTTTACATGACCTGTAAGCCATTCCAGTCAATATTTTTTCCCAATTCTGAAACTCTGATTAAAACAGAAGAAAAGCACATAAACTATTTATGTTCATAAAATAACATATAAAGACTGTGAATACACAGTCAATTCAATCAAAATCAAAATATGCATGTATTGGAGGTTTCAACATACTAGGCATAAAGCCAACTGGATTACTACAGTCCAATCACACTTTCCCAGCCCTAGGAAGAAAGCAATGGCAAACCAGTCCTGAAATCTCACCAGGAAAACTGTAGCAACTTATACAGGCAGTTCTAAGAATCAACACTGATTCAAAGGTGTGTGTGCGCACACATACACACACACTCAAAATATAATATAATATGCAGATCATAGCTTTGCTGTCAGCATTTGTAACAATTAAAGAAACAATCAAGATGGGAAGATGCTCAACCAGGGTTTTTTTAAAGATAGATTTATAAACTTCATGAAAAAGGCTTTTTTTTTTTTAATGGAATAAAGTCCAAGAGCATCAAGTGCTCAACAAGATTATTAAAACAAACACTCCAATATAAAAAAGGACAATGCTTCATTATATCTTCCTGTACCCTTGAGGAAATTATTCTGTTTTGATTGAGCCCCAGTTCATGGTGCTGCTTGAGACAGATCTCTTGACCTTCCTACACACCGAGACCTACTCTTAGCCTGATTATTACTAAAGTGTTAGAATTTTGCATTGCTGGTGGCCCTTCCCTTCAAATTTATGCCAACTTAGATTGTAAAATGTGCCATTCCCACTTTCTCTTGTATTTTTAATCCAATAACCAATGTTATTCTCTTGGCACAAAATACGTAGCCCTACCCAAAGTATTGAATAAAAACAATGAATAGATATTTAAACTAAGATCATTGTGTTCAAAATGCCCCAGCTAGAATTGTTAATGAGAGATTAACAATTGAACAATAAACAATTCAGTTCATTGACAGATGAGTGCCCACCTTCCCAAATTTAAATGGCATGTGCCAAGTATTCAAACTCCAGACCAACCTTTTGCATAATGCCTTTTTCATAATAGTAACGAAGGGAGCGACTCAACTTGTCATAATTCATAGCTGGACGATTCTTCTGAATGCCCCAAAGTCGTGCCACCTGCAGGGCCAATTCAGAGTGAGATCACATTTACATGCAAAGAAACTGGGACCAAGTCTTAGAGAGATAAACCAAATCTTTCTATTCACATTCGGGCAATTTCTCTTAAAAATCCAAATGACAATTGATAGACAATTCTGTGCATATTTCTTCCAGCATATCCATTTTTATATACTTTCCCCAATAGTAGCACTTTTGTCTATGGAGATTCTCAATTATCCAGGTCATGGTTGTCCCAAAGGTGTTTTTTTCCCAAAAGGCAGCTGGATTTTCTTGGTATTTTCTTTGAAAACATTTCACTTCTCATCCAAGAAGCTTCTAGAAGCAAAAGGTTTTCAAAGAAAGTTCAGTTGCCTTTTAGGGGGGGAAAAAACTTTGGGATTAGCAGTTTTCGTAAGTAAACTTCTCCAATATAATGATTTTTTTGGCTATGTACTTTGAACTCATATATAGGCTTGAGTTGCGACTGAAGTAGCAACTTGAGAAAACATAACATTAGTTTATAACTGGCTTCATGTTTATATATAAGTTTGCGAAGAACATTTGCATTAAAGAGTTAAGTAAACAAATCTACTTTTTAGTTCAGAACACCCCCCCCTCTTTCCAACAACTGCATTTTTGTGGGGTTCCGAAGCTGGTTTTGTTCAATTAGAAAGTTAGATATGTGCAACTTTTTCTGAGCCTATAGCCCATATGTGGCCATTGACCTGATATTGCAATCAGCAAATAAAACTCTACTCTTTTTTCATCACAGTATAATTTGACAATTTTAGGAGGACAGTGCCTATCATGCTCAATATTCCAAGGTCAGATATGGTTTTAACTAGGTTCCTATAATCTACAATCCATGAAGTGTAATATAAGATAGTTTTCAGTTTTAAAAAAAAAAGTAACAGAAAATCTGACCTCTTCTGGTTCAATGAGTTTGAATTCCATTCCTCGACCCGTCCAGGCAATAAAATGGGAATTGCTTGGATCATCCAGCAAAGCCACCAGGAACTGCCAAAGCTGCAGAGACCCACGCCGTTGATAAGGTGGGCCCTCACGGTATCCTTCTTGCTTAATATCCCCTATTAAGGGCAACATATACAGTATAATAAAAGGGAAGAAAGAAATTGATTTTTAAAAAAAACCCTGCATTTTCTGGAGAAAATTCACAGGGAGAACCAATGCCATATCCTGAAATCAAACTTCTACATTTTGCTTCCCTTACAGGCAAAAACAAAAACAAAGGGACTCTATTGTATCTACCAGCTTTCTCCAGCCTTTTGCTCTCCAGGAATACTGAGATGACAGTTCCCAGCTTTCCTCACAAACCTGGCCAGAGAATGGTTGGAAATCTAGAAATTACAATCCCAATTAATTTGGGGAGGCTGTTATATTTCAAAGTATTTCTCCTTTATTATCACACCATCTATGAGGAAATTTAAGTGGAATTACAAATAGGCATGTTGATAAAGATATAGAGCAGGGGTGTCAAACTGGCAGTCTGCGGGCTGGATGCGCAGGCCACGCCCACCCCAGCTCCGCGAATGGGGAAAACGTAAACTGTCACGTGACGGCAACATGACACGGCGAGTTTGACATCCATGATATAGAGGCAGTTAGAAGCAAGAGGGAAATATCAGCAAGTGAACCCCCAAATTTTCAAAGATACAAAAACAAATCTAGTGTCAGCCCTGGAGCCATCTTTAACTTGGAATCTTCAGAATCTTCACCGCTGCCACAGCGGTGGATGGGCAAGCTGTGGGAACGGGAAGTGGGGGTGGAGACAGTGTGGGGTGTGTAGCCATAACAACATTTTTTCCCTTGGGAGTCATGGACGTTCAGCCTGCACCTGGGGAGGCGTGACTGGGAGTCAACTACAGTTGGGACAGCGACCTGATTGGACCATGTGACGCCCATGTGGATGCAGGGGAAGGAACTTTGACTTTACTTTGGGTGGGGAAAACCCGGGGGGGACTTCAGATTCAGGTTTTCCCAGATGTGCCAATATGACATCTCTAATAAATTCAAGCTTTGAGGAAAATGCCTGCCTTGGAGTTTTGATTTCGCTAGGGGTGTTACTTGGAACCCTGACACGTAGATTGTAAAGTTGATATTTACAAATCTAAGTTTTTATGCTTCACAAATAGCATGAAAAAGTGGATTCCATCTTGGATACCCATTCTCTGGAACGGGAGAAAATAATCCAAATATCTACCTGTAAAATATCATAGACCACATATTCCCTGGGACTAATATGTGAATATTTTGTTCAAGTTCAGATTTAAAAGATAATTTCACCAATTTGATACCAACCAAATATATAAAGCATGATGTAAGCTGAAGTCCAGCATCTGTAAACTTTGCAAAATTAGGGGGGGTGTCTACTATAACTGAAGGAGTAATGCTTAGGCCATTGGTTCTCAACCTTTTTTTCACCACGGACCCCCTTTAAATATCTTTTGTGGTCACAGACCATGACCACGGACCCCCAAGACAAGATTTAAATCATAACATTTCTTCAAGCCTTCACAGATTCCCTGCGATGACATTGTTGACCCCCAGGGGTCTGTGGAGCACAGGTTGAGAACCACTGGCTTAAGGGAATACTACATTTATGAAAGATGTACTCTTAGTTCAAATATTCAACTGGAAGATTGGGTAGCTTGGCTATTAAAGGAACTAAAGCCAAATGCTATTGTCTCTTACCTTCAAACCTCTCAGGAACAACACAAACATCTTCTGAAAATGGTCGCATTTGCCTCTCATAACCATAGCCTGCAAAACAAAACACAAAACAAAAAAACAAAAACAAAGAACAACAGATAAATATCAAGAATCTGACCTGCATTTCTTCTAGATATATGTAAGTTCTTGACATTCAGAGATTAACTACCAAAATTCTTCCCAGGATTGATAGGATTGATCACACAATAACTGCTGCTCCTTAGGCTTTCAATTAGCTAGGCTTAACCATGTGAGACTTTCTTATCATTATAAAACCTTCCATTGTTAATGGTGTTAATTCTACTAATTATTCTCCCAGAAGTTAAAATAGCTGTATATTCAGTAGGTATGCTTTTTTTTTCATTGTTTAGTTGTGGGTGGGGAGGTGGGGGAGGTCATGCTTTATAGATACTATGGCTGAAACCAGACTGGGGAGAATTGTCTCTTTCCTAAAAGTATGAATCTGCCTCTTATAACACACATCCCAAGTCCATTTTGATATTGTTCATTCTAACTAGCAGTAAGTCAATTAGCAAACAACAACTCAGTATCTCTTCAAAATAAATGTCTACCTACAAGTCAGCATTGGTGTGGAATACACTTGAATATAATTGATGCAACCCTCTTGTGTGAATATTTGCACCTTCTTAGATAAAGTCTGAAGGAAACCCAATGCTAAGAATAATGTGGTCCATGTGCTCTTGTAACTGATTGTTTAGGTGCTTGCCTTGCATCCTAGGACTGAGTCTTACAATCAGATGCAAATTTAAGCCCTTTTATGAACCCTTCAGGGTGGAACTCTTTTAGATTGACTTCTGGGAGAATAATTCTGCTGTACCTTCTAGTTGCTTGTTGTAAGGTAAAAGTCCTTCGGGAGTTGGGTGGCATATAAATTTTATAAAATAAATAAATAAATAAAATAAAATAAAATAAATAAAAGGAAGGCTTAAGCCTACAAAATCACTTCTTCCTGCACTCCACAGATTTTTCTATGCAAACAATCGAAGCAGTATCTGCTAAGAATCTTACAAGATTCTTACAAGAATCTTACAAGTTCACAGAGCATTTTTGCTGTAAAAAGTACTGGACTTTTTTTCTGGGAAATAATACAAGCTGGAACTTGTCCCCACTGTCCAGTCATGCATCCAAATCTGCTCCCAGAACAATCCACAGAAAATTATAATTGGTCACATAGTCAGCTAGATGTTTATACTGGATTTGGCATTTTATCCACTTATCAGGTCCTTCCTTAGGACCTGGAATAGGCAGGTGGTGTTGTTGTTGATTATTATTATTATTATCACCACCTTAAAGAGAAAATTGCATCAAATCTACCAGGAACCCCAAGATTATTTTTCTCACCTAATATGCCTTCAGAACTTGAGCAACTTGGTAATCCTTCTGCATTCATATACATTGAATGGCAACTTGCCACATCTGTAACTCAAACAAAAAAAGTGAGCATGGAATAAATATGATTTGCTGGCCTTGTTTCAGATGTATAACTATTGAAGGTGCCAATGCCTTTATTGGATACCATTTTGGGGAAACAAATGAGATATGAATTAATTCCAAAATGAATTAATTTGGGGAATGCTCTTGTTGGAACTCACTTCCATCCACATTTTTATACTCATTAAGATATTTAAGACCAATTTTATTATGGTTTTTCTTCAGGAGACTTTTTTTTATTTTATTTTGCTCTAGTGTTTTGTTTTGTTTTTTGCAGAATTTGTTTGACATTTGTCTGATTTGAATGAATGAATATTATTAGTTTAAGTGGAGAGGAGTTTTTTTTAAGGAAAAAATGGAATATAAAAATGATTAAAATAAATTACAGTATATGAGAGAAATACGCCATGTCTTTCTTATAAGGTCTGGAGATCTTCTGATCTTTCAATTGCCACTGAACCATCAGAAACTCCACCTAAACTAGACTGCTATAAGCAATGCTGGGAATTGTAATTTATCAACATCTGGAGGGCCTTGGATTATCCATACTTACAAAAACACCTTTCAATAGCCAAATCAGAGCTGGGTTCCTCCCGGTTCGCACCGGTTCTATAGAACCGATAGTAAACCAGTGGTGACGTCATGGAGCTGGTTCTGTCGGTGCCAGTCCGTGGACGCCGCCATCTTTTGGTTGGATTTTTTTTGAATTTTTTTTTTGAATTTTTTTCCGGTTTTTTTTTTTTCTTTTCTGATTTTTTTTTAATTTTTTTTTTATTTTTTTTCTTCTGGGCACTGCGCATGGCCACCATTTTGTTTTTGGCTTTTTTTTTTTTTGTTGCTATTTTTTGCTTGTTTTGCTTCTGCGCATGCGCAGAAGCCGAGTTCTCAGTGGCGAGGTAAGTTAGAACCCACCCCTGAGCCAAATCCATGGGCACTTTTATTTTCCACCTAACGGTTTTATCTACCCATTTTACACACAGCAGAAAAAAAAAATGAAAGCAAGTAAACATTCATTCAGTATTAATGGGTTAAATCCTGAAAAGACAGCTCTCATGGATAATGCAATCTTATTCTTTTCCTAATCGCTGACACTTTAAGAAGTTTATAGCAGGAGAAAAAGCAAGTGAGGAAAGGCACTAATGACAGTCCCTGAGGAAATGTGGAGCTGTAAAAAGGGTCAGGAAGGGTATGCATTTCTCCTGGATAGCCAAAGGCTTTCCTACTGCAAACGCCAGTTGGATGCTTCCCTCCCAGGTTTGCAGGTGTCATTTTCTGTACATGCTCCCACTTTCTCTGGGCAGTGAGCCAAGCTTTGGCTTGTGTTACCAGCCTGCCGGCTGATTTCAGTTGCACCACTAGGAGAGCACAAGCCTTGAAACCCAACACTCCTTATCCGGAGCCCAGTTCCTGTGCATCCATTTTGTGAATGAAATTCCTTTCCATTCCAGCCAGCCACAGAGACAGGCTCTGGGCCAAACCAGCAGGAAGGTAGAGACTCAAGGTTATGCAACGCCTTGCCAGCCCTGGGGAACAGAATAGGTTTTCCTCTTTCTCTCCAAACATTTAAAGGTCAGGGAATCCATAAAAATCCCTCTTATATAGGCAAGGGTGGCAGTAAAAGAAAGAAAAATACTTGAAGTTTAATGGGTATGGGGGGGGGGGGAAAGCAACTTAAAACATTTTAACGTACAGAATTTCTCATGAGCTGGAGAAGTGTTGGCACTTTTCCCCCCTGCCAAGCCACAGCAAGCTAGTTAAATAGATTGGGCAATTGCCCATGAATCAAGCTCAACTCCATACATTTTTTCCCATCCATCTTCTTTCTTATGGAAGAGATTTCCCATTGTAATCTTTTGCATGTTTTTTTTTTAAAACTGGTCAGTTATGCTACAGACCTGGTGGTTCCCCAACCAACTATAACCCAATTGAACCCTACTGAGGTTTCGAGATCAGCCAATGGAATTAAGGCCGGTCTAAACTTAGTGATCTTCCCTCTGTACCACAATGGCAAGGGAACATAACACCAGAAACAAACATCCCTCTGCATGATTTTTGTTCTTTTATTTATGTATAAAACTTTTATAACCATATCAAGTATGTATGAAAGAGAATCTGAACATAATGTACAATATATTGGGAATACACAAGAATAGTAATACTGTGTGGAAGAAAAAGGTACCTTCCAGATCACTTCCCAGATACACTGGATTATGACTGTCCTCATCCCCTACCAGAATGTGGGGATGGTGAGAATTGTAGACCACCGCCTCTGGCATGCATGAGGTTGGCGGAAGCTGGTTTAAACCCACAATCCCAGAGTTCCTGGCTGGATGTATCATTGGGAAATACAGTTACATACAGATATAAATCTTGTTCTATGTGCTCAGTTTTGGTATGTCCATAAGTGAAACCAACAAATGGCAACTTTCAATAGCAGCAAGGATCCAAGATTTTGGCAGGACCAGTATTGAGGCCTCCCCACTTCTTTTTCACTTTTTTTTTGGGGGGGGATAGTATTACAAGTAATGCCAAGTAAGCCCAAATGCTTTGATTGTTGATCAGCATAGCTGGACCAAGCAAATTTCAGACTGTTTCCGTGGCAGGAAAAAGATAAACCTGGTCCAAAGAACTAACGCTAGTCCTAAACGCATGCACACACATATTTGCACACTACATTCCCACTTTCTTCCACTCTACCTGTGTCAAAAGCATAGTCCATCTGCTCCTGTTTTATCACCACGCCAGTTGCATACCGGGAACTGTCTACATCTCCCAGTGTGTTCACTTGCTCATACATGGGGTCGTGGAATTCCTGCTTGAAGCCCTGTGGGGGATACGGCAGACATGGGGCAGACCATGGACGTTGATAAATGGAAGGGTTGTCTGATACCAAGGCTTGAGAGGCAGAGAAGGACTGGCTGGTCTCAGCATGCAGCTGGTACAAGGAACTAGAAGGAATGCAGAAGAAGCCATACAGTTGTACAGGCAGATAAATAAAAAACAGGCATTTAATCACCTGATCATCCCTTATAGTACATGAAGGGGATGGGGACCCAGCATTCCTTTGAAAAGAGTCCCAAGATCAGGAAATGGAACACTTATGCTCAACAAAGTTTACCAAAGTACTCTTCGGGAATCTGAGCTAAACAATTCCCATCATCCCCTTTCAACATGCCACTTGAGATGATGGGATCCTGTTGAATTATTAACCACAGTAGCTTATTTAGTACCCTCCACTGGACATGTTTAATTGGGTAAAGAGACAGCATGTCATGTAAATTGCTAAATTCAATTGAGATGGTTAGGTTCTTAGTTCTTTTTGGGCTAAACTAACTTCTCCCCTATCAGCTGTGTCATCTGAATAATGTTAGTTCTTTTGTCTAGTAGCCGCTATGGAGGAAAATTCCTAGAGGTGGAGGTTGTCAAAATAGGGTTGCTGCAGGAATTCCGTGTCTCTATTTTGCTTCACCGTCACCATCTATGATATTTGAAGCAAAGATGGAACCAGGATAGAAGAGTGGAAAATGTCTCCATCTGTGGTAGAACCAGCTCCTTACTTGGGTCACTGTGTATTTCATAAAGTTTAAAAAATGGCAAAGAGTGATGGTCTCCGAACCAACTCTGTAGTAGCTTGAACTTCTATTTTACCGACTCACGGGAATGAGTATTTACAATGTGTGCTGACTGATTCAACCAACCCTGTTGTGCCCAACAAGCACCAAGTCATCAAAAAAGCAATAATATTTTAGCCTAACCCATGATATGAACCCAGGCACCAGCTGAACATAATGCTGTTTAATGAAAAGAAGGACTAGGGATAGCAGTGTTCCAATATTTCAGTGGTTGCCACAAAGAAGAGGAAGTCAAGCTATTCTCCAAAGCACCTGAGAGCAGGACAAGAAGCAGTGGAGTGGAAACTAATCAAGGAGAGAAGCAACCTAGAACTAAGAAGACATTTCCTGACAGAACAATTAATCAGTAGAGCAACTTGCCTCCAGAAGTTGTGAATGCTCCAACACTGGAAGTTTTTAAGAAGAGATTGGACATCCATTTGTCTGAAATGGTATAGGGTTTCCTGCCTGAGCAGAAGGTTGCACTAGAAGATCTCCAAGGTCCCTTCCAACTCTGCTATTCTATTCTATTCTATTCTGCTTGAAAGGTAATTTTTGAGAGAGCAACAGAGTTCTTATAATGTATTAAGCTGCCCTAAACCTTTCAGATAAAGTGAGAGATATTAGAAATTTTATCCACCCAGTTCATTGGCTTACCTGTGTTCCATACAGTATGCCTGGCCAGGCGCTGTCTGGAGTGGGCCGTGGTGGCTCACATTGTTTGAATCTTGCCTAGAGAAAAGTGCAAGCATCAGGTGCAGCAAGATATATCCCTCTCCCTCCTGCTGGTATTTCCCATTTTCCCCAACAAAACCCTGATGCGTCATAATAGATAGGCTCTGAAGAGGTTATTTATTCAGAACTCGGCTCAGGCTTGATTTTTATTCTGCAGTCAGACAAATGCACTGATAACCTATATTTTTCAGAGGGCTTTCTTTCTGGTCTCCTATTTTTCTTTCTTTCCTTGTAACACATACTAAATTAGACTGAGGACTCCACATGATTCTTAAGCCACAGGCTGCCATGCTGATGATTTTAAAGCAGAGCTCCACCTGTGTGGCTACTGAAAGCTGTGGATGTGGACACAACCACAGGGGAAGGAATCATATTCATTCTATGAAATGTAAATTAAACCAAAATTACCTTTTGATCTCTTCTGATCTGGCCTATTTTTAGAAATAGGCCTCTAATATGCAACTCTTCAAAAGAACGAATTCTTGGGTGCTCCTGCTTTAAAGGAAATTGGATGGCACCATTTAAATGTGATGTGGACTTCAGGAGGGGGGGGAAATCTGAGGGGGAGAAGTGAAAAGAGCTCTATAGGTAAGAACATAACAAGGAACAGGGGTAGGAAAGCAAGTGAGAGGGACCTAGGAGAGCCTGATAGGTGGCACAGTGGTTAGAGTGCAGTACTGCAGGCTACTTCAGCTGACTGTTCAGCAGTTCAGCGGTTCAAATCTCACCGGCTCAAGGTTGACTCAGCCTTCCATCCTTCTGAGGTGGGTAAAATGAGGACCCAGATTGTTGGGGGCAATATGCTGACTCTGTGAACCGCTTAGAGAGTGCTATAAAGCACTGTAAAGCGGTATATAAGTCTAAGTGCTATTGCTATTGCTATTGATGGGTAAATAAGTGCTAGGAGATGGCATTCGAATCCAAGACCCTGCATGTGGAAGTGGAGAGTGTAGGGGAGGAAAATGAGGGAAGAGGAGATACTGAAATGTGGCAAACAAAGGCTGGAGAACAGAAAGTTGCAAAAAGCAGCGCAAGGTGTGTCAGGACCATTAAGGAGAACTTATGAATGGTGAGGCAGAAAGATTTTTTTTTTATGTGTGGCATTTTTTTACAATGCCACACATAAAGAAATATAGCATGACTCAGTGACAGATTGTTCCCTGGTTCATAGGAAATGGAGGAATCTACATTAAAACTGCATACCTGGCCTAAAGGGCAGATATTCTTTGTCAATGGAACAAAGAATCAACAAGGATTTTAAGATTGGAGAGATCATGTGAGAGACTGAAGCAATCATCTCTACCCATCAGCATCTTAACACAAACATAAGGGATGATCCACAGTAGTATTTCAAAGAGGAAACACCTGATTGGACAGGAACACCAACATTTGGGGCTATTTTTCAAATTGTATTTATTTATTTTAGGCACCTACACTATCATACACAACACTGTGTGATACTGCCTGGTACGTAATAAAGAGTATATCCTTTGAAGATTCAACCCCCCCCCCCCCACATCATCTCCTTTTGCATACCTACACAGAAGATTTGTCCAAATAAATCTTTAACCAAATTAAATAAATACCTAACAGCTGTATTTTAAGCTAGTTTTGACATCTTGGTCATACTTTTTTTTTTAGGTTTCTGTCAATCTATTTTGGTGGCTTATTGTGCTTTCCAATCCAGTTGATAATTCAACATGGCAAACAAATTCAGAAAATGGGTTAATTTAGGAAACTAAATTAAATCTGTTAAGCATGTTGGATGAAAACAACCAGAATATGCCAGTCAACCCCCACAGCTAAATTCAGAGGTGGAAAAAGGGAGTTGTACCGGTAAGGATGAGACTTGCTCATTTCTGCCTATGCGTTCTCATATAACTCCCTGAATCTGGAAAGATCCAAAGTTTGGATCCAGCTGGATCAAAAAGAGAGAACCAACCAAGAAAGAAGGCCTTGCAGTAGATAAACCAAAGTGTGAATCCTGGAGATGCGGATCCTGGAGAATTTGTCACAGTGGACAACAGAACAGTTGGTGTTGAGGATACTTAGGCCACAATTAATCAGGGTCCCTCCATTCTTCCAGCCCGATGTTATCATATGTTAACCCCTCTGGTTTTCTTGCTGAATGAAGGCAACTAGCATTCAACATTATTTGCATATTCAATAAGGAGCTACTTCTGATTATCTTCATAGAATCATAACATTGGAATGCGTCTTGGAGTTCATCTAGCCATCTCCTATGCTCAATGCAACATCAATCCAGATGGACATTTGACCTCTGCTTCAATACTTCCAAGCAGAAGAATGCTTATCACCTCCCTTAGGCAGCTTTGTTTTCTCTACTGACTAGCTCATGCTTCTTCCAACAGTATGTCAAGATCCCCGATTCCCATCCCCTGCACCCCTTCTGGCAGCAGATAAATTTGCTCTATCATTTAAAACTCTCAGGGTAAAATGAATCATTATCATATGTCTTTTTCAATCATCTCTCCAAATTAAACTTATTGAATAATTTCAGCAGTAAATCCCCATCTGCATAGGTTTTTGTATGTGCTTTTTTAAAAGGTAGTGTTCCGAATTGAACATAATGCTCCAGAGGCAGCCTGCCCAGTTTAGAATAAGAATGCAAATTAAAACTGTGCAGACTATGAAAATGATGAAAGGTTTCAGATCTTGCATAAACTCCAAGCACCTCTTGGCTATACATCACTACATACTGATTCTTTTCAAGATTTCATGCAATCCAGAAAAAAAAAATTAAGAATCAATTGATCTGCAAAAGGGGTGGCATACATTTCTGTGGGATAAGGGGGGGGAAAACACATTCATATTTCTATAGACACAAAATAAGAGCTTGGGAAGACATTAGGAAAAAACATTACATGAGGATTCCAGGGTGGTTATCCACCATGGAAGCAATGATTTACCCCAATACACTGGATATTGCTAGAACATATAGATATAATGAAATTCTGGACTCCCAGGGGAAACTTAAAGATAATCAAGAGCTAAAGGAACAAGGAATATACATTGACTGGTGGCCATACTTACAGGTACAATCCAGATACAAGGACGTAGAAGAATATGGAATAGAACCCGAACCGAAACAATTAGATAAACTATTGGTAGGTCCAGAAGGAAAATTGATATCTAAAATATATAACTATTTACTAGAATTTGACAAAGCAGAGGAGGTGGTAAAAGAACCTATGATTGCCTGGGCCAAGAATTTCGGACACAATATAGAACTGGAAGATTGGGGAAAAATTTGGAACGAAAACTACTTCATACATGGTGGTTATGCCCAGAAGCGAAAAAGTATTGGAAGAATATACAGGATTGGCTGCAAGACATAATCAAATGTCAAATAAAATTTAAACCCGAACTTTTCCTCTTGGGGATAGTTAGGGCGAAGTACAACAGAAAAGCAAAGTACCTGATGCTACATATAATAACGGTGGCAAGGATTGCCTTTGCGCAATATTGGAAAAAAGACAGTAGCCCACCAGAGGGTCTAGTGATTCAAAAAATATTTGAATGTGCAGAGATGGACAAACTCACATTAGAGTTAAAGGAAAAGGATGATTCAGAATATTATGCGGTATGGGAGAATTGGTATGAATGGATATATAATAGAAATAGAAACTATAAATGTACATAGAGTTAGATAGATTGTAAATAGAAGGTAATGTACTGATTATTGATTTCAATTGTATGTATAATGTCACTAACTTGTTAATTATGTGATAGAGCTGTGTAAAGAAAAATTGTGTAATAAAAAAAAAAGAATCACAAATCTCCTGATTCCTTACAATCAGTGGCATATTTTTTTTCAGGTTCATACAGATGTTTGAGAAAATTCAGGATGCTTTAATTATTAGTCAAGAAGTGCTTTTGTGTGGCCCAAAGCACTTCACTTGGTTCTAAAACATGCAGAGTCTTCATGCATTCTACTCTAATCAACCTGCAAACAGAAGAATAAAAAGACTGGGTATTGTCGAGCCAAGAACTGATAGCAAATCCTACTTACAACATGTCCAAGAGCCCTCTTCATTAATTTTTACAGCAGAAGCTTGATCATCTAACTTCACTTAGTGCCTTTGACACTTCGCTTGTTTCATCCCCCAAACACAATTTTAATAGTCTTACTTTATTTTTCTGAATTGCCAAACATCCAATTTGTTACTTTTACACCACTGATCTGTGAAATTCAGTTTTCCTCCATCCCTTTTCAATAACTGCATTTACATGATCAACTTGATGGTTAATGGATAAATTCCTACATCTGGGTGATACTGATATTCTCTAGTGGGAGGGTGGGATAGACTTGGTATTGACTATTTATCAACCAGTCAGCACTACCAACATATTAAGTTGCCAACCAATATGGACACCAGGTTTTCTTAGCTTCAAAATATGCAGGATAGTAGTGAGTTATTGGACAATACAGTGTTACGAGGCTTGGCTATAGTTAATTTCTGCATGTCTTGGCCTTTTTCTCAAACTTGCCTGAACCAGCAAGATCTGAAGGGAACCTCTACTTAGCACTCTTGGCAATTCCTAACAAATTCTCATGACTGCAGGAACACAAGGTGATCAGCATTTGTTCCATAGCAGCATTACCTGGCATATAAGCATTGCTCCCTGGGTTGGTAATGAAAAGGCTGTGTGTGTCTGCAGGAACTGGAAGCATCCACACATGGGCTTTGTGGTTCCTTTTTAATCTTAGCTGGAGGACTGTGAAGGGCCACTGGGTGGGAAAAAAAGGAGAGTAAGGACATCAGGATACTCATCCGTCTGAGTTTGCATCAACCAAGCATAACAAGGGGGCAAGGACTTCCCTCCCCTCCCAACCCCAAAGAAGAAATTGAGAACTAGATGTTCCCTCTGATTTGAAAGGGGGGGGGGAGAGAAGTGCTTTAATCTGCATTAGAATTGTATTTGCAGAGCCTAGCTACAACGGAATCTGAGATAGGACTTTGTACAAGAGGACATTCTTAGCATGCAAAACTCCCAGATTTAAACTTCTTGGTTAAGAATACATAAATTGATTATGAAAATGGCCTAAGAGTCTGGTTCCAGTCCAGTTAGGCAATAGTTTGCTAAAATTGTCCTATATGAAATAAGGCAGTTTCTGTATTTCATGCAGCTCCATCCCTCTGTTTCAACAATTATTTAGATTAGTTCTCAGTTCTATCTGAGAAATTCCTTGGAATGTTGTGTTTGTTCATTAAATTTAGATTTACAACCTGACCTTTCAAAAGGAGCTTCACACAGCTGTTTGTCCTCCAATTTTCGCCCACACTATTAACCCTTTAAAGGGCAGGTTAAGAGATGGTGACTGACCCAGAATCATCCAATCATGCTTCTTTCTTCTAATGCTCACTTTGGTTGCATACGTATTGAGTCAGTCATAAAGCCCTGAGTTTTAGGTTCTCTTCCATGAATTTCTATGATGTTCTAGGAGTTTCTATGAGAAACTATGAGAGCAGTATTCTTTTCTATGAGTTTTAGGTATTTTTGTCATTTACTTCCTATAAAGAACATTTTAATCAAGGAAGAACCATCATACAATAGAAACCCAATTCTGGTTTTAATGCATCAAGCACAAGTTAAATAAAAAAGAGGGGTGGGTTAATTATGGGCTCATGGTCTTCATCTTGATTATTTTTCTTCCTCCCCACAAATGCCCTTGCCGTACATGTATCTACATCTCTTCAAAATTAGAACATTTCTTTAGTTTAATAAAAACAAATGGCAGAATTTGCCCAGGTCTTGGATTGAGGCAGCTTAAATTTCATAAGATCTGATTGATTTTGTGAGTGTGGTTGGCCTTTCAAACCAGGTTATGTAATGGCATCTAAAGGCCTACAAAAGTGAATAGGTGCTGCCATAAGGTGTTTAGTTTGTATTTGTTCGGATTTGGATCATTACGATTTGATAGTTAAAAATTCTGCTTGGTCTCCTGTGTACATGAAACCCTTAGACTATACTCATTGAACTGAAACATAATTTACAGGTCATCAGTCACACCTAATTGCAGTTACATATTCCCAAATCTGGATCCAACCTAATCTGTATATGTAAGAAATCATTTTAAACAAAATTGGGCATTATAATGGCATTACTAGTAACAACAGTACTACAGATACAACAACAGAAGAGAACAGCCTAATATGGAAAGCAGGCCCAGGGCCACAAAGGGTTTGCAGTGAAAATATGGTAGGATAGAGAGGTAAGGGAAAGTCAGTTTGGTGTAGTGGTTTAGGCGTCGGGCTAGGAATCGGGAGGCCATGAGTTCTAGGCCTGCCATGAATCATGAAGCCAGTGTGGGGATCTTGAGCCAGTCACTCTCTCTCAGTCTAAGAAAGGCAAACCACTTCTAAATCTTGCCAAGACAACTGCAGGAACTTGTCCAGGCAATTGCCAGAACACCACACTACAGTGTATGTGAGAGAGGCAGGTGAGGATGAATTAACAAAGTATGGGAAAATCTAAAGGGACAAATTTCATTGAAGCTATTCAGGTACACTTTACACTGAAAATTAATAATGAAGAACAATAGGAATCATCTTTTTAGTCACATCCCATCTTTTCTGATCTTGGGAATAAAAATTCTCTTAAGAGAATTTTGTTGTTCATGAAATTTGTTGTTCAATTAAATTTCCAAAACTAAAAGGACTAGAAATGGTCATTTCGATTTATAATTGCAAAGGAAGCAGTGTCTAGGCAAGAAGAGGCCCCTGTAGGTAAATACACTCAGATGAATAAAACACTGTCCGTCCCCCCAACTGTCCTCCAGATTTTTAAAAACAAGTAAAATGATTATATGATTGAGTTTGCAAGCAAATAGTGTTCAGGATATAAAAACTATCTTGCAAGGAAAAATTGGTGGCAGTGAATGGCCTCTACCTAAGTTTTATTATCTCGCAAAGGGCAGAGTGGAGAAAGGACATCTATTTTGTTTCACTCCCACTGAAAACAATAGAAGAAAAATAAATCATGCCAATTCCTGGGCCAGTATCGCTTTTGCCTCATGTTTGGACATGTAGAGAGACTTCAGTGCCCAGAATCCATGCTGTGCTCCAAAATATTCCCATAATATCCCCTTCCTAGATCAATTAATAGAGCAATGAGAAACCAGAAATCAGAGGCTGTTTAGCTAAGGAGTGTGGCCCCTCATCTATCCTCCCAAGGGGAAGAGAAGTCTTAAGGGTCGTCCCTATGTTCAATACAGCGGTGGGTTTCAAATTTTTTTACTACCGGTTCTGTGGGCGTGGCTTGGTGGGTGTGGCATGGCTTGGTGGATGTGGCTTGGTGGGCGTGGCAGGGGAAGGATACTGTAAAATCTCCATTCCCTCCCCACTCCAGGGGAAGGTTACTGCAAAATCCCCATTTCCTCCCGACCAGCTGGGACTCGGGAGGCAGAGAATAGATGGGGGCGGGGCCAGTCAGAGGTGGTATTTACTGGTTCTCCGAACTATTCAAAATTTCCGCTACCGGTTCTCCAGAACTGGACAGAACCTACTGAAACCCACCTCTGGTTCAATAACTGAATGTCAAACATTAACAAGTTATTTGACAGCCTAAAAAACTTCCAACTATCACAAATATGCTTCCACAAACAAAATTTTAAAATAAAATATTCAGTAGGAACAAATCAAGTGTAGGAATATCAAAAAGAACAATGTCCAAGAAGCAGATTAAGTAGAAGAAGTGTCATGGGTAGAATCAAAAACATGGTTGGTTTTTTTCAATCCTATCTGGCATCCAGAGAAGTAAACTCAGCTCTGGCTTTTTCAGCATGAAGGATCAGATGGTGGCATTTCAGACGTTGGCATCATGTTTGGGTACTTTTCATCTTCTTCCCCATCAAAGCATGACCTTCCCACCTCTCCATCTCCCCAGTTTCAAGACTCACAGTTCTCTGAATGGAAGTCAGGCACAAATTGCTCGTCACTGTCCGGAACCTGTGCTGCAAATTGTAATGGAGGAAGATAAGTAACATTTGGCATCCTACAAAAGGTTTATTTAAAACACACACATGCACACACACAAATGAAAGAAAGAATAACAGAGAAGGAAAAAACAAAAACCCTGCCTTTGTATGAGATGGGAACAAATCACCGCCAAGAAACAGGAGGGAGTTTCTCTCTTGGGATTGCGAGCTTGTCTGCGTAATCTCTCCCCCAGTAGAATTGCCATTAGCAAATGAGCAGACCTAGCTCTTTATTTCAAGAGTGTTTTCCTCTTTTCATGGTGCAATACCGGCCTCCTAACATTTAAGACCTAGTTAAAATAGGCACATCTACTGCACACCATAGCTTAAGAGAGATTCCCTAATTCTCTAGTCCTCATAAATCACACCAAACAATCTGGATCACCATGAAATCCTAAGAAAGGAAGCTCAAACAAGAATGGCAGATTAAGCAATACCAAAGAGATCAAATAAACTACAAGTAGTCCTCAACTTACAACAGTGACCGTTTGAAGTTACAACAGCATTGAAAAAAGGGATTTATGACCGTTTTTCACATATATGACCGTTGTAGCGTCATGTGATTTACATTCAGATGCTTGACAACTGACTCGTATTTATGACAGTTGCAGTGTCCAAGTATCACGTGATTCCCTTTTGTGACTTTCTGACCAGCAAAGTCAATGGGGAAGCCAGATTCACTTAACAGCCGTATTACTTACTTAACAACTGCAGTGATTGACTCAACATATGTGGCAAGAAAAGTTGTAAAATGGGGCAAAACTCACTTAACAAATTTCTCACTTAGCAACATAAATTTTGGGCTTCATTGTGGTCGTAAGTCGAGGACTACCTGTATAGGTTTTATTTTTCTTATCCATACAAAGAACCATACATCCAGCTGTAAAGTGGTTTAATTGTGGTCTATTGGCAAAGACACAAAAGCAACATTCAGTATAACTATATCAATCATAGTTTACAACCCCCAGTGATGCGTTACTCATCATGCCAATCAAATCATACTAATCATCTTATAATTTAGCATGATCTGTAAAACCAGCCAATTTGTATACCCAGAATATTTATCATCATTATAACTCTCTTCTGGATACTTTTCAGATATGCCATTTTTCAGATCAGCAACAAAACAATTATCTGCATGGAATGTGTTGGAACTAAACTTACTTAATGTTGATTGCACAGACATTTGTTAGAAAGGCAATCCATCAAGGAAAATTATAAAGTAATCCCATGTATTTACATTTTAAAGAAAATTCTACTGAATTATTTAAATATGCCAGAATGGCAATAATTGCAAATATAAGTAGCTCAGAGAGAATTATTGGTTTCCTAGTGTTCTCATCACTTATGTTATCTTGCCCAATAATAAAATGTCTGCAAGGAAAAAAAAAACTGACCAAGAAAATGCTAAGAACCTAATAAATACCATAGAGTTGCATTGTTTATTAAATCAATCTTAAAACCCAATTATCTTGAAGCAAAAAAATGAATTTTATTCCTATATTAACATTTTTCCTCTGCTTGAAAGAAAAATGCAATTTCCTTTTCTTATCAGGGCATTTGTGATTTATAACTTTTTGTTTGGTCTTTTTGGACTAAGATCAACGGCAGCTGTTGACTTGCCATACTAACCATCCTCCAATTTAGGTCAGCATAGCCCCAGAGTTAACCCCACTGCATTTTTTGGGTAAAAGGCCTCACCCATTTGTGGCATTCTTCCACTGGATATCAGTCCCCCTTTCTGTAGGACTAGAAAAAAAAACTCTCAAGGACTACGTCTTAATGGGTTTTTTTCTTAATAGGTTTTTTAATGGTTTATTGTAAAAGATGTTATGTATGGTTGCATGCAAACGTTTATACACACTTTATCAATTTACATGTACCAATAAATCTATAAGTGAACAGAACCTGACACAGCCTCTATATAAAGTTAAGCACTGCATCTTTCTGCAAATTTGGATGCATGCTTATTTTTTATGTGCAGTTGTTTGCATATTCAGAATAAATGAAGAATGAATACAGATGGATGCAAAAATTTGGACACCCTTCCAGTCACTACATATTATGTCTTTTGGCAGAAATAATGTTTTCCAAACATTTTCTTTAATCAGCTACAACTCTTTTATTTTTGCTTCTCATAATTTTTCCCATTTTTCATTGCAGAACTCTTCTAGCTCAGAAATCTAAAGTCTCCTGCATGTCTGGGATCTCCGCATAGATCTTCAATAATACTCAACTTTGATGATCATTCTAAAACCATTATTTTTTCCAATAAGTATTTTATAGTTGATGCAGGTATATTTCAGATTATCTTTATTGGCTAACACTTAACAACAAGGCTAACAAGAGGCAATTCCGAGCCAGCAACAACTTTCCCTGCGTCTGACAGCTCTTTTATAGCCGGCTGTCAGACGCGGCAACCAATGGCGGGGCTCTAAATCTCCCGCCAAGGAAAATCCCGGTCTCGGCCAATAAGAGGCGTTCCCGCTGCTAGCGGCGTCTGAGGGGACGTAACAATTGTGTTGCTGGAAGACACTGTTGTTCAAACTTGTGGTTTTTTTGTGTGTGTTTCTTCATTCATTATGCATCCTTAGCTTCTATGATATATTGACATTTAGTTGAATCCACTCTCCCATCTCTATAAGATTCCTGTGCCACTGGGTTGCCACCCAATCCCAAATCAACTCCCACATTTAGTAATTGGTAAAGTATTCTTTATTTTACACGCTTCACCCTTTTTTCTCCTAGTATATCTTGCATGGTTGTAACCAAAGGATTCACTTTCTGTTACATTAGTCTAAAGTACTTCATTCCAAACGATTTCAGATTCATTAAGTTTTTTATTTTTGTATATTTTGGCATACTAGTAACAGTATTAGCTACAGAAAAAATAGTTTTAAAAAGAATTTGTGTGTGTGTGTGTGTGTGTGTGTGTGTGTGTGTGTGTGTGCGCGCGCGTGTGTGTTGGAAATCATTGGGACTGCGCAAGACAGCCTACAAAGATCAGTTTTATTTTTGTGTAAAATAATGATATAATAAAGCACACAAAAGAGCTAAATTTTCTGGTCTCCTAATAACAGAAATGTTATGAAAAGGATAATCTGAAATCTTCTTTCAAGTAAATGGAGAGGTGCATGTGTGTGCCTTCTGGAGAAAGCTCTAACATTAGGAAAGGTGGAAGGAAACAGAGAACAACAAAAAGCAAGATAGATAGACTCAGTTACAGCGGTGATGGTTATATTATTGGAAGACCCGAAAAATTAAGTGAGGGTCAGATTATCATGGAGAAAATCTATCTTTATGGTTTCTGAAATATTAAAATCAATTCATCGACTCAATGATAATTAAATATTGCTATTTATTATTTCACTATTTGTATAGTTTCATCACTTCTCAAAGCTCACCACCACCACCACCACCACCACCAATATGGCTCCATGACAGTATAAAACATTTGGAAATAACTCAGATCTGCAACTCAGTTTCCAGAGTTTACCTCACTGCATCAATCTTTCCTTGTCTGTTATTTGTCCATACTAGAGAGAATATTCTGATGACTTTAACAGTGACTCTTAGTCTTTTGATGTGACAAAATATATACAATATATTTGACTATGTATGATTAATTAGTAACATATTGGGTAGCTATACCCTCCAGAACATTTTTGAATTCCAGGAAAAAAATTTCTGCAAAGCTCAGAGAGCAACAAGGATTCCACAGAATTAAGTGAGCATGGTATGTCACAAAATGGCTTCCACTGTGAGCATGGCTGGGTACATGGGGTCTTAATGGGGCCCATGTGGGACCCAGAAGCATATTTGGAAATCACGATGAAGCTAAAACCTGATGCTCTGTTATAATTTAACCCATAATGGATGTTGGGTAAATCTGTATGTAACATTACTTTGAAACAATATGTTTTTTAAAAAAGAATCACCACTCGCTAAGTTTTGCTTGCCCTTTAAATCCTCAATAGTCTCTGTCTGGCTGTCTCCCGTCTCACTCCTCCAGTCATTACACCCTCAGACTGTCTACTTTTTACTTCCTGCCTGCATAATATAAATAGAACCTTCAAATTTTCCAAGATATTGGCACTTGCTAATGTCTTCCACATGGCACTAAGCTAAAAGTGATACACTTGCCCATTCCAACCTGGCTCTGAATTTGGTGGAGCAAAAATTGTTTCCTAGAAACTAAAGCAGCAGAAAGTATAAAAGCCATAGCAGATGTGCCACAGGAGATCCCAAATAGTGTCCCTTAAGTAAGCCTTCCCAAAATAGCCATTTTGTTCCATTTCTATCTTGCCCTTGTTCCGTTAACATCAGGGAATATTTCCCTTCAGATTTTATTCAACATCACTGCATCATCTTTTTTCCTCATGTCCTCCCCTCACAGGAATGGGAGATGGTTAAATTGAACTCTACATCTCATTCATAGTAGCTTGCTGGTCGGTAGTTATTAAACTGAGGAAACATTACAGGAGAAAGGCCAAGCACTTCTTACTCTAACATCTCAGGAATCTCTCCTACCTCTGTCTATTTGTTAACACTAGTGCTTATCTTGATTTTTAGAGTCAAGATATGGCTGCCCTACTTTTAACTAAATGGGTGCGGGGGAGTGCTGGACTGAGACAGGGGAAACTAAGGTTCAAATCATGCCATCCTTGAGTTCATTAGCTGATCTTGGGTAAGAGTTAAGCAACCAGAGACAGATGTTCTCAGCTACAATTCCCTTGGAAGTACAGCCAATAGTGATGGATGCCAGGAGTATTCTAGTAGTTAGCAACATCTGGAGTGCCACAGTTACTTCCTACTGAAAATAGCTGTGATCTTGTAACTATTCCTCAAGGTACACAGAACAAGGAGAGGACTGAAATGAGTAAATTAACACAGGAAGTTTATTTCCAATTTAACATTATGTGCAAACCTACAGTAGCTCCTGTGACTCAACTATGGTTTAAAACTAATGCCTCAGTCAAAGAAAACTATGATGGCTTGGAGAAGATGAGTGAGCTAAGTGTTCTAAATAAGTAAAATGGAGGAAAAAAATAGAAATACTGCCCAAGTCTGAGTGAGGAAGCACAATTGTGGATCCAGCCCATATTATTAGGTTAATCATAACACCACTGTCTTTTGGAAACTTTCAAATATGCTAGCATTTTTCATCTATTTGGAAGTTAAACAAATGGGAGGGAAGGGACCAAAAAGGAGAAAAAAACTGAACTGTACAGTAACTGACTGAAATAGTAGCCTTTAATGAAACAAAGGAGGGGGTAATAGACATTCTAATTAGGTTATAACAGGTGCTGGAAATGGTTCAGGTGATACAAAAGACTGCCCACTAAACTGCTTAAAATGAAGCAGAAAATGATAATCTCTCTTTTGAAATTACATCATCCAATTGAAGCTCAGATATGGCCTCTCAGCAAAAGATTCTTTATTAACACTTTGAAATGAAACATTATTCTTAATAAAGGAAAGGAGAAAAATATAGTTTACTAAATCCAAACTTTTCCTCAGATGCAATCTTTTTCTGTGCAGAATCTACTTTTGGAAGAAGTCCTGAGTAGGAAAAAAAAATAGTGGACAAGATCTGCACTAGATACCAAAGTCAAGAGCAGAGACACAAAGATATTCGTAATAGCATATTTATGTGATTGCTTACCAATCCTACACAAACTTCTAATTCAGGTCTTTCCATGGTATTGTTTTTCATCATAGTAGTTTCAAATGTCAGCCTGTTCCCGAGACAGAGTGGCTGAGGGCTGAGCTACAACAGACTGTTTGTTTTGGGATTGGCATGGTGTACTCATAGTAGATTAATGTACAGGTAGTCCTGGACTTACAACCAATCAACGTTCCCAAAGCTATTTACGACCCAGTTTTGAAGTTACCACAGCCACCCTAGACCCCCATGATCACATTTTGGGCACTTGGTAATTGGTCTGAATTTGTAGATATTTGTAGCATTCTACATTCACATGATTGCAATTTATCATATTTTTTGCAAGAAACCAATGTTTGCTTCTGGTTTCTGGAAAAAGATGCCAAGTGGGTGTAATGGGCATTGTTTTATGTTTAATGACCATTGTGCTTGCTTAACAACCACCCTGTATATTTTATGATCAACCCTCCCCCACCAAAAAAAGATCATAAAATGACCAATTCAACGTATTAATTCCAGACTCAATTATGGTCGTATGCCCAAGACTACTGGGCCACTAACCCTAAAAATTTTGACTTGTGGCAGTAAGTGAATGTAACTAAAGCTCTTATTTTTGTAGAAGAAATATCTCTAGCTGAGATTGAAAAATATATTTATGCTTTGTTGCAGCAGGTTAGGGGAAAACATTCTAACATAAGCTAAGCAAAAACTCATCGCATCTTCCTTGAAAAAAAATATTCTTCTTTTAGGAGGTATTTTATAGATTTACACGTAGGCCATAAAATGGTTTGTTTGATTTGTATTTAGTGTATTATATAAAACCTTTTCCTTGTAAACCATGATATATGCCTTATACTGTATGTCGTTTAAAAGCAGCCAAATGCAGTATATTCAATTAACATGGAAAAATACATCATGACCTAGTACCCATTGATTGGTAACCAGTCAGGACTTCTACTCCAGAATTCCCCAGCCACTTCTACAAAAACCCTGAGAAAGTAGAGGAATCACTAACAATGATTGAATCTTTTCCCAATTAAGTTTCATCATCCACCTCATTACATTTCTAGTTTCTCTCCAATTTACATTAATTGCTTTTGAATCTTACTTGCAATTAACAAAGCTGACTTAAAACAATGGCTGCATTCACATATTATTCTAAGCTGTAATATAGTTTATTTGGCTTGGATTTAGCATGCTGTGAGCGCATCCATTATTATTTATTAATTAAACCATGCTTAAGCAACTCGTGTTTTTAGGGTAATGTATGATTTCAGCCAATGTTTCAGTACATTATTGCTGCACATATTCTCATAATACTGTCATAATTTCTATGGAATATGATCCATTAAGTTTCATTTTCTATATCAAAGAACAATACTGGAATAAAATGTGGTCAGCCTGATGAATGACATATCGTATTTATTATGTATTCTACTGAATGATTTATTGTTAAATCGTTTACTAACCTCAATGAGACTCTGGATTGGAGCCAATTAAAACTGCAATGCTGAAACACATTTACTAGACAGCAAAATATAATGTTAAGTACTGAAGAAGTGGCAGAACAAGTTTTAAAATGATCTCAAAATTAAGCCCTTTCTGATCCAGGGACAAAATTACCATTGTATTACAGTGAATCCCAGACAGCCTGTCTTCTTTTGCATTATATTCTGGCAGAAAGGGGAATTATTTTTATTTATATAGCACTATTCATGCACATATCACTTGACCCGCTGTAGGGAAATCTGTACCTCCCAAAATGTTGAACTCCCATCACCCTAGATTGTTAATCACTTGGCTGGGGCTGATGGGAGTCATACTTTAAAAAGGCAAGATATTAAGGAAAAACAGAAAAACTGGATTTTCTAAGGAAAAGAAGTAATGTTTAACTCTTTCCTTCTTGCCAATAGTTCTTTCATTCACAGCTATTTTTACTCCCATTGGTCCCCAAGATGATTTTTGCAAGATAAATGGGTAAGAAACACCAGCAGGATGAAAGCACAGCTGGGGGGGGAGGGAGACAAAAAAAACTGCATAGATTAAATATCCCCTTCTTTCTTCAATTATTTTCCAGTGCACAGTTATCTTCTTCCTGCTAATGCCATCATGCAAGGGATAAAAAGCTGTCAAGACCTTTTCACACAAAGTGTAATGCATAGTTTGTTAAACAAATGCATTTTTTTCAGAGATTAGTTGATCACAGTTGCATAAACTATTGGTAAAACATTTGAGAAATCCACAGTTATGTTTGAGGCACAGGGATTAGACTAATCATCCCCATGGGATGATATCAGACAGTTTGGACTCTAGTGATTAAGGCACTAGGCTAGAAAATGGGAGATTGTGAATTCTAGTCCCGCCTTAGCCATGAAAGTCAGCTAGGTGACTTTGGGCCACTCTCTCTCTCTCTCTCTCTCAGTCCAACCCACCTCACAGGGTTGTTGTTATGGGAAAATAGGAGGAAAGAGGATTATTAGACATGTCTGCCACCTTGAGTTGTTTATAAAAGTAATACAGGTGGGATATAAATAAATGCTTTATCTGTTCAATTTATTCATGGAAATAATTCATGGAAAATATCAGTGGTCCCAGCCCTTTCACCAAAGGCTAAATAAAATACAATTATAAAATACAGTTTTTAGTCAAAAACTGGAAGCAAGCAATGGAGAATCTTTCTGTCCATCATGTCCTCCCTATAAATTTTCAGAGAATTTGACCATTGCTAGATAAATCTTGCTAGATAATTCTTTATTTCAACCAGTTTTTTATGTAATTTTACACTTCTTTTATTTTAGATAAAATAAAGCCTCAAACTCATGCAGAGATAATTTCAGAGTCTTTAGCATACCCATCTAAATTCAAGTAAAGAATCTAATCTCTGCTATGCATGCCTTTTATGAAGATAAACAATTATAATCTCAGATAAAACTCCGGCACATTCTACCACCCATCCTGGACCACACAATCCACTTCAGTAACATGCTTGGCTCAGTTTGGGAAACAAACAGGACAAGACATATTTAAGAAGTGGCTAGATGGCACCCATTATTCAAGTCACTGCATCCCCCAAAGTAGCTCTCAGCCTTCTCTTCCTTTGATGTTGTCAGAGCAGAATTAAAAAAGAGATTAAAAAAAACCCACCTGTTTCCAACTTCGCTGAATAAAGACAAAAGCTAACAGTCATGGTGTAGCCATTGCTCCCTGTGGGTTTGGCTTGTGGCCAGCACTCCCATCAAACACATACCTCTATTCTTTCAGTAGCCTCCCTGGCACATCATTCCTAAATAGGTTTGCAGCCTCTTTCCCAATAGATCAAGAATATAATTTCTGCAAGATTATTCAAATTGTAAGGCAATCTTAACTGAGTACTACAGAGGATCACCAACTCCCTTGCAAGCCAGTGCTTTGAGTGTCAAATGCAGACTCTACCCCCACCCCCCACCCCCAGTTCTCTGCTCTCTATCTGTCCATCTTTCTTTTTTGGTAATCATATTGTTGTATAGGTAGTCCTCGATTTATGACCACAATTGAGCCCAAAATTTATGTTGCTAAGTGAAACTCTTGTTAAGTGAGTTTTGCCCCATTTTATGACTTTTCTTGCCACTGTTGTTAAGTGAATCACTTCAGTTGTTAATTCAGTAATGGTTGTTAAGTGAATCAGGCTTCCCCATTGACTTTGTCAGGTAGCAAAAGCTGATCACATGACCCCTGGACACTGCAACCTTCATAAATGTGAATCAGTTGCCAAGCATCTGAATTTTGATCACATGACTATGGGGATGCTGCAATGGTTGTAAGTGTGAAAAACAACCATATCACTTTTTTCAGTGCTCTGGTAACTTTGAATAGTCACTAAATGAACTGTTATAAGTCTAGGACTACCGGTATATGTATTCTCATTGTGGTTTTTTTCACTGTTTATTTTATTCTATTATCTTACTTTTGTTTGCACTCTTTTCATTTCTTTCTTTTTATTGTTGTAAGCCGCTTAAAGTAGCCACATAGTGAGATAGGCGGCAAATTGATTTAATAAATAAAAAATAAAATAAAATAAAATTAATAGGTTAATGAAAAAGGGAAATTGCTTCATGCCTTTCTCTGCTAGTCCATTTCATTAAAGGTATGAAGCAAATAGTAGCTTGTATTTTAATGCTAACTGTAGAGAACCTTTCTCCCTCAGCAAGTAACTTAGAAATGCAGACAAACATTCTCTTCATAGGTTAGTTTTTAACAAAGATTTATATTAAATGGCCTTGGAGAGAGGGGTAGAGCAATGTTTGTCCATCTCAACAATGTTAAAACTTGTGGACTTCAACTCTCAAGAATTTTCCAGCCAGCGTGCTGGTTGGAGAATTATGGGAGTTGAAGTCCACACCCCTTAAAATTGTTGAGATTGAAAAACTCTGGAGTTGAGCAATCTCTCTCTTCCACTAGATCCATTTAGAATCTTAGACTGATATTCAAAATGCAATTATGCATGCATACAATTGCTTCAGTTTACTTGCAATAGTTTTTACTTATCTAGATCTGAACTCCAGGGATACATCAACATATCCTGTTTCATTTCACTGGCTATGTGTGGCTAGATAACTCATATGATTATCATACACTACAATTGTAAACCATGTGACTTGTAGATAATTCTCCAGCAAGCCACAATGAACAAGATAATGGCTTGGTGCAACTTCTGTTTTAGTCCACAGAAGATTAGTCCTGGTTTTTATTTTATTTTATTATTATTTTTAAATTGCTGAGCTGCTAAAACAAACTGTTCCAAAATGTTAATATCCTCATTAAGGGATATAAAAGAACTTGGTTATCAATTTGGCTCCTTCCAGATGAGTTGTGAAATCCAGTACCAACTGTGTTGGAAGGGAATGGGGAGAGCTTAAATCTCACACATCTGGATTTCAGAATTAACATTATTCTGATTCGATTCTTTTAACATAAAAGATGAATATTGGGGGGAGGGGGAGTAGCATTTCTAGGAACCTCAGTTTAGATTGTTTAGATAGCTGTTTATTGCTGTCAGTTATTGCTGTCAGAGTGACAACCATATAAATCACTTAAATAAACAAATCTAAATATATAAAGTATCAAAATAAAGAGCAAACTGCTCCCACTTCTAATAATATGCACCATGAAATGTAAGAAAAGTCTTGATTTGAAAAAAAAAAGTTTTTTATTTAAGATATTGTAACCCAAAAGAAACCACAAATAACAATTCATTTTTCCTATCTTTGTTCTAAATTATTTGCTGTCATTAGCATATCTTAAGATCTCAGAATTCAAATCCAATTCTAAGCATCTGAACGTTTTTTGTTTGTTTGTTTTTTGCTCCTTTAAGGAAAAGAGGGAGGAAAGCAAGCATTTAGTCTTCATGGTTATGTGTGAGAAGTCCTCAACTTATAACCTGTTGCTTAGGTATTGTTTGAAGTTATGACTGACTTACAGCCTGAATTTGAAATTCAGACAACCACCCAAAATCTACAGCTGTTTGCAGTGTCCTGCAGTCATGTGACCATGATTTACAAGTTTTTTTGCTAAAAAGTGGCATTTATTCCAGTTTCTGGCAAAAAAAAAAAAAAGCACATTGCGGACAATGGGTTTGTTTAATGGCCACCACAAAAAAAGTTTTAAAATTAGGCATGGTCACATGGTGATCTGCTTAATGACCAACATGACCTACGACCATAACTCCAGATTCAATTATAGTTGTGATTTTGAGGAACCTAGTGCATGTTTTCAATTCTATATCCTACCACTTGCTGTCAATAGCATTAGTGTGGTCTTAGTATTTTATACTAAGATTAGGAATTAAAATGCTATAATTATGTGTTCTTGCTTAAGTTGGCTCAATTTGGAGTTATCTTCCAAGTTTTTCATTAAAATCATGAAGTTTACTTTCAAAAAGTAGCGTGTAAAATAAATGCAGTGTTTTAGGATATTCATTTCCCAGTCACAATAGCAAATTCTCAATTTTTAGGCACCATAACTGCAAAAAAAGAAGTTGCTAGCAACACTCTAGATTAGCCATCACCAAACTGTATTGGAGCATCAGTTGGGCTGACAAGTATTTACTTAACTTAAAAAAAAAAAATTATACAGGAACATATACATGAATATGGAATTCCTTCTTCCATATTATATACTTTAAAAAAAAAATCTGACTGCTGATCAGCTGCTCACTTTTACTCCATTTTTGCTCTGGTTTCAGAGAGCACCACCAATTTCAGATAAGCAGAGGAGCAATACATGTAAAGTAAACACGCAGATAGCCTCTGCAACCTTTTCAAAATGCCATGTCCCCAGGTCCACACTTTCAAGAACAAAATACAAAATCCATTTCCAAACTGCAATTAACTACTGTGTATCTTAATTGGGCACTTAAGGAATGAGCAGATTTGAGGTTTCTCATCCCAGGTTAACATTGATCAAAATGGAAGAAAGAGCAGAAAGTAATGAAAACCAACAAGATTCTAAGGCAAGTCCCATTTTCAAACCACCCTGTTTCAAAAGCTTTAAAGCAGGGAGGGGCTCCATGGGTTTTTGCAAGGGGGGAAGCCGAACTCCACTGGTCAACAGTCATGACTCCAGAGGGCTGGAAAGTTTGAAGGCCCTTTGCCAAGTTCCTTTCATAAGCAAATACCAACACAATGATGCCATTCATATTCTTGAATTTACTCAGGCTCAGTTACACTAAAAGCAGATGGAAGCAAAAGGAAAGATACTTAAAAGATGATGATAATGGGCATGACAAGGAAAGAGGCAGCAAACAAAGAAAGATCCGTAAGATAGCCTTACCTTCAGTCAGCCAAGTTTCCTGGAACTGGTTTAGATCAAGGAAGAGATCTGCAAGGAAATGGAGCAGAGTGTGATATCACTGAACAGTAGTTCTGGAGCAGTGAAGAATGTTTGAAAGAAACAGTTAAGGCAGCGTTTCTCAATCTTGGCAGCTTGAAGCTGGTGGAGTTCCAGAATTCTCCAGCAAGTAAGCTGGAGTTGAGGTCCATCCATCTTGAAGCTACCAAAGTTGAGAAACACTGGGTTAAAGGGAAATAGCAAGGAGGCCCAAATCCATTATAGAAGCCCAATATAATCTAAGGATGTCATGAAACAAAATACTTTTGTTTCAAACCTTTAACCAAAATAACCCCACCAGGAACAACCCTTAAAGAGACTACATTCTGAAATTCAGGACATTTTATTCCAAGCTTACAATCCTAAAACATCCAACTCTAGCCTGAGTAATAATGTTTAAGTCCTCTCCCAAATGGTAATAAAAAGAGAGCTTTCCTCAACTCTAGCAGCTGTTTCTTCACAATTGCACTAGTCCCACAGGGAAAAAATGCTGGTCAGGTAAAACTGATTTTTCTAAACTAATCCGTGTTTTCAGAACTGGCTCACTAAAATAGAAAGCAGCTATGCAGCCTGCAAGCATCCCAATGCTTTAGCCACTGCAGAATTATGGAAGATTCATTTCAAAGCTGTTAAGAATAATTTTTTTCAGAATTAAAAGAAAAAAAGAAAAGCCATTTCTGTTCCCAATGAACCCATTAAAAAAATCCCAATTATCAACATTCAAGCTAAATAAAGAACGTTAACCTTTTAAATATTTTATATATGGTGGCTAACGGTCAGGAAGATGGATGTTCTTAAGAGAATTCTCTTAGATTCTGGTTCAAGGACTTTGTAGTATGGAAGCAAGACACAGTTGCTTCCCACCAAGAGGGTTCTGTAAAAAAAAAAAAATCTGTATCCTCAAGGTGTAGCTCTCCCAAGACAAAGAGATGATCTCCAAACATTCCTTATCCTGTTCATTAGGTAAGCACTGCAGCAATTATGACGTGCTCTCCATCTAGGCTGCAGGCAAAGACTATGCAAAGAAAGAAGGTACAGCTTCTGAAACATCATTTTTGATTATTCAAGTGTGTTATCCAAAATGAAAGAACCAAAAATGACCTTTAGTAGATCATGCACTGGACATTAATCTTAGGGAATCTGGGTCCATGATAAAACTATGTTATTCCCTGTTTGCAAAACAGGAAGCATGATTGCACTGGGATATCATTACGTTCCCAAGTCAGGTTGAAGCTTCAAGCTAGAATACATCTGGAACAGGATCGTCTCTGATGCCCTCCATATCTGCCCCTATTCCCCTCCCCACACACACACACCTTCTGAATCTGGGACATGGGGCACGCCTGGGTACATGGATTTCCTTCGTGAAGCCATCACAGCTCTGCTGTCCATAGTTCCATTCCCTGTTGGTTTCTGTAAGTAGACAAACAGCACTAAAGTTAATATAAGACAGACCACTGTACCGGGTGCTCAAACTACTGCTCAGAAAAAACAGAAGACTTAAAGGGCAAACTCTCCGCCCTCACTCACCTGTGCAGAAGTGTAAGGCACTTGTTGGTCCAAATATCCTTTCATCCTCCCATCAGTCATGGATGCAAGTTTCTCAAAGGCATGGAGGGCAAATGAAAGATCCACCAGGTAGCTGTAAAGAAAGAAAATGCATCAACAGACTGAAGTTTTAAAAATGCTACTTGTGATAAGTTCCTTATTGCATGCAATTTGCAGCAGCATCTGCAAGGCACGGATCCTTTTCCCTGACCCTCCTGTTACTGTTGCCTGCTGGAATGCCAAAACTGAGAAGGTGCTTTTTTTTTTTCCTCAGCCCCCTCCAAAAGAAAAGTCCTTTAATCTGACGCTTTCAGATCTGTTGGGATTACAACTCCCAACATTTCCAGCCTTCATGAGCCATGTGCTATCTTGAAGATGGATCCAATGTACAGCAGGGCATGGCTTAACGAAATGCCTAATGAAGGAGGATGGATGCAATCCTAACCGAAAGTCTACTTTCAAAACTCAGATCCTCTACAAACCTTCTCACCAACCTTGTGTTCCTGCACTGTCCTCCTTCCCCCTTCTCCTTTCCTGAGTGCTTGGATATTATTTTTTTGCTCCTTTAGCCCTGTAATTTCCTCTACCCCTTCCTTAGCCTCTGCTTTGCCCATCCCACTGGACAGGAGTTTAAATCCTATCAACAACTCCTGGCCGATTTTCTCCTCTTCACAAGTTCAAGAAGCCAATCTTCATTATTCACCTCCCTATGCATCTTGTATTGGGGAGTAAGCCCCATTGACCTCAGTGAGACTTCATTGCAATATCAATAAGATTAGGTTTAAATCTCTCCAGCTTCAGATACCCCTCTGTTTGTTTCAGCTGCCCTTTCCCCCAAGGCTTCAACCTTTAGATCTTCTTATTTGCCCGAGTTTGCTATATGATTCTCTCTACAAAAGCAGCCCTGCTTCCCCAGCACCCACTAGGCCCCATGGCTCTTTTTTTTTTAAAAAAATCCTCCTCATCCCCCCCCCCAACTTCTGTAAAAGTATGTGAAATAAAGGAGTTTCTATGAAACTTATCTTTTCCTCACCTCACTTCAGAGTGGAAACGCGGGGGGTCAGTTCAGGTCTTTCCTTCTGGCCCCCACCTCAAGGCAGCTGATTTCAAACAAGAAGAATACTGCTTCGCGAAAAAACAGAGCCGTGTGGAGTTGCTCCCGCCTCTAGCCCGCAGTCGTTTCCTCTTTCACAGAAACAGACTCTTTTCTGTTTCTCTTTGTTTCATTGACTTTGTGAATGAAAGAAAGGAGGGGGGATTCCCTAGGCTTGCTGGGACACGCCCAACCAATCAAGGCTCAGCGTGGCCCTCAACCAGATTGGAATAAGGCGTGGTTTGAATGCTTTGAGCCAATCAGTTCGAGATGTTCCAAGATTCATTCAGTGTTGGAACTCTCATTCATAAAAAAAACAAGAGCGCCCAAAGTTCATTCATAAAAGGCTGGCGAGGGAGGGAATGTGTCACGGGTTGTAGATTCGAAGGCTTGGCTTAGATCGAATCCGTTTTCTAATTGGCCTGAAACTGGTTATGAAGTTACGTAAGTAAGGGTGTAAGTATAGTTGTTTACCATCCGTTCTTAAGCCCGCCATCGGCGCTGGGGGCAGGGAAGGTCTCTCCAGAGAAAAATGCTAATTTTCATAGGTATGTTTTTACTGAGTTTGCTTGAACATATCAATAAGTTGGGGGGGGAGTGTTTCCCCCTTCTCCCTCCGAATTTAGAACTCAATTTCTAAATGGAAGAAGTGGAAAATAAGTTTTTGTAATAGGTTCAAAGGGATTTATGCTTTTTAAAAGGTGTATTAAAAAGAAGAACATTATTTATTTTATGAACGTGGAAAAAAGAAGACATCTATTCACTTAAAAGATACAGCTGTTTATCTTATAATATTCAGAGCCATAAATATTAGGTTGATGTGGTTGACTTATCACGCCATACAGTGCTTCGGCTGCACTGCATTTCATTAGTTTATGCCAAGGAGTGAATCCGTCATCCACTTGGCCAAGTGCTTGCATGAGCCACACAGTTTTTCTGGAGGGTAAGAACAGGCAAAGTTATCATCTACCAATGCCCAGCTCACCAGAAAGGCAATCTCCACCCAACTTTTCCTGCTGCATATTTCTGCCTATCCCACACACTACAACAAAGTGGGCATCTCTAGGTCCCTTCCCTGGAACAATGCATCTAGTGAGACCTAGGAGGTACAGGTAGTCTTCAACTTACGACCACAGTTGGGACCAGAATTTATGTTGCTAAGCAAGGCAGTTGTTAAGTAAATCACACCTAATTTTATGGCTTAGAATAACTTTATAGTCACTTTGCATGTACACTAATCAGCATACAAAATGAAATTTCATTGTATACAGCTCTCAAAGGGTCTCCACCTCTAATATACACTACATAAACATGACCAAATAAATAAATACAAAATTATGCACGTACCCACATATATTATATGACACGGAGAAACAACACAGTCTAGTTCGGATGTATACATGTACATGGCAAGAGAAAAGAATCTTGTGAGTTTACCAGACAGATGGCATAGGGAACAAAGCTATTACAGAATCTGGTAATCCTGCTAGAAATACTTTGACTATTTTTGCCACAGTCGTTAAGCAAATCACTTCAGTTGTTAAGTGAATCCAGCTTCCCCCATTGACTCTGTTTATCGGAAGCCAGCTGGAAAGCTCAAAAACGGCAATCACATGACCCCAAGATGCTGCAACTGTTGTAGATACATACTGGTTGCCAAGCATCCAAATTTTGAATGGGGATGCTGCAATGGTCTTAAATGCAAACAAGGACCAGTCATGAGTCACTTTTTTCATTACTATTAAACTTCTAACAGTTGCTAAATGAATGGTTGAGGACTACCTATGTCTTGTGACAATATCTCACAAGCATAACCTCTCTTCCTTCCTCCCCCACCCCCCACTCCTGAGATTCAACTGGCTCTTGACCCTCTTAGCTTCCAAGAAAGCTTTGGAGACCCTCAGGCACTGGGGTCAGGATGTCACATGAGTTCCCCTTAGGAAGTGGAACACAGGTTGGTATCAGGGGTGGGTTCCACTTACCTTCCCTATCGGTTCGCATCGTGATGTCCATTCCAGATGAGTTCAAATCACCAGGACCAGAGGGATTACATCCCAGAATTCAGAAGGAGCTGGCAGGCGTGATCCCAGAACCATTGAACCATATTTTTCAAACATCCTGGAGCACCAGGAAACTGCCAGAGGATGGGAAAAGAGCTGAGGTGGTTCCCATCTTCAAAAAAGAAAAAGAAATGGATCCAGGAAACTATAGACCAGTGATGGCGAACCTATGGCACGCATGCCACAGGTGGCACGTGGAGCCGTATCTGAGGGCACGTGAGGCGTTGCCCTATGTCAGCTGGCCAGCTGATTTTCGGTCTTCCGGAGGGCGGGGGGAGGTCGTTTTCGCCTTCCCCAGATTTCAGGAAAGCCTCCGAAGCCTGTGGATGGCGAAAAAACGGACTCAACGGCCCAACCAGAAGTTCAGAAACGAACTTCTGGTTGGGCCATTGGGCCATTTTTCACCCTCCCCAGGCTTCAGGAAAGCCTCCTGAAGCCTGGGGAGGGTGAAAACGGCCCAACGGCCCAACCGGAAGTTTGGAAACAAACTTCCGTTTGGGTCGTTGGGTCCGTTTTTCGCCATCCACAAGCTCCGGAGGCTTTCCTGAAGCCTGGGGAAAGCGAAAACGACCTCCCCCCCGCCCTCCGGAAGGCCAAAAATCAGCTGGAATCCATTTTTTGCCATCCACAGGCTCCGGAGGATTCAGTGAGTCCTGTGCGCATGCGCGGGGCGGAGCATGGGGGTTGTGCATGCATGCACGGGGGGCATTGCATTATGGGTGTAGGCACACGCGCGCCCTTTTGGCATCTGAGCAAAAAAAGGTTTGCCATCACTGCTATAGACCAATCAGCCTGACATCAATACCTGGGAATAATCTGGAAAAGATAATCAAACAACAGATCTGTGAATACCTAGAAAGCAAGAAAAGTTATAACCAGAAGCCAACATGGGTTTGTCAAAAACAGATCCTGCTAAACAAATCTTATTTCATTTTTTGACAAAGTGACTAAATTAGTGAACCAGTAAAATGTTCTGGTCATAGTACACCTATTTTTCAAAGTACCAGAAGGCAGGACAAGAAGCAGTGGTTGGAAAATTATCAAGGAGTGAAGCAACCTAGAACTAAGAAATTTCTGGACAGTTGGAATAATTAACCAGTGGAACAGCTTGCCTTTAGAAGTTGTGGTGCTCCATCATTGGAGGTTTTTAAGAAGAAATTGGACAGCCATTAGTCCAGAATGGTATAGGGTGGGTGTCGGCAACCCGTGGCTCCGGAGCTACATGTGGCTCTTTCGTCCCTCTGCTGTGGCTCCCTGTCGGGTGATCCCACCACTGGCTGACCCCGCCCTTCGCCCTCCTCTCCCAGTCACTCCTCGCCTGACCTGAGAAGGTAAGGGCAATGGCGGGGGATGGAGAAGCGGCCACCTCATCTCTTGCTGGCGCTTCTTCCGGCCCTTGTTGGTGCTGGGCATGCCTCGGTCACTTGGGGAGATGTACAACCTGCTCTCCACCCTGAGATACTGGTCCAACCTGGCCGTGACCGACGTTGGCCTTGCTAACACGAGGGCTGGTGGAGTGGGAATGGGATCTGGGAGGATGGGATGACGGAAAGGGGGATGAGCCCACAGTGTCCAGCCATGGCTTTAAACCTTGCACGGGGGACTTTCGCCGCCTGGAGGACGCTTTTCAATCAAAGCTACCAGCAGCACCGCTCCGCTGGAAGAGTAAAGAAGCTCAGGGCAGCAGGAAAAGGGGGCTGGCCCCACCGAATCTCGCATGCCCACCCTGGGGGTCAGGCTCAGAGAAAACCAGAGCGCCCTCGCCAAAGACGCTAGCCCATCAGCCAGTCAACCCACCCGCCCCACACACCTTTGCTGCACTTTGCCCAAGCTCGGCCGCTTGCTTAAGGAGGGTCTCCCCACTCGTGGGCATCCTCCTAGACCCACTACAGCTGGCCAGGGGGTTGCAAGAGGCAGAGGGGGAGGCGGGTCATCTTCAGGAAAGCCTCCGCCGCGGCTCGCACTCATTCCTCAGCCAGCCCAGATTTCCAAAAAGTTGCCAAGAAGAAAGAAAAGCCCCAAGGAGAGGTCGCCGGGTTGGCCCAGCCTCGGCTTTCTGAGAGAGCGAGAAGAGACAGAGAGAGAGAGGGAGGGAGGGAGGGAGACACACAGAGAGAGAGAGAGAGAGAGAGAGAGAGAGAGAGAGAGAGAGATTGGCT
>QLTV01002534.1:2147497-2158705 GCA_003457575.1 Thermophis baileyi | reverse complement strand
CACGCCCCCTTTGTCCCCTCACCGCTTCTCGCCTGGCAATGCGCACGGGCGGGGAGGGGGAGGGGAGGGGGTCGCAGCGGAGAGGCGGGGGTCGCGACATTAGGAAGGTTGAGAACCACTGGTCTAAGTGCTATTGCTATTGGCTCCGAGTAACCATCTGAGAGGGCTTTGGCTGAAGTGCAGCTGCAGCAGGACAGCCCTGAACCTTCAGGTGGGGAAAAGCACAGGAGCTGCAGCTGGTCAGTGATGAGGAACTACCTTCTGCACCTGATCCAAGAACACACAGGGCAGAGAAAAGACAGGAGCAGTGAAAGTCAGCCTGATTACTCATGAGGAGGCAGCCTCGCCCTTCTTGATGGGCTGCACCAGAAGCTGGCTATTTAGCACAGCAGACAGATGGAGGCAATGCTGGGAGTAATGTGTTCATTTCCTAAACTGTGTGTTCTCTGGTCGTTGTGATCCCTGCCTTGCTTTGGATTGACCTCGTGTCTTGACTTGGATCGTGCCTTCTGAACTCTGGATTTTTCTTGCCTTGTGAACCCTCTTGTGTTATGGATTTAATTTTGCCTGTTCCTGTTTGGGAAACTTTCAAGTGCCTTGTGGATTCATTGGCCTTTGCTCCATGGCCTAGCATTGGTCTGCTTTTGGCTGGATTCAGTTGGGACAATTCTGGGTTTTGGTGAAGGGAATTGCTGGATAATATTAATAAACCCACTAAACCACCATTACCTGTGCATGTGAGTGAGTGGGACAGCACTTTGTCTCAGGGGTGAAATGCTCCCGGTTCGCTCTTACCTGTCGGTCGCCGTAGAGCCGGTCGCCAAGGTAGTGCGAGGCGCCGCTCACCCGCCCGGATGCCACCATTTGAGTTCTTTTACCCTCTGCGAATGCACAGAACGCTTTGCGCATGTGCAGAGGGTAAAAGAACCCAAATGGCAGCATCTGGGCGGCATCCGGGTGGGTGGGTGGCGCCTCGCGCTACCTTGGCGACCGACTCTACGGCAACCGACAGGTAAGAGCGAACCGGGAGCATTTCACCCCTGCTTTGTCTGCAATGGGCATGTTTTGCCAGAAAACATTGTAAATCACAGTCACATGACCATTAGGAACTGCAAATGGTCGCAAATGCTGGCTGGTTACTCAGCAACCAAAATGCAATCACGTAACTTTGGGGGGCAGGGGGAGGCCATTTTAATTTTGAATTACAAGTCACAAGTACCTTTGGGGGGGGTGTCCCATGTAACTTCAAACATTTGCTAAGTGACCTTTCCTAAATCAAGGACTACCAAGAAATGGCCACTCACATTTATCCATATATCAGCATTCCTTCTATGGAAAAAAAATGCTGGGAAAAAGAAGGAGAATCTGTGTTTAGGAAATAATTCAGGGAAAGAATGAAAACCTTCTCTTTTAATATTATGCCTTCTCACCGAACTATCATTTTCTGTTTTATGTTTTGAAAAAGGAAAAAAAGAAACAGCATTTTCTGACATCTGGTTTCAATGCTATGCCCTCTCACCAAAATTATCATTTTTCTGTTTTATGTTTTGAACAAGGAAAAAACAAACAGTATCTTCTGACAGCTGGCTTGTCGGAATCTCTCCAAGTGTTTAAGAGTTCGCATTGTGAGCTCCGCTACTGTGTGTTACAGGGCAATGACTTATACTGCCAGTAGATGGCAGCATTTGAAGCAATAGGAAGCAGGAAAACAATATTTCAAATACACTCTCTATAAGTGTACATTTGGCAGTATTTCTCAACTTCAACAACTTTTAAGATGTGTGGACTTCAACTGCACACATGGCTGGCTGGGGAATTCTGGAAGTTGAGTCCACACATCTTAAAGTTGCTGAAGTTGAGAAGCCCTGCACTTGAGGATATATGATGGCAAGGCAAAGTAATTGTATTATTGTGCCAGGCTTCCCAGCATGAAATCATAAAAAACAAACCTCAAGACTGAACTTCAAATCCTGGGTTTATGACTAAGATACTCCTACTGGTTCATGTGTGGAGAAGGCCACTGTTGCCACTTCAGCTCTTCATCTGTAAAGTTGGGACAATTTCTTATCTTTTTTGTGAGCAAAATTGAAATTTCTCTTTCTAATATAAGAAGAATGACTACAGATAGTCGTCAACTCACAACCATTCATTTAGCAACCGTTTGAAGTTGCAGTGGCACTGAAATAAAAGTGAGTTACGACTGATCCTTGCACTTACGACCATTGTAGTATCTCCAGGGTCAGGTCATCAAAATTAGGATGCTTGGCAATTGGCATGTATTTATGACAGTTGCAGCATCCCGGAGTCATATGATTATCAGTCGCCATCTTCTTAGGCAGCTTTTGAGAAGCAAAGTCAATGGGGAAGCTGGATTCACTTACCAATCTTATGATTTGCTTAGCAATTGCAGCGATTGGCTTAACATGTGGTACTGTGGTAAAAAAAGAAAGGTTGTAAAATTGGATATGACTGACTTAACATCTGCCCTGGTGGGAATTCTTGTCTCAATCGTGGTTATAAATCAAGGACTTCCAGTATGTGTGGTAGCTGGACAGGTAAAACCTAGCAGGCAGTTTTCCTCATAGGGGTCATTCCTCCCACTGTGGGAAAAAGAATTTGCAGATAAATTTCCCTTTCATTTTCTACTTTTCCATTTCTGTTTGAATGACTTAAGTAGGAGAGGGGTGGGCCAGAAGATCAGCCTTTTCATAATAGCCCCAAGGGTGAAATATTCTTCCCTCAGAAATATACCTGGAACCCACCTTTCTCATGTTTCCAAAATACTGACAACCATGGCTTTTCAATAGCCATGAAGGGTTTGTGGCTGATCATTCATGGGTGACTGATCACTCTCAATGTAGTGGAGAGCCAGTTTGGAGTAGCAGTTCAGGATCTGGCCCAAGAGTGAAATTCACTTACCTTCCCTACCGGCTCGCAAACAGAGGTGGGATTCAGCAGGTTCTGACCAGTTCTGGAGAACCGGTAGCGGAAATTTTGAGTAGTTTAGAGAACCGCTAAATACCACCTCTGACTGGCCCCGCCCCCATCTATTCTCTGCCTCCGGAGTCCCAGCTGATCGGGAGGAAATGGGGATTTTTCAGTAATCTTCCCCTGGAGTGGGGTGGGAATGGCCCGAATGACAAATGGAGATTTTACAGTATCCTTCCCCTGCCATGCCCACCAAGCCACGCCACGCCCACCAAGCCACACCACGCCCACCAAGCCATGCCATGCCCACCAATCCACGCCCACAGAACCAGTAGTAAAAAAAATTGAATCCCACCACTGCTCGCAAATGTGTGCACTCACACGCGCCGTCGTCTGAAAATCATCACAAAAAGGGACGTCATGACGTCCGCGTGGGTGGGCGGGGCTTCACACAGTCGGCCCTACCGTATTGCGCAAGCCAGATAGAGCCGGCTGAATTTCACCCCTGATCTGGCCTAGAAACCAGGAGATTTCTAGATGGGACTAGACTAGAGAATTCTAGTCCCATTTTAGGCATGAAAGCCAGCTGGGTGCTTTAGGCCAGTCATTCCATCTCAGCACAACCTACCTCACAAGACTGTTGTTGTTGGAAAAATAGGAGGAAGAAGAAATATTATATATGTGTGCATATATATTATGTGTGTGTGCTCATAAAGTAATTAAGGTGGGATTAAAAATCAAATAAATAAATTCATCTTATAGCATTGTAGGTTGTAGATCTGTCTTCTGTTATGTACTGACCACAGGCTGTTGAAGAGCCAGTGTATAAATACTGTAAGACAAATTAAATAAATGCAAATTTATTCTTTTTCAATGACACTGTGTCTCCTTTTTGTTACTGCAACAGTGTTTCTTCTTCCTTCCTTCCTCCTCCCAATTCCTAAGAGAGGGGGAAAGGAGAAATTCCAATTTAACCTTCCTTCTGTGCTCTTTAGGGCTCTCAGAAGACATTGCCTCTGAAAAACAATTGGAAATTGCAAATACTTGGAAAGAGCATGAACCCAAAAGCTTTCCATGTTATTCTATACAGCACCCCACCATCTTCCCCAAAAATCTTCTTAGCTCCTATTACTTTGGGGTTCATTTTTCTACTTTGGTGAATAAATCAGAATGATAGTTCCTAGCAGGCATGGTGCCCAAAATCAAGAACTTGGCTGAGCAATGCTCTAAACATGTCTTTCATGCATACAATGCACAAAAACAGGGCAGCTTCAGCTACATCATCTTGGGATTTGGTTTGGTTTTGGTTTTTTTAACCATCAGCTGTGGACACGCTGGTTCTTAATAAATGGGACATTTTCCCCTGGGACCTACAGTCATTAGGGTATGGGACAGAATAGCCCTGATGGAGTACGCTGGTAAAAGAAAATGGCTGCTTACAAACTGCCCAATGGGGACTCCCCATGATTAATTCTGATCGCTTGTAAAATGGCAGTCTTTCGAAAGGGTAGGCTGTGCAAAGGAGCTGAGAGTTAATAGCTTCCTGGGGACATTGCATGTTTACATTGATCCTGGTTCCCAGAAAACCAACCCCAGAAGTCCTTTTATTTAGGGCTGTCCCATCAAGAGAGGGAGCTGTGCTCCCTTCCTCAAGCACATGCTTCAGTTTTTCTTTCTGTTTTCATTTTAAGGAAAGGTTTTCCCCAAGAGCAAGGTCTGCTTCTCCGAATGTCAGTCTGGACTTCCAGTAATGATTTACTGGGATTCAGAGAAAGAAAAAAAGCGGCTACAACAGAGGCCAAGAAGCAAATCCCAGCCAGGAAAATGTCACCCATCTGGAATCCAACAGGAAGGACGGCTGTAGGGATTTGGGGGAAGTTGTTGAGATGTGAAGGCCTTGCTGAGGCAGGGAGGAACTGTTTTTGCATTCCCAGGGAACTGCCCAAGATCCCCTAGAGAGAAAACTGGTCCCCCCACCCCCATCCCCACCCCAATGTCTGTAGAGCAAGTCGCTGGCCTGAATCCCTACATGTGATTAGCACTGTCAGCACATGGACATCTTTGTGCTTAAGCTGTGATATATCTATGATTGGGAGGAGGAGGGGGATCACAAAGGAATTACAGACACCCACAATACCAAGATGGTTCCAGCTGATCTCCCCCCCTCCCCATTTATCCCTCCAGTTTCCCAGCAGTATTTTGGTTACTGCTTACTGGCTTCAAAATCTTCTGGGATTATTGTTTTATTTTCTTTGTTTCTTTTTTTAAATAATATCCATGCGCCAAACAGATGTTTCTCCTTACTTGTTAATGGAAAAAGAAAGCACACTTTTGTGTGCCAGGCATTTCACAAACCTGAATGGGCCTTATATGAGGGAATTTGACTTGGATAAGATCTGGCATTATGTATCAGTTGGCAAGACAGTGTTAATACATAAACTGCTAAGGTTTGAACTTGGGTTCACGCATCAGGCAACCAAAATGAGTTGGCGAAAGTTATCTTAGCAAACTTGTGAATGAACTAATGCTCTGCATTGTCAATTCCAGACACTTCCGCACAGTCATATTAGAGTATGCCAGCATACAGCTTTTCCCCTTGATTGCAGTGTGCTGTTCTGCCACAATAATAAGGCCAGCAAGTCAGTTGCCCTTCTTGTTTCAAGGGAGATGAGGAGTTTAAGAAAATAATTGATACCTTTTCCCAGCTTCATTACTCTTCTATCAAGCATTGTCCATTAAAAAGAAAGCTAACACCCATCATTCTCCTTTATTAATTGATTTGATTTATAACCTATCTTTATACAATTCAAGGTATTACATATAATGCTCACATCTCCCTTTCATCTACAACAAGGGTGTCAAACTCAAGGCCTGTGGGCCAGATCCAGCCTGCGGGGTGCTTAGATCTGGCCTGCGGGGCCACCCTAGAAACAGCGAAGGACTGGCCCGCGGTGCCTCTGCCAGCGAAAACGGAGCTTGGGAGGGCCGCATGCAGCCCCCCCCCCCGAGCTCTGTTTTCACTGGCAGAGGGCTGCAGGAGGCCGTTGCGGTCTAAAACGGACATTGAGCTGACCACAGCCCTCTGGCCATGCCCCCATCCCCCTGAGGTCAAACACAACCCTGATGTGGCCCTCAATGAAATCGAGTTTGACACCCCTGATCTACAACAACAGGCCTGTGAGATGGGTTGGGCTGAGAGAAAGTGTGACTGACCCCAAACACCAAGCTGGCTTCTCTGCTTAAGGGAGGACTAGAAGTCACAGTCTCCCAGTTTCTAGTCCAGCACCTTCACTGCTGCTCCAAACTGACTCTTTAATGAGGAGTGGGATGAGGTTCAGCAGCTATATGCAAATGCTTGGGATGGTACATTTAGCCAAGCTGTCAAACTGCTCATAACAGATCTCAGGAACAGAGGTGCTCCATGCCTGTGAATTCTCAATCAAGTTATTTCAGTTTTGGCACTCTTCCGAAGAAGCACATGTCAAAAGAGCCCAGCTGGTTGCAGAAACATGGGATGAGAAACATGGGATGAGAAACATGGGATGAGAAACATGGGATGAGAAGCATGGGTGAGAAGCACGGGGTGAAGAATGCAACAATAGTGAGCAATCTCTATCCTTGGTTAGTGCTGCAAATGGATATCAGAGCTAACAACAAACCTAGGTTTGTCCTTATGGCTAACAGTGTCCAGAACATCATGGAAAGAAATAGACAAAATGGCACCAGTGCTATCCCTCTGAAAGTAATAAAAACAGCCAAAAGTATAACGTCATCAAACCCTTTGCCCATCTGGGGGCAGATAAGGATAAGCTCATGATGGACAAAAGATGGGACTTCTATAAGGCAACCATTTTCGGCTGTGAATTCTGGCACACTGCATACACAACTAACACCTTCATTCTTCAGCCATATATCTTGGGAATGAACAAATTTTGCTTTCTAAAATTATGCATGTCGAGGTACCCCAGACCAGGAAAGCAATTCCTTTGCCAAATTCCTGGTTTTCAGTCTGCATCCAAATCCAGAGGTTATAAACTTGACATTGTTTTCCAAGTGCTGTATTACAACCTCTTTCCTTTCTTTCTTTCTTTTTTTTCTTTTTTTCTTGGCATGGGTAAAAGATGGCAGCACAACAAACAGCACCCGTGAACATCTGGAGACGGAAAACAGCCATGGAGTCAAGCTTTTCTCCAAGTGCTGCAACTGTCAGCACATCCCACGTACTTATTTCTTTCCCCTTCCGTCTGCTATTTCTAGCAGAGAATATAAATCTCCTAATAGAAGGGAGGTCTTAACCTTATTTTAGTCTCCTTTTAACACAGGCATATGTCTTAATAGAAAATAGCTGTGAATCACAAATTGAAACATTTTCACAGAAATTCAAAGGCTGACAATACTGAAGCTTGGGTTCATTTTTAAACCATAATCATACATTTGCTTTTGAAATCTATTTTTTAAGCAAAGATTTTAAAAAGACCACACAGCTTTTCTTCTGCTGCTTGTTTAAAAATGTTGGGCCATACGCACTAGTAGAATTCAATATATTACAATGTTGAAAAGTGTACTATTAGAATGGAAAACACTGATTTAAATCTCCATCCTGCCATGAATTTCATGGAGTGACCATGAACCAGTGTCCAGCTCTCAGCTAATCTACTTCAGAGAGTTGTGAGCTAAAACGGAAGTAGGAAGAAATTATGTGCTCTGCTAGAAGCTTTTAGAGTAAAAACAGGAGATACTGTAAATCCAACAAATAAAATTAACGTGGTAGCATCTTCTTTTCACTCAATCATTTCTTCCAAGACCACCCATTTCTGAAACAGGAGACCAAACATTTCGTTTTCCAAACACATTTAAAATAGGAGAATTCGCTCAAACTATTTCTTCAGTCACTATAGTCTGCTAGGAAAATTCATGTGGGAACATTCATGTGGTCTGTCTTCCCTGGTCTTCACCTTGGCTAGTTGACCGCACTGCCCTCTGAGGTCTTTTGGAGGCATTATAGAAATCCCTCTTTAGCAGCATTTAGCAATAGCACCTAGATTTATATACCGCTTCATAGTGCTTTACAGCCCTCTCTAAGCGGTTTACAGAGTCAGCATATTGCCCCCAACAATCTGGGTCCTCATTTTACCCACCTTGGAAGAATGGAAGGCTGAGTCAACCTTGAGCCTGCTGAGATTCAAACTGCCAAACTGCTGGCAGCTGGTGATCAGCAGAAGTAGCCTGCAGTACTGCATTCTAACCACTGTGCCACCGCGGCTCTTATACTCTTTTGGGGACACCTCAGTGGAATCCTTAAGCCATGTATTCCTTTGTTGTTCTCTTTACAGGAAATCTAAGACATATCTCTATCCCTTTTTAGAGAATTACCCTGGTAGAGAGCATGATGCTTATCTGTCACTTGGTTCTATTAAACCAAGACTCTGATGTATCTTTCCAAGCTGACTGATTTGTGCTTTAAGGGAGAGGAGGATTCATCCTACCTACAACTGAAGATTAGTGCTAAACTTGATGATCACCACTGTTATTTGCATTGTTATTATATTAATTTTATTGCATGTTATGCCTCCTTTTTAGTCTTAATGATAATTTTAATGTACGTGTTTCTATGTGGTGTCTTCAGACCTAAAAACAATAATGAAGATGTGTTGATGACTACAACCTTCCAGAAGATTACTAGGTAGTAGCAGAGACCTGGATTTTTGCAGCTCAGATCTAGTAGCCCAGTAGCTTAGGTTTTGCATAAACTAAACCATGACTAAATGCTTCTACTGCACAGCATGGTTCAAAATGTAAGACCTCAAAAGTTGCATAGAAGGGCAAGATCTTCTGCTATGACAGCTGAAAATCCAGGATGATGCTGGCACCTCAGGGTACCTGTGAATAATCCAATGGATAAGGTTTCCATATCTGGGATGCAACAATACAGATCAGGGTTTCTTAACCTTGGCAAATTTAAAGTGTGTAGACTTCAACTCCTAAATTCCCCAGCTATGCTTATGAAGTGGCATGGCGCAACATAGGAGAACAAAACCATCAGGACTAGATTCAGCAGTCCATCTGCATTTAAAAGACAAAGGTCACTCTTCTGAAGACAGTAAAGTCCACATTTTGGACAGAGAGGACCTCTAGTATGAAAGAGGGGTCAAAGAGACCATCCATGTCAAAATTGAACAGCCCTCTCTCAACAGAGGGGGAGGGATACAACATCATCTATCACCAGTCTATGACACAGTCCTTTCAACAATTCCAAGAAGGCTCCACACCCATTTAGTGACCCTGATGACACAAATAAACCTCCAGGTGGCCTTAACAACTTGCTAAAAGAATGCAGATGACCAGCTGTCTGCAAGGAGTATAAATCCTTCCATTCCCCACCATCCATTCAGAGCTGAAGAAGCTTCTTGGATGAGAAGCGAAACATCTTCAAGGAAAAACCAAGGAAGTCCAGTTGCCTCTTGAAAAAGCATCTTTGGGACAACCATGACCAGGATGACTGAGCATCTTATACTGGGTAGGGAATTCTGGGAGTTGAAGTCTCTACATATCTTTAAGTTGCCAAATTTGTGAAACACTGATATAGATGACATAATATGGCACTAAAGAGATAGCAAAGTGCTTAACTGTTTGGTGCCATTTACAAGATTTTTGCAACTTAGATCTGGAACCTGTAGTGTCAGAGTGGGAGCAGGGATCTGTTTGAAAGTGAAAAGAGGGCCCCTTGTAGATGGCAGAGGTAGAAGTAATCGATCTATCGAATGGTGTGCACAAAGAAACGTCCACAGACAAACTATAGCCATTAACTGAGTCTGTGTTTTTCATGCAGAAAGTCTTGCAAGGCTTGGGAGGAAGCTATTGTGAGTTTGAAAGGCCTGCCTTTTTAAAATCATAATTTCTAATATTGCTAGCCAGCAAACTGCATAAGAATTCCATATCCAAACTATGTCAGGGTAGAGCAATTGCTTTAGACTAGTTATTATTTCATTGACTTCACAATAGGTTCAGCTCCCCACACTGTTTTCATGCTTTTCTTTTCACTCTGACGCAGTGTTTCTTGGTCTTGGCAACTGTAAGATATATGGACTTCAACTCCCAGAATTCCCTGGCTACCAGAAGTCACTAATGTTAGGAAACACTGCTCTGATGACAGAAATCCTGTCCCAATGCCTCAAAATCTTTCCCTGAGCACCAGTTGTATCAGAGAACACTGCCTGGGATGTAATGGAAGGAGATGTAGTTTAATTCTGAGAAAACTGGGCACTTAAAAAAGAACAACACCTTGTCTGCCCTTTATTTTTTTCAAGCTACAAGACAATGAACTGAAGGAGGTTGTGTTATCCTGTTGACCTGGATATGGTTGAAATTCACCAATATTAGTTTTTCAATCTATTTCAAGAGAATCTAAATATTAAAAAATTTAGTATGGTGGTAGCTGTGGTTTGGTAGTCATAGCAAATAGTGGTGGACCATGGTTTGTTGGCTGATATTCTACCTATTTTTGTAATGACTGCCACTTAATTATTTCTATATTCCTCCATGACTAGAAAGAAAAAACATGTAGTCTAGAAACATTCTTGCAAATACAGGTAAATCTCACCACATTTTGAAATAAAAAGTATGGTAATTCACAGGATAGTCTAGCTGGAAATTCTGGGAGGCCCATCTGGCAAGGCTGAAGTCCACCAATTTACGGATTCAGTGGTTTCTCAGGATATGGTAAAAAAAAAATTCAAAGTGGTAACTGGGACAGTGTGATCAAAGCTTCTCTCACTTTTATTTATTGATTTATTTTGGAAAATTGCACATAAGAACTGACAGGGCTTCAGTTGCACTATCCTGGTTGCCATCTGTAGGCACCCTTGTATGAACTCTCTAAAGGAAGAAGCAAGCGTTAAGTCCTGAGTTAGCAGTGGCATGACTTTGCTTATGAATTAACTTAGGAGTTCTCAAACTTTGCAATGTTATAAAATATAAAAGAACTAGCTTCCACTAGCTGCCCTGTCAATAACATGAATGCTTTTATGAGGGCCTATATTTCTGCAAGAAATGGATACAATATAGCATATTTATACATAAATTTTAATGTCTATAGAATGAGGGTTCTTACATTTTGCAACATTTCAGCTGCCTATAGAGCAGTGGTTCTCAACCTTTCTAATCCCGCGCCCCCCTCCCCGCGCGTGATGAGGTGACAAAGGGGGCGTGGCACCAGGGGTGAAATGCTCCCAGTTCGGCCGTGCCTGAGGGCCGCCGGACAGCCGCTAGCCACGGAAGCGG
>QLTV01002534.1:2126170-2147447 GCA_003457575.1 Thermophis baileyi | reverse complement strand
TTTTACCCTCTGTGCATGCGCAAAGCGTTCTGCGCATGCGCAGAGGGTAAAAGAACCCAAATGGCGGCGTCCGGGCGGGTGGGCGAAGTCTCCCGCTTCTGTCGCTACCGGCTGTCCGGCGACTCGCAGGCACGGCCGAACCGGGAGCATTTCACCCCTGCAGTAACGGTGGCACCAAGATAGAATGCTAACGCGCGCAGCGACCCCTGTGAAATGGTCGTTCGACCCCCAAAGGGGTCATGACCCACAGGTTGAGAACCGCTGCTATAGAGGGCACAGAACCCCACTTTGTTTTGACGAACTTCAAAAATGAAAAATAATGAGTTCCCCCCAATTGCTTGCAACCCCTAGCATTAACAAGGGTGCATTAACTGCACAAAAGTGGATCAGGAACTGCTGATAATAATTAAGATGTGCATGGTCCAAATTGTTAAATTCCCCCTCTAAGAGGGTCCCCTTTTACCAAGGGATGCCCTGCAGCTTCACCCTGGATGTTGAGCCATGCGTAATAGTAAGAGCAGATTGATTCTTCACAGAAAGATGTGGGCACCTGCTGCAGATTAACCTTTGCCCTCCTTAACTAAACATTAGCTTTTGACAGTCATATAATAAGACAGATTCATATCTGACAGGAGGAAAGGGAAAAGAAAAGAACTTAATCTTTCCAATGACATAAGCGAGAGACCCTACGTGCTGAAAAATGATCTCTTGCTACAGACTGAAGCTGTCAGTTTCAGGGCAAGATTTCAACCTGCATTCAGACTTTTGCCCATAAATGTAGTAGCTCTCTTCACACAATTCTGTTAACCTGACTTTAACAAATGAATCCATTTGTTGGAGTTTGCATAGCATGCCGAATCATAAATTGGCCAAACACGTTGATTTTACATGGTATGCTGAACCCACAAAACAAAACCAACATTGATTACCACTAAGGAAATGTAATGTCTTATGTGAATGTATCTGCTGAGTTTTAGTTGTTCTGGTTAAGTATGTTCAGCTGGTGAAAAGCACTGCTGTCCAGCAGTGAGAAAATGCTGTTTTCCAAGTTTTCTTTTGTATCTGTTTACAAAGTACTAATAGTGGTGCAAATGTGATAAAATATAAGGAATTGGGAGAGTTCAATTTTAAAACATTTGGGAGCTACCAATTGGAAAAAAGCTGAAACATTTGCCTATATCTTGATATGATGAAATCCATGGAAGGAAAGCATGATTACGAAGTACAACAAACATGTTTGCCAAATAATTTTTTGAAAATGTCAGAGCAAGTTTCATTGTCCTCACTGCTGTTGTTTCTCCTATTTCAGTAATTTCCATCACACTGCAAAAAAATAAACAACAAATCCAACAACACCTTAGACCAGTTCTGGAGCTGATTTTTCCTCTGGTCATAGAAGGAAGACACCAAAAAGAGCATTGGACCCAATGAGTGTTGTTGTGCAAACTGATGATTGGTTTCTCCATCTCCTTTACTTCTACGACTATAGGATAGTCATCTTCACAACACTGCTCATACATTATCCAAGTCATTATGGTGGGGAGGGGTTTAGTATACTGTGCGGGGAGAAAAATCAAATCAAATGTGTTGAAGGGTTAATCCAAGGCTCGCAAAAGGACAGGGGATGTAGACCAGAGAGTGAAGGCTTTGCTGGGTTCCCTCCAGGGGTGAAATTCAGCAGGTTCTGACAGGATCTGGAGAACCTTAGCGGAAATTTTGAGTAGTTTGGAAAAAACAGCAAATACCACCTCTGGCTGGCCCCAGAGTGGGGTGGGAATGGAGATTTTGCAGTATCCTTCCCCCAGGAGTAGGGAGGGAATGGGGATTTTGCAGTATCCTTCCCCTGGAGTGGGGAGGGAATGGAGATTTTGCAGTATCCTTCCCCTGCCATGCCCACCAAGCCACACCACGCCCACCAAGCCACGCCCACAGAACCGGTAGTAAAAAAAAATGGATTTCACCACTGGTTCCCTCTTTATCCGTCATGCTGCCTCCTCTTTTCTTTTTGTCTCTAATCTATCAACTTCTCCTCCTCCTCCTCCTCCTCCTCCTCCTCCTCCTCTTTTACCACTTCAAGATACGAAGTTCTGGTTCTTGCACTTCTGGTGGTCTCAACCATTGTTGATTGTAACTCTCCTAATTCCCTATATTTTTATCACATTCCCATCACTATTAGTACTTTACAAACAGATACAGAACAAAACTTGGAAAACAGCATTTTCCTATTGTTTCCTATAACAATGCCTTTCAATCTGTCAATTTTACAAGGTAATCCAGACTAGAAACTAATGCCAACACAGGTCAGAATTACTTTTATTGGAACAGCTATAATAACAGAATCTTGCATGTCTGGCTGTACTTCCCTCCTCCCCCATATTGTTTTGTGTGAGTTAGGAAGGGCCTGAGACATTTCAGAAATTAGATTGTTGGAACAAACTAAACTCCCACTTAATCTGATTGTTGCCTGCAGAGCAGCTCTTCCTCCTATTTTTTAAGCCCATTTCCTATTCCCTCTACATTAGTGTTTCTCAAGGACCACTTTAAGATGAATGGACTTCAACTCCCAGAATCCCCCAGCCAGCCTGCTATCTTAGACAAAGCAAAGTTAAAAAACACTGCTCTGCATAATCTCAGATCAGTTCCTCCTGCCTTTATTTCAAGGCATGCAGGCTTAATTTTTTACAAAAGAGCTTTGATTTCCAACAAAACAAAATGACCCACTCAAACAATCCTCAGAGGGGTAAGCGCATCCATTTTTGTCTGAGGTTAACAAATGACCCCATCAACCATGTTATCCAAATCAGGGAATTAACTAACCTTTTTCTCCCAACATTTAAGATGAAGTCCCAGAGAGTCCACATGAAAATGACTTTCCTAGGCATTCCATCTCTGGCCATTTCAGTTTTCACCATCATCATCTCCAACACAAAAGGGACAGAAATCTGTCAGTAAGGGGATTTCTTTCTCTCAATTCAGTAAGAGGTTCAGGCTCTGATTGCATTATCGTAGATTCCTTTACATACAAGGAATGTATGATTCCTTTACATACAAGGAATGTAAGAGGGAGAAAAGTACCAAGAAGTGGAAAGTGAAGTCATCTTTGCAATGACTGGGTCAACTGATCCTCCTAATCATGCATCTATAATTTGTAAGCTGCCCAGAATCACTGGGCTGCATAGAAATTTCATAAAATGTATTTATTTATTTATTTACATAAATAACAGATAATAATTGTTGGCATATGGATTGGAGAGATGTAAACCAATGAAAAGGATGTCTCAGACAAGCATGTTGTACAATCACAATAAATATAGTCCTGTTTTTAATTCACACATTTTAAAAAAAATATAAATGCAAATAGCATCATTTGGCAAGAAAAAACCAGGGGCTGCCATCCAAAATGAGAGTAAGAACAGCCTACACTGCTTCCCCAGAAGACACAATTGGATAATGGGAGTGAGTTTAAGCAGGTTTTCAAATGCGTATTTATTATAAAATTGTAGCTTCTATGTTCCATTCTCCAAATGTTTAGAAGTGGATACTTAGCCAGAAAATAACCAGAGCACTATAGTTTGTGTATTACAGCATCTGACAACCTTTTTCCAACCATGGGCTACATGTCTTACACATCTACATGGGCTACAAGTCTACAAGACACGTCTAGCCATGAGCTAATGTCTTTTTCTTTTCAGCAAAAGAAATATTGGTGACCCAAAGGTGTTGCTGGAGGAGTACAACTGAAATTGGGTGGCCTCTGAGATTGACAGCCCACAGATTGCTAACTCAGGTACCAGACCAGACCATCCCAAAAGCAAAATGCACCCGAGCAAGGGAGATTTTTGTTGCCCAAGAAAGTCTCAGTCCAGACTGGGATAACTTACTAAGAGAATCCCATTGTCAGAGATGTTGGTTGGAACCAGTACAGAACTTGAGAACATCTTGCTGCTTAGGAAAGTGTTCCCGGATGCAGATTTAATGACTACTATATGGCTTGCCTGTCCTAGTGGCTTCTAGCAATATTGGACAATATACATCCCAATTCTCTGCAAAGGCACAAAAACTGAGCTCTGGTTTGACGGCAGGATAGTATAGGTTGGTTAAGGTAAACTAGGACTAGACAAATCCAAGTTCGCTTCTACATATAGAAACTCACATTGGGTGGTTTTGGAATCCTCACACTCTCAGGCCAAAGAATACTGAAATGTTCTTTGAACATTTGAAAATGAAAGTTCTTCCTCTCTTTCAATATATAATAGATTACAAACATGTCCGTCTGCAATTTCAGAAGCCATTTTGGGACAAATTATCCCAGAGCAAGTAAATATAAGTCAGGAAGCCACTTAATAAGAACTATATACTAGGTAAAAGTGTGAGAATATGTGCTCCATATATCTGGGTCCTTACTTGTCATCTATGTAAAAACAAAGTTTGCAGGCTGTGCAGTCTTGATTTGCTAGCCAAGGTCACAAGCACTGAGCTCTGCAAAATCTACCCACTGACTGCTAGAAGGTAGGGAAAAAAATGAACAGCTAAGAAATTAATTAGATTGCCCTTCCCTCCATCCATTCCTACCCTGGGATTAAAGCCAAGCTGAAATGATTATTTTCCCTTCTTTCTTTTTCAATTTGCTTGCTAGATGGGTCATGCAAATGCCTTTTAACTTCAAATGTTCACCTACCATTTAATAGCTCCTCCTCCTCCTCCTCCTCCTCCTCCCCCCCCCTTTGGAGTAGGACAGAGGGGGTTGCATTGCAAACACATTGCCTAATTTCCTTTTTTCATTCCCCCCCCCCATCCACCTCTTTTCCTTCTGGAACAGCTTTCAAATCCAGACCTAGCTCCACCTATACTCAAAAGAAGTATTGTCTGCCTCAGCCTATTCTGGTATCCATTACCATTTGGGGCAGAGGGCGAGAGAGGAAATCAAGAGGAAGAAATTATTTAATGTTGGGTCATATTATTGTAGTTTATCCAGATGTATTATGTTCAGTGAACAGGAATTTATTTTCCTGAATCCCAGGAGAGCTGCAAATTTAGACAGATAAAGAGCAACTCTTTGGGTCAAGGCAATCAAAAGACTTTGTGGCTTGGAATCTGTCATGCCAACTTCATATTTTGAGTGCTGTGCTTTTCTCCTACCTCATAGGCCCAGTGGGAGGATTAATAAAAGACTTTATAGAAGCTTTTCTTGGAACAATTTGTTGTTGTGAAGCCAGGTTAACCTCATTAAGGGTTTTACCTTTTGCTCCATTAAGGAAAAAGGAGAGGGGGGTGGGTGGGAAATCAGATGGTTTAAGTAAACCTTACTGTGGCTTTGTCATCAGTGGAGGAAGAAAAATGAAACCCATTGCTTTCCATTGCATTCTGGCTGGCTCCCTGATGGAAAGCAGTCAGATTCACTTAAGTAATACCTCCTGGAAAAGGAAGTATTGTATTTTTATTGGACACTTTTATTCAGAATTAACAAGCAAAGGGCTCCCCAGCAGGTATCCATTCCGGAAGCCTTTCACCACATTATAATCCACAAGGCTTGGTCTCCAAATTAGAGCCAAAGATACTTCAACAAAGGAGCTGTTGGGAGAGGTAAAATGAATCTTCACTCTTCATAGGCTTATTAGCAGCAGCAGGTTCTTTCGATTTGAGTTTGCCATTTGAGACCAAAATCTACACCCTTTTGGGGTGGTCTTGTACATACTAGACCAGAGGTGTTAAACTTGCGGCCCGTGGGCCATATGCGTCACGTGCCGGCCACGCCCACCCCTGTTTTAGCAAAGGGGGGGGAAGTCGCGGTATGTCATGTGATGACAACGTGACGCCGCGAGTTTGACACTCCTGTACTAAACAATTCTGCCTTCGTAACCCATTAATTTGGCTTAAGCATGAGTTCTACAAGAAATTACAATTCACTTGATACAAACACCACACTATATCATAGTCATTATTTGCCTGCTGTTATGTCTTGGTCCTCACCACAGTCCCATTGCTTAGCATGTTGTGGCCTCAGTCTTTGGATTCCTGTGAAATGCCTGGCCTTAGGAATGAGGTGCTCAAGTGCTATATCCATATGGGCTACCATTGTCTCCCAACTGATGCTTGCAGATGTTTTGAGACACAGTTCCACCATGATGAGCCTTATGAGATAATGATGGGTGTCCTCTCAATACATTTGGAGGACACTATTGGGGGAAAATAATTAAAAACCCTGAAGGGAAAAATGTGCAAAACTGTGAAAAGTAAAAAGAATAAATACATAATTACCAAAATGGGTACTGTGAAGCTGGAACTACGTATTTCATCTCTTAGCCTTTCTAAATTATCCAAAAGTACCAAAATATCATTCCTGTTCATTGCAGTATTAAAAGGTCACATTCTCTCAGATCTCCTGCTCAAAACCCCAAGTCCTGAGCTGACAATACTTGGCAAAATTTGGTTTAGGTTCTAAGTGCCACTAAAATTATTTGTTAGCTTAATGTTGAAAGCAGAACAGGTCAATTCGGCATTAGAATAAACAAGTGATTGTTGATAGCTGTGCACCACCCAGTAGCATTTGGTGAGATAGGCAGCTATGTAAATTTGATGAATGAATGAAACATCTGCCCAACAACCTTGTGGATAATTTGAAGTGTATCTATTTCCTAGTCAATCATTCGTCTCTTAAAGGATATACTGAGCTAAAGTTAGTGCTGTCCTTGGCTACCCCACAATGCAGTGGATCTTCTTGAATCTTGAGAAGTCAAGCTAATTAATCTCCAAGTTAAGTAGGTGTAACCATCCACAGCAAACAGAGATTGTGACAAAATGATGACATATGTGGTGATATCATGATGCAAACTCCATCCTTACACATTTGTTGACATCTGATGCAAGAACGTAGGTTGTATCTTTTGCATCATGATGTCATGTTGCACATTTCATCACTGCCTGCACCATGGACAGCTAGGTAATTAGGGTATAGAAAGAGGAACTCTTCCATAGATGTAGTGCAGAATGATTCCCCCCACCCCCCCACGAATAGGGAGGCTCAATTTGTCCAACCTCTGGAATTATTTCATTATAGAAGTCAAACATGTTCTGATGCCTTTGCTTCCATCCCCACAGAATGGAAGAAAAACTTGGTCTTTTCTCCAACAATGACCAGCTTGCTTTTGCTTCCTTTTTCTTACTCAGAAAAATAAATAAAGATGGAGGGGGGAGGGCAGTACACATCTCCTGTTTTTGGAGTTCCTACATTTTGCTGAAAAATCAATGACTGCTTAATAAGAGGAACATAGGGAAAGTTACTGTGAAACCACAGAAGTATAGAATAGCTGTCTTTTGTGGAGATGGAGGAGAAGGGGAAGACAGTGTCAGTGTCTCATACAGCCACATGAACACTGTCCAAATACCAGTCATTGAAATGGAATTTTAGCTGCTACCACTGAATGCCAGGTCAACCTGTAATAAGGGCCCTCATATTGAGGACTTAATAATAAATGAGATGATCTATCTGGAATTAACTGGCTGGTTTTTGGGCAGAGAGGGCTCTTGTAAATGTGACTCATGAATTTCAAGTGTAAAACCACTGAAAATCCTAGGGCAGTAGGACAGTGGCTATGGTTATCCAAGAGACTCTGAGGTGCTGCTCTATAGATAACCAGGTACAGGTAGTTCTCAACTAATGACCCTAATTGAGCCTGGCAATTCTGATTATAAGTAGTGACCATCATAAAACAGGGTTATCACATGACAAACTGAATTTTAGGACCTTTTTGCAATGATTATTAATTGAATGTGGTAGCCGTAAAGTGAACACCATGGTTGTTGTGTGAACCCATTTGGGCTTTTGCCAAAATGCAATAATAAACCTCAGTTTCTGGCAAAAATATTGTGAAACACAGTTATCTGACTACAGATGTTACAAACGGCCATAAATGCAGGCCAGTTCCCAAGTACCCCAAATTTGTTCATGTTATCATGGGGACCATTGGAACTTCAGAACCAGTTTATAAGTAGCTTTTGGGGAGTCTATCATAGCTTGGACTGTTCGCTAAGCAACCAGTCATAAGTGAAGGACTAGCTGTATAAGGTTCCATTTGTGAAGTTGCACTAGGGATCCAGTGGGTTTGCTGCTACTATAATTGCCTCCCTACTGCATCATTTTGAGCCATGGTGATGCAGTGGTTAGAGTGCAGTACTGCAGGCTACTTCTGCTGCCTGCCTGCTGCCTGCAATTTGACAGTTCAAATCTCACCAGGTTCAAGGTTGACTCAGCCTTTCATCCTTCCGAGGTGGGTAAAATGAGGACCCAAATTGTTGGGGGCAATATGCTGACTCTGTAAACCGCTTTGAGAGGGCTGTAAAGCACTGTGAAGCGGTATATAAGTCTAAGTGCTACTGCTATCATAGCCAATCTACTTAAGTGGTTTGATGGTATAATTAATGGTGGTTTCCCAGATGTGCAATGCTGCTGCAGAGTCAGAGACCACTCAGATGTTCATGACCACCCTGGGCCTGTCCCAGAATATTGATCTTAAAAAAGGCTGTTCTACCCACATCCCTATTTTCTGCAAAATATGGATTCCAATGAAGGAACTACAGAATTCCTATCAAGGATGTCTGAAAAATGTCCCTACTGAAATCCGAATTTGTATCTGTTGGCCCATAAATAGTTCAGTTGGCGTTGTTACCAACTCGCATTAAGTTTTCTGCTAGGAGCTATCCGTGGTGCTGCAAACACCAATCTGTTTTAATGTTGGTTGTTGGTTGTTCAGACCAGAATTCTGCTTCAGTAAAAGGAAAAAGAAATGGCTTATTTGCAGTTTAATTCCATCCAGGATAATGATGACTACTACTATTATTTTTTATTTGTTTCAAAATTAAAAAATGAGGTCAAGGAATTTGAAAAGAGTTTTTTGTTCTGTTTTAGCAAAAATCCAAGGAGCTCTCCTTGTCACAGAGCGCACTTGCATTGACTTTTTTTAACTTGTTTGATCTCTGTATGGTTTATAATAGATCAAGGAGGGTTTCTTACATAAAATTAACAATACAACTAAATTAAACAAAATTAACAGCCTGCACTCAATTCTGATACTTATCTCAAATTATTGGATGGAGCATGTTCACAGAACATGTTAAACTTTTGCAGATATTTACCTGCTTAAGTATTTGTTTTGCAATTGGCTCCAGTTTTAAGTCTTCATGGTTCTGAACAAACATACTTGGACATACTTAGATTGGATGCTTAGAAAGTCTGCTCTCAATAACAACAAAAAGTTGATTTATAGCCCATGTCTTTTGATTCCATGTGTGAGCAAAAGACTGTCCATGCTGAAGAGAAACAGAAATTGGACTCACATAATTTGCCTAATTAGGTTTCTTAGACTTGATACAGTACCTTAAACTTTGAAACCTGGCTAGTTTTGAATGCATTTTGTTTTAGGTTACTACTGTGTTACTCTCAGGAAGTACCTGTTTTAGGTTACTGTGTTTTAGGTTTTAGGTTACTACTGTGTTACATCAACTTACTACAAGTACAATGTACTTACTTTAGGTTACTACTACTTTAGGTTACTACTACTTTGTTTTAGGTACTTCCTGAGAGTAACAGCAGATTCAATATGGTTACTACTACTTTAGGTTACTACTACTTTGTTTTAGGTTTTACTACTGTGTTACATCAACTTAGGAAATGAGTGAATTCATTAAGGAAGTTGAGATGTGCTACTCCAGAAGTGTTGTACAACTGAATAACCTGGTCATTTCTGAGCTGAGATTGGGATCCCTGCCATTCAGCACCCAAAGTAACTTGTGTGAAGTGTATGGTTGCTTACTCTAATTCAGCTAGTGTGTCATATAAATTCTGAAAGAAAAGTTAATTACTATTAAGTACTTCCTGAGAGTAATAGCAGATTCAATATGTAAGCTGTAGAAACAAGGTCATCCATGTGTGAGGGATTTGGCAGACTCTCCTCAGGAGGATGATAAGCAATTTATTAATTGAGGAAAGGCAAAGATGTTCCTGAAATAACAGATCACTCTGATCTGTTATCACTCCAATTAAAAATTGTATAATCTGAGTCCAAACAGGAATAGAATAAAATTCTTTTGTGAGAAGAGAAATGTAGTTCAAGGCAAAAATGAAAAAACAAAACAAAACCCTGAGTTGGAGCCAAAAACTGAAAGAACCACTCTACCTAATTTAGAGTAGCTTGCAACATCTTTTAAAATTGATCATGTTTCTTTGGATTGTTGGGAGCTGTTGTTCAGAAACATGATCAATCATATGTACCTATGTGGTTACCTGCTTTTTAAAAAATTGTAGGCGGTTCTGGAAGGGATGTTTTTTAATTTCCTACTTGATAACTAATGTGTTAATATGAAGGTCTGTGGTAGTCAGGGATGGAATTTTGTCTGCAAGGGAGAAATATAGCTGCTGTTCTCTGCAGGAAATACGATGAACATAACTTTGTTTGGAAAATTAAAGCTACAAACCTCTACTTCATATTCAGTTTCCATGTATGTGAAAATAAATCTAACAGAAATATCACACTCTTCCCAATGGTTTGGCATAATATAATATAATAACAGAGTTGGAAGGGACCTTGGAGGTCTTCTAGTCCAACCCCCTGCTTAGGCAGGAAACCCTACACCACTTCAGATGAATGGTTATCCAACATCTTCTTAAAAACTTCATGTGTTGGAGCATTCACAACTTCTGGAGGCAAGTTGTTCCACTGATTAATTGTTCTGTCAGGAAATTTCTCCTTAGTTCTAAGTTGCTTCTCTCCTTGATTAGTTTCCACCCATTGCTTCTTGTCCTACCCTCAGGTGCTTTGGAGAATAGCTTGACTCCCTCTTCTTTGTGGCAGCCCCTGAGATATTGGAACACTGCTATAATGTCTCCCCTAGTCCTTCTTTTCATTAAACTAGACATACCCAGTTCCTGCAACCGTTCTTCATATGTTTTAGCCTCCAGTCCCCTAATCACCTTTGTTGCTCTTCTCTGCACTCTTTCTAGAGTCTCCACATCTTTTTTACATCGTGGCATGGTTTCTTCACAAAATAACTGAACTGAAATACTTCACTGCTCTGAGGTGGTGAATATTCTGTACAAACTTTTCATTTTTTTTTCAGAATTGCTCTTGTACACAAGAGAATCAGTTTGGGTGTAGTGGTTAAGGCCTCAGGCTAGAAATTGGGAAACAGGAATTCAGGAATGCTTTAGGCACAAAGAATTAGGTAATTGTGGGCAAGTCACTTTCTCTCAGCTCTAGGAAGAAGGCAGTGACAAAACCATTTCTTGAAAAACTTGCCAAGGAAACTACAGGGACCTGTCCAGTCACCTCTGAGAATCAGACATGATTGAATTGAAGGGAAAAATATATACAAATATTTAGCTTTCTCACATGTAGTTCAGTACACATATGAACATTAGAACACTTCATCTGGGCCAGCTGGGATGCAGCATTTTCTAATGGACCAACTACTGGCCACAGTATATAGATAAGGCAACCCCATAAAATAAAACATTATAAATCATAGAGGCTATTCATTTGGGGGCAAGCAACATTATATAAAACACACAAAGACGCAAATCAAGTAAAATATGATTTTTATTATTATTATTATTAAATTTATTTGCTACATATCTTGCCCTGTGGCTACTGTAGGTATAATATACTGTAGGTATAATTAGTTGATTAATTCACAATGAGCTGCAAAAAGTGTTATTATATCTGTTCTAATAAAAATAGGTCTGCATGGTTTCTACTTCTTAACTTGTACTATGCAGTGATGCTAATATGGAGCTTGCAAGTGTCAATATGCTTCCCTTTCTCCTCCTTTTATCTTCTTATGAATAGGGGATGGGATTGTTTGAAGCGTTTCCATAAAGCACTTTCTTGGTCTGGACTCAAGCCACATTTAGCTGATTATTGTCTTGGTACCAGATCTTCAAGGCCATCCTTTAAAATCACTACAAATACAAAGCAAAAACAGCATTTATGGAGAACTGAATTGTGAGAGCAGCGAATTTCATAACTGCAATGATAATGTATCTGTGCCATCTTTCCATAAACCTCAATGCCTTAGGTAGTTTACCCATCTTTTGATTTTGCTGTCAAAAGCACATAGCATGTATGCTTATCCAATTCATGGAAGGAAGCATTTGTTTTCAAATGAAAATCTCCAGAGATTATCTCTGTAAGAGTTCCTTTATGAGTTCACAGGCGGCTAACCAAACAATACAGGTGAACAGCAGGGTTGCTGCTTCAAAGTTGCAACAACATTGCTTTAAGAATGAGAACCTAGGCCAGGGGTCCCCAAACTTGGCAACTTTAAGACTTGTGGACTTCAACTCCCAGAATTCTGGGAGTTGAAGTCCACAAGTCTTAAAGTTGCCAAGTTTGAAGACCTCTGACCTAGGCAGTATATTGGACTCAACATTGTTTCCAAGTCAGCTTTTTTGTTCTAAAAAGGCATTGATTTCAACCACAGAATTTTGGGAATCTCTCTTTGCACAATTCTGGTCTTTTCTCCTTCTTGATTTACTCACTCCAAGAAAGAGAGAGTAAAGCAATCTATCATTCTGGGAAGCACCAATGGCTCTATTTCCTGCCTCCAACATCAAAGACATGAGATAAATCTTAAGGAATAATAGTATCCCCAATATTCTTACAAGGTTGTTAGAGATCAGTTTATTAGAGAACAGGCTATTCTGGACTTAAGGAGACAGCAGGGTCCATTTCTTCCATGTTGTTCTGGGGTGACACCGGCTGTCCTTTCACACGTTTCCATTTCATCCTGCGGTTCTGAAACCATACTTTAACCTGCACAAGAAACAAGACAGCAATTCTGATTAATTTAAGCTACATGTAACTGCATGTTCAAGCTGAGATAACTGAGCTTCTTGGGAAGTTTTTCTGTTCCAAGTCAAACCTAAGGCTTTAGGTTGTGAACCCCTGCCTCCCGCTACAGAGGGTGGGGGGAGAATTACTAGCTATATTTGCAGTGATTTATGTCATCACCCACATAGAAAAGGCTAAATAAAACAAGAACAAGTATAACACAAGGATTTTGTGAAATAGACCATGACTGGGTTCATACATTGTGCTAAGTCACACCCAATAATGTTACGGGTTTGATCTTGGTGTATAATCAACATCCAGTCTTTGCAGTTTATTAAAACTATGGTTAAAGCAAACTATGGCTTCAAACAATTGAGAATCCAGCCATTGGGTCTTCAATTAGTCTGCTCTTATTGCTGGAACCTTGCACATTTAAAAGATATTGGCTTATTGCACACTCTTGAAAACTCTGAATGAGCCACCAAGCCTTCTGCAACCAGGTAATCTCCATAAGCTTTGAATCATGCCTCTCATAATCCAGATGCCCACTGATCAGAGGGAGGAGGTTGTACTTTAGCATCTCTGAGGGGTGCCAAGTTGGTTTCCTGACAGGCCATTCCATTACAGCATCTCAGACTGCAGTAGTTCAACTTGTTTTTCAGTAATCATTAATACCAAATGATTGCTAAAGTCTGCATTCTACCAGCAGCCAGCAAAAAACTGCCAGAGCAAGCAGGCATAACTTTCAAAGGAATTCTATGGAAATGGCTTGGCAAATTCCAGATACATTTTTCTCAGCTCTTTGTTTGCAGGACAGAATGTGTGGATACTAAGAGCACTGCCATTGCATTTGGTCTTACATATCCCATCCAGTTGTGGACTTGGTTGCTTTTGTTTTAGAAGAATGTGCAAACCAGACACTAGTTTATGGTTTAGCATTCTGTATCTATTAGGCCAGGATGGCTTGTGCAAAATATGGTTAAAACAAATCATGTTTAATGTCATGTGAAAACCCATATCCTTGAACTCCAAACTCAGTTAACTCTCAAGAGCAAAACAGACAGGAAGCACTAAGCCTAATGGTAAAGCAAATTCTTTTCAAGGAGAAAATCTTCAAAAATCAGCTAGCTTTGTCTTAGCCATGGTGTCTTATGGGAATTGTGGTTTAAAATATCTGGTGCATTATTGCCTCAGTCAGTTTGGTCTAGTCATTAAGGTATCATGCTAGGAACCGGGAGACTGAGTTCTAGTTCCACCTTAACCATGAAAGCCAGCTTGGTGACCTTGGGCCAATCACTCTCTCTCAGCCCAACTTACCTCAGAGGGTTGTTGTTGTTGTTGTTGTGGGGAAAATAGGAGAGCAAGGTGTGTTGGATGTTCACTGCCTTGAGTTATTGTAAATAACAATAAAGGTGGGATACAAACAAACTTGTACTGCTAAAAGGAAGGTATGTTGATATTACTTGGAACTGGGTAACCTTCTTTCTCCATTTAAAAAAAAATGGGATACTTAAAATGGTTATAAGTGAGCAGGTATTGAATATCCCCAGACTTCTTCTCCTTCTCTAGGCCAGAGTGTCTCAATCTCAGTTACTTTAAGATGCATGGACTTCAACTCCCCAAATTCTCCAGCCAGAAGGAGAATGCTTTAGGCAGAGGTAGACCAAGCAGAAAAGCTCACCTGTCTTTCTGTCAAATCAAGATTCACAGAAATCTCATATCTCCGGAGCCTTGTCAGATAATTGTGGTGAATAAATTCCATCTCAAGCTCACGCAGCTGCTCCTTAGTAAATGCTGTGCGTTCCTTCCGTGCTCTGGAGGTTTCTTTCTTTGAGGCGGTTGTAGGGTTGCCGCGGACAGCACCCTGGCTCTCTAAAGAAGGGAGATATTTATCATTATGTCCAACTAAACCCATCAGGAGAGCACACAAACAATCCCCCTCCCACGAATTCTAGGCTCAGTCATTGGAGCCTCAGTCCATAACATGAACCCAGTACATTCAATGATACAACAAATGATGGTTTAGTTAAACTAGTAGCCAGCAAGATGTGTGAACATAGCTTGAAGCTAGGGGGGAAAAAACAGAGAAAAAGATCAAAAGAATCCTAAGTTATTGCTACAGAACAAAAATGAAAAACCTACAAAATAAATGATGCATAAACCAGAATGTGGTTTGCTACAAGCAGAAAATATGACCCAAAATTTCTATGGCACATCACCCTCCAGATGCTTGAAAAGATCCAATTAGATGATATGTGGTAAAGGAAATAAGAGGGAGCAGGCAGAGTCTAGAAAACACCGATCTTTCACTTTGAAACAGAAAGAAGTACCCTGATGGATGCTTAAGTATCTTGTTAATGTTATTGTAAATGATGAAAAATAAGCTTTCTATTCATCATGCACTTATACCAGGTCAGGAGCCTGAAAAACAGAGAGCAGCTGGTAACAATGCAATGAAAATCCGGTATCAGATAAAGGGGAAATGTATTTGAACTTTAAAGCAAACACACACACACACACACAAACAAACAACATACATACATACACACAGAAAGACGGGGTGGGGGGTGGGAAACATATGCTTCCTGTACACATTCACTGACTTCATCCAAGTCTGGAATGTTTTCAAGGCTAGGGAGCTGGAGTTGCCCTTTTTAAGGCAAAAAGACAGGCTAAAAAAATATTTTATCAACTCTATTTGGGTTTAATCGTTGCTTTTTATCTGATACTAAAGTATCCAGGAAAAAGATCCTTGAACTTTCTTGGCTTTTGACTACTTTCACCACTAGACCAAATTTGCTTCCTGTTGCTGTTCCTGCTCTGACCACCAACTTCAACCAAATGCAGAACTTTGCCATTAGCTGGGATTTTGTTTAGGAAAAAACCATCGACAATGCAGTCATCTAAAAATGTCTCCAGTCCCCTGGGGCTCCAGGCTTGGTGACACCACCAGGTCTTGAAGGACTTCTAGAATGAAAACAGGGATGGAGCTAACCTGACTTCAGGGAGGGGAGGGAGAATCTTCCTTAGGGCAAGCACCGCAGTCGAGAAGCCCACCTCCTTGGGACCCAAACTAGGTCCCTGGCAAATAGTGTCTGTGACATACCTTCTCTGCCAGATTTTATGAGATGGGCCGATGCAATCAGCATTTAACTCCATAAAATGTATAGTCCAATGAACAAGAATACTCACTTGTGCTCTGAATACCATCACACCACTGAGTAGCCACATCTAGAAGAGAGAAGAACCTAACCTTAGATTATGTGTAAGCCAAATCCTTTCAAATCAGAGTTGCCAAACTGTGAGTAAAAATGATGTAATTCCTTTTGATGGACTCATCCACTGTAACACTTCATTATTACATTGATCTCAGTACCAACCTCCGATCTCACCTGCTGTAGCAAACCAGAACGCAGTCTCATTCCCTGCATATAAGTAAGGGAAGTAATTGAAAAATGGGTCATTCTTATTAATACTGTACCACACCTTTCTATTCAGGTGTCCTTACTCTGGCAGTAGAAGACAAACTGGCATTCTCTCAAAGTCTTCTCTTTAGAGAGTTGCTATACAATATCTCTAGGTTACAAACTGGTAATCTTGGAAACCAGTAAACAGTAATTTGTAATCCAGTAAACTGGAATTACCATATCCTGGAAATAGTCACATTTCAAAGTTGAATCAGATATGCTGTTATTTTAAATAAATCCAACTTCCAATTTTCTCTTTTTTTCAGAGAGGAAGCAATGGTCAAGTTTTGATATTTAGAGTCCCACTTATCATTCAAAGAAATTCCAAAGATGCTTATACGGCCATCACTCCAAAGTGAAAGACGAGTCTCATTTCTGTAGAACTAAGTTTCCCCTGGGACCTTAACCCGCACATGGCAACCTCTGGCCTTCCAAATGTTGTTGAATTCCATTTCCCATCTCTCTGTCTGTTGGCCATTGAAGACTGACAGCACATATATTGTCCCTCTCTATTCCAAAACAATTCCCAAGATTCTTTTGAGAGCATGATATCTCCGTCTCTTTAAAGCCAGTTTGTATCAAAGGGCAATCTAAATCTAGCACAGAGATCTCTTTGAAAATTACCTTTACACCGCACTCTAATTTGATTAAGGATTCAATATAAATGCACAGCAGAGAAGCGTCTGGAGGATCTTCAATTAAAAATTGAATGAAAATCTAGCCGGCCAACCCACATCTAGACCACCTACCTGCGTTTTCCACTCTCCATTGGACTGCTTTTTTCTCAGCTTTGCTTGCCACATTCCCTGCGAGGAGCTTATTTTTGCTGGATCTGGGGCTGCCCTTTTCTAGCCCCCGTGGCCCCGAAGGCAACTTCGCCGGCAGCATGATCTCAGAAGCCGCCACGTGCCAGGCGGGCGGCTGGAAGGATATGCCAGGTTCCTCGAAAGCGCGTTCAGCGCAAGGAAGGCTCTGAGGAGCCGTAGCCTGGCAGGGGACCGAGAAATCAACGTAACCCAAGCCTGGTTTTGGGGGCAGAATGGGTTGAAAGTTGTTGGCTCCTCGGTTCTGGCCGAGAGGGCGGCTCAGGCATTCCCAGAGTATGGAGGGAGCGTGGGGATTCCTCACGCAGCTTCTGGTGACAGGTGGATCCATGGAGCTTTGCGGCTTCGGAGCGCGGGCACTTCTGAATGAAATGGTCGGAGAGCAAGGAAAATGAGCGCCGAGGAGAGAAGGCACTGTGGCTGCTGCTTTTAACAGGTCACTGATCGAGTCGTTCGGGAAACCTGGCAAAATTCTTCCTTAATGTCCGCAAGACAATGTCCTCCTCCTTCCCAGATCGGGAGCTTCCTTGCTATGAAACAACTGAGCCCAGGAAACACTTTTTAAAGCTTGGGGTGTGAGTAACAAGTTTGGGAGGAGAAATTTGAGAGAGGGAGGGCTTAACTCGCATCCCCAGCCCCTCCAACCAAAGCCAAGTACGCAACGATTAATCACACGAAACCTTAGAGGCGCATCAAATGGGAAACGCAGATGGAGACTTTTAAAGAAACACTGTACTTTTTTAAAAAGAAAAAAAAAAGTAGAGGAGGAGAGGGAATATAACGCGCACACAAAGAGGGTTTAATATTTCGTTCTCACATTGAGGTTAGTTTTATTGCAGTTAGGGGGGAAAAAACACGTTTGAGATTTGAAGGAAAAAAAGTAACATTTTGCACCAGAACCCAGAAGCCTGCCAAAAGGGCACCAAGGGAACAATATAAAATGAAGAGATCGGGGTAGAGAGACTGCGGGTAAGATGAAAGAAAACGGGAGTGAAGACCAGTTGGAGGGAAAGACTTAAAAGCTGATTTAAAAGTTTGAAGCTTACATTGTTACACATAGTGAAAAGATATCTCCGAAGACGTTAAGAGAAGTGTGACCAAATCAAAGTGGAAAGGACCCTTTAGAGATCAAACTAATTTGATCTAATAGAACTTTTAGTCTAAAAAGTTGTGTCTCGTGAAAGATTATTTTGTGATCCAGTAGGATATACTGCTACTTTCTCAGAATCTTTGAATAGTAACAGGCTAATACAGTTTCAATATAATGACCAATTTGTTCACCCTTACAATTGTTACACATTTGGATGAACATGATTTATTTCCATTTTTTAAATTGTCTTTGAACTTTTCAACATCTGTGCTGAAGTGCCTCATGAAAACTAGAAATAGGTGAAACTCTTTATGTGTTTGCCAGACATGAAACTCCTTTTATCCCATTTTTGTATCACTTAACAAAACTGTACAAATACATGTTGTGTACATTTCTTTATAAACACATGTTTATATCCACTGCTGGTGTACAAATGTTTTGTGATTTTTACAATCATACATATGTGGATTCCATTACTGTGTATATTTATATAGGCACCTTTGTCTATTCAGAGAAGTATAATATTTTTTAAGGATTGGGAATTGCATAGGAAAAATATGAATTTGGATTTCAAGATGTAAATAAGTTTTTCTTTGAATTCCAAATGAAATTATGGGATACGCTTCCCTCATTTACAAATACAGATAGCCTTCAACTTATGACAACTGAGCCCAAATTTTCTACTGTTTAAGGGAGTTTTGCCCCATTTTACAACCTTTCTTGCCAAGTTGTTAAGTGAATCACTGCAGTTGTTAAGCTAGTAACACATTAAGTGAATCTGGCTTCCCCATTGACTTTGCTTGTCAGAAGGTCACAAAATCTGATCACATAATCCTGGGACACAGCAATCATATAAATATGAACCAATTGCCAAGCACCTGAATTTTGATCACACAGTGGCCATGGGGATGCTGCTATGGTCATAAGTGTGAAAAACGGTCATAAATCACTTTTTTCAGTGCCGTTGTAACTTTGAATGGTCACTAAAGAATGGTTGAAAGTCAAGGACTACCTTTTATAGATCCCTCTGATCAAAGCAATCCTCTATTCAAAGACCTTTTTTTTACTTTCCTTTGAAAGGTAAAAGCACTGTATCAAGAGAGTTTTAAACAAGACCTTTATGGGCAGTTTCTGGTTTTTGCTTTTCTGGTGGCTCTTTGTCTCATACTGGATTTGGACTCCAAAGCTCTTTTATAATAATTTTATTTTGGGAGATGACCTATTAAAGCCAAAATGTAATAAATAGAAGAAACAAAAAAGAAAAAAAGAATAGAATTGCAACTAAAATAGATTTGAGTATAATGAATCACAGTATGTAGATCTTCTTCAGGATTGTGAGCTCTGAGCTCTGAATTCAGGTCAGCATATAGCCTTGTTCACTTGAGCATCCCATGCCTCATTCCATTATTAAGTTCATCAACTTCAAAAAAATATACTTTATTTTTAGGATTGTTTGAAGAAATTGAAACTAAATCACTGAAGAGAGGATATAAGACATCAAATTGGCTATTTTCAAAATACTGTGATCTATATAAAGGCACTTCAGTGATACATTTTTATGCAGGACTGAATATCCCAGTGGATAGTATATTAATTATAGATCAGGGCAGTGGTGAAATCCAATTTTTTTTACTACCAGTTCTGTGGGTGTGACTTGGTGGGCGTGGTGTGGCTTGGTGGGCGTGGCTTGGTGGGCATGACAGGGGAAGGATACTGCAAAATCTCCATTCCCACCCCACTACAGGGGAAGGATATTGCAAAATCTCCATTCCCACCCCACTCTGGGGCCAGCCAGAGGTGGTATTTGCCGGTTCTCCGAACTACTCAAAATTTTCACTACCGGTTCTCTGAACTACTCAAAATTTCCGCTACCAGTTCTCCAGAACCTGTCAGAACCTGCTGGATTTCACCCCTGGATCAGGGGTCCCCAACCCCTGGGCTATGGCTCATTACCAGGCCTTGAGCCATTCAGAACCGGGCTGCAGAAGTGGTGGGCGAGCACGTGAGCACATCCCCACTTGCGCGAGCATTGGGTGAGCATGTGCACGGGCTCCATTTGTGCGAGCAGAAGGTGCTTGTGCTCACCACTTTCACAAATGGAGCTGTGTGTGCACACTTGCCCACCACTCACATGGAATCATTCCCTCTCCTCCCCACCCCCAACTGGGCTGCAAAGCCAGACCGGTTGAGAAACTCTGCTGTAGATAGAGCAAAGGAGTCTTTATATACAAATAACCCTCAACTACAACCAATGGTTTAGCAACTGTCTGAAGGTGCAATAGCTCTGAAAAAAGTGACTTATGACTTCTCCTTGCACTTATGACCATTGCAGCATCCCCATGGTCATGGGATCAAAACTGGGTCCATGGCAACCACCATGTATTTACAATGGCTGCAGCATTCCTGGGCCCTGTAGTCACCATTTTGCTATCTTCCTGGCAAGCTTTTGACATGCAAAATCAATAGAGAAAGCCGGATTCACTTAACAACTTCATGATACACTTAACAACTATGGCAAAGAAAGTTGTAAAATCAGGTGTAACTCACTTAACAACCGCCTTGCTTAGCAAAGAAAATTCTGGTCCCAATCGTGGGACATAAATCATGCAAATGCTTGAACTGGAATTCTTCACAACTCTCCTTGTGGCAAGCAATCATGTACTGATAGGTCTTGACTTACAAAGTTACGTCACTGAAAAAAGTGACATGTCCATTTTTCACACTTACAACCATCGCAACAATCCCCATAGTCACGTGATCTGGATGCTTAGCTACTGGTTCATATTTATGACAGTTGCAGTCCCCCAGGGTCATGTGATCACTTTTTATTTATTTTATTTATTAATTGTATTTCTATGCTGCCCAACTCCCAAAGGAATCTGGGCAGCTTACAACAAGGTATAGAAAATACATTTAAAAACACCATAAAATATCTTAAAAAACCAGTTAACAATCACATACATACATATCATTCAAGGCCGGACCTCGTAAATTGCGAGATCAACGGCCCCAAGCTTGCCGGAAAAGCCAGGTCTTCAATGCTTTCCGGAAGGCCAATAGGGTGGGGGCAGT
>QLTV01002534.1:2113635-2125645 GCA_003457575.1 Thermophis baileyi | reverse complement strand
AAGGGCATGGGTGAGGAGAGCCTCTTGATCCAAGTAGGGTCGCAATTGGTGCACCAGGCGAACCTGTGCAAAGGTCCCCCAAGCCACAGCTGTTAGATGTTGCTCTAATCTTAGCTGTGGATCTAGGAGGACACCCAAATTGCGAACCCGGTCTGAGGGGGACAATTTCCCCCCCCCAAGATCCAAGGATGGACAGTCGACATAGTCTTTCGGAGGCAATACCCACAGCCATTCGGTTTTGTCAGGGTTACGTCTGAGCCTGTTGACTCCCATCCAGACCCTCACCGCCTCCAGGCACCGGCACATCACTTCCACCGCTTCACTGAACTGACGCAGGGTGGAGATATACAACTGGGTATCATCAGCATATTGCTGATCCCTCACCCCAAATCGTCGGATGACCTCACCCAGTGGTTTCATGTAGATATTAAATAGGAGGGGAGAGAGGACCGAACCCTGAGGAACCCCGCAAACAAGGGGTCTAGAGGTCGACCTCTGTCCTCCTGCCAACACCGACTGTGAACGACCGGAGAGATAGGAGGAGAACCACCGCAACACGGTGCCTCCCACCCCCAGCTCCCTTAGAGGTCCCAGAAGGATACCATGGTCAATGGTATCGAAAGCTGCTGAGAGGTCAAGTAGCACCAAGGTAGAGGAATAACCCCCATCTCGGGCTCGCCAGAGATCATCCATCAGCATGACCAAATTTTTGTGATTTTGTGATTTTTGTGATCTGACAAGCAAAATCAATGGGGAAGCCAGATTCACTTAACAACCATGATACCAGGGGTGGGTTCTAACTTACCTCGCTGCCGGTTCGCTTCCTCCCACGCCACGTGGGCGCGCATATACAGTGCAAATTTTTTTAAAAAAAATGTAAAAAAAAAATTTAAAAGCCGAAAACAAGATGGTGACGTATGCGCAGTGCCGGAAACTCGGCTTCTGCACATGCGCAGAAGAGAAAAAAAAGAAAAAAAAGAAAAAAATGAATAAATAAAAAGATGGCGGCGCCCACGGACCGGCACTGACCGAACCAGATCCGTGACGTCATCATGACGTCACCAGCGGGTCTCTACCGGTTCGGCTGAACTGGTCCGAACTGGGAGGAACCCACCTCTGCAGTGATTCACTTAACAACTCTGGCAAGAAAGTTCGTAAACTGGGGCAAAATTCACAACCATCTCAATTAGCAACAGAAATTTTGGCCTCAGTTGTGGTCATAAGTCGAGGACTGCCTGTACTTGTGGAGTTCTTTAATAATCTGGCCCGTACCACCAGTGTATGAGACGTGTCATTATTAGTAAGTACATGTATAGTACACATAATATAAAGAAATAATCTTTATAGGCTTTATAGGCTGAACTTAGTACCAAACTTTTAAAAATTTCTGAATCTTTTCTGAGAATTGGTTAGCGATTTCTTTAAGAGAATTGCTTTATTTTTTTAATTTTATTTTTTTTTAGAAGTCTCATTGCTTTAAGGAATTGCAGATGGTGCTTCAGTTATATCTTGGCACGCTCTGAAGCACCTTGTGGTGGTAGTCGAATTCAAAATGTTGCACAGCTGAATATAAATATTTTTTATACTATAGTGTATTATTGTAGTATATACAGATTGATTATGTGGCATTTGTATCAATTCTTAGTAACCACATAGATGAATTTTCTTCATGATGATCTGTTCCTAACCTGTTATTTCAGATTTTCCAACAGCAAAGCCCTTGCCACTATAACAGAGTCTATCCACCACACCACTAGTCATCCTCTTAAGGGAGGTCTCTTTTTTTCCACAGAAGTGTATACTACACTTAGTGTACACATAACGTACTGTGTAAGATCATAAACAATTCTTAGAATTTTTTTTTAAAGTACCTCACAGTAGCTCACAATGAATTATTCTAAAAGAAAGCTAATTTTGCAAATAATCCAGACCAGGAAACCTGTCAGAACTATAATATATGTTGTTTATATATGACTAACTTTTCTTTCTAATTGCTGTACAAAATTCATTTTTAATTCAATAAAGGTTTGGTTAACTCTTTTAATGAATCTTCGGTTACGCCATTACTCAAACCAGAAACACTCAGGAAAGAATTCATAAACTTCTGAACTTACTTTTCTGAAAAGCCCTTAGCTGACTACATAAATTGGGAAATAAAATACAAGATACCAAATTATTACTCTATTTCAGTAAAATAAACCATCAGGAAATCCCAAGGCTGTGTTAGACATTCAGAAAAAGGCATAAGTAAGCCATTTCCGTAGTGTTCCCCCGGAAACTACAAGGACATTTCCCTGACATCACCAGAAGCCAGGCTCAAAGTGAAAAAAACTTCACCTTTCCAAAGAGAAATATCAATATTTTAAACATCCATGTTCAATATTTCTATCAGGAAAACAATTCATGTAAGTAAAGGTAATCTATAGGAAATACTTTATTCATATAACTAAAACAAGAAACAATGGTAGGAAACTAACCAAGGAGAGAAACAATCTAAAACTTCCGAATGATGAGAGCAATTAACCAATGGAATAGTTTGCCTTTAGAAGTTGTGGCTGCTCCATCACTGGAGGCTTTCAAAAAGAGCCTGGACAACCATTTGTCTGAAATGATATAGGGTCTCCTCCTCGAGCAGAGGGTTGGACTAGAAGACCTCCGAGGTCCCTTCCAACTCTATTGTTCTATGTTCTAGTGTGAATAAAACGATTCTTAATTTAATGATTCAAGACACTTCATTGTTGCATCAATTTTTTAGCCAGTCCTATGCACTACTGTTTTAAATTCTGGTAGTCCAAAGAAGGACGTTTTTTGTTTTTTGAGTGTTTTGTAGTGGTAACTCTGACATTTAACATCAAAGACTTTTTATTTATTTATTTATTTTGCCTGTGTTGCAAACACTTTAAATTTGGGAAAATTGAAACTAATCTGTACCAGGTCAAGCTGCTTGAATTTTAATGATTTGTGATAACTTACATCGTGTTCAGGTGAACGTGGCAAAACTGAAATGTAAATGAGTAATTTAAGGAAAACAAATTCATCTGTTAGCATGGTCAGTTGTATTCCTCTTCCACGTTTACTCATTGTGCAAGAGACATCCAAATGACATTTCACTGCATGCCAGATTCTTCCTCTATGATTCTTTCATGTGTGTTGTGTGTCTTTATTTGTGGCAGAAACAAAATATATGATAAAAAACACAATTGAAAAAAAAATCTATCTCACATGGAAAGACAAAAGTTTTTAACTCAGGTCTTTGGCCTTTAATTAAATACTTCCTGTCCAAAAGTCTAGTCTTTTTTATTGTTTCCTAAGCAAATCATCTGAAGGATTGATGAAAAAATGCCTCTTCCAGTGGCTTCAATATCAGGTGCTCTTTTCACATGGGATTTTAATTTCTGGTTTCCTCTCATTATTCCCATCCACCCACCCACCCAGGGGTAAGTTCTTCTTTTCTTCGCTGCCGGTTCGCTCAGTGCCGCGCCGCGTGGGCGCACGTGTGCTTTGTGCATGCTTTGCACGTGCTTCACACCTGCACAGTGCACTTGGTGTATGCTTCACGCATGCGCAGTGCTTAAAAAAAGCTTCTGTGCATGCGCAGAAGCAAAAAGCAAGATGGCGCCGCCTATGGCGCCGCCTATGGCGCCACCGAAAGAACTGGTTCGGGGGCATGGCAGGCCTGGGTCGCTGCCAGTTCTAGTGACCCAGGCCGCCAAGTTACTACCTATAGAACCGGTCCGAACCGGGAGGAACCCACCTCTGCACTCACACTTCTTAGAGCATGACTGCTCTATTTTACCTCTACAGGGAAAGAACTAAAGGAAATTAGGAATATATCCTCTCCTTCCCACTCTAGCACATGAGGAAGCTGATATTAGCACAAGAGAAATATTTGAGGTGCTCCTAAACAGCTATCATAATTTATCCCCCAGCTAATGCTCATCAGGAAACAATAAAACAAACTGAATATTTTGCAAAAACATTTATTTACATAGTTTTGTATACTGTCCAGTTCCCAAGCATCTGGGTGGCTTATTTAGAAATAAATATTACACTGTTTTGTTTTGTCTTGTTTGTTTTTTAAAAAAAACTATTTGCAGAGTTTTAAATAATTGAAGGAAGTTGACCATGAAGAAAATGCCCCAAGAGAAGACTGCAGTCCAAAATGTTGAAGGTTGAAGATGAAAACTAAACTAAAGATTGAAGATGAAAACTAGTGAATTTCAGACAAAAAAAAGTTAAAATGGGGTGCAAATGTTTTCCAATCTCTGGACCTGAAATAAAATTTTGCTGATTGATTCAAAAAGGCAGGAGGAAAAAGTTAGAATTTAAACCCTACAGCATACAGACACAGATGCCTCTCTCTATTACGACAGGTAGATTTACCCATATGGGTTATGTCTTTTTTGCAGTAAAAGAACAAATGTGATGGTATCATGCCTGTCAATCTTTGCAGTAAGCAAATTCTTGATTATTGGATGAAGTCTCTGGGAAGTTGAGTTTTATTATGAAGAAGTCTGACAACATCGCCTTCCCCAATTAGGTGTCCTAGATGCACAGGACTAAAATTTCTCCAGCAATAAATCCATTGGCTCTATAACTCATCACATCTGGAGAGCATCATAAAGTTAACTGGTATCATTTATATGATACCAGTTAAGTCATGGATGGGGAACGTGTGATCTCTCAGATGTTGCTAATTTATAATCTCAAACAGTCACAACTGGCATAGCCAATAAAAAGGACACATGCAACATCTGGAGGGCTACTAATTCCAGGCATTTGAATTCTGAGTGGATATTTTTCAGCAAAACTAATCTCCTGTAGGGAAGGAACCACTACACTTCTTTCACACAATACAGTTTAGTTTGTTAAGCCAGAATAGGCATCTCCTATCACTGGCCATGGTGCTTAGGGATGGTGAGATATTACTTCTGCATAATCTGGAAAGCCACATGTTGCCTATACAGGTAGTCCTCGGCTTATGGTCACAACTGAGCCCAAAATTTGTTGCTAAGTGAGACAGTTGTTAAGTGAATGCTGCTCCATTTTATGACCTTTCTTGCCACAATTGTAAAGTGAATCACTGCAGTTGTTAAGTTAGTAACATTATTGTTAAGGGATTCTGGCTTCCCCATTGACTTTGTTTGTCAGAAGGTGATGACTTGCAACCATTATAAATATGAACTGGTTGCCAAGCATTCAAATTTTGATCACATGACTGTGGAGCTGTTGCAATGGTCATAAGTGTGAAAAATGGTCATAAATCCCCTTTTTTAGTGATGTTGTAACTTGGTCACTAAATGAACTGTTGTAAGTTGAGGAGTAGCTGTACCAGTTTTAATGTGATTGGTTGATTTTGGTTAAAATGTGTGAGCCCGGACATTTATGGATTATTCAGCAATGTTTAATTGGGTTCACATATCACATTAAGCCAACACATACACACACACACAACATAAACACACACACACACACACATACACACACACACACACAGAGAGAGAGAGAGAGCTAATGTTATGATGATCTGGTTTAGATGACATAAGCCATTATGTGTAAACATGACAAGCTCAATCACAAATGAGTAAAATACATAATGGTTTAGTACAACTTTGTCTTGGTTCCAATTGCTATCCATGATTACAAGATCTGTTATTTTGGCATTTAGTTAGTAATTCTGTATTCAAGTGTTTTCAAAAATATTGGGAAATAAAAGGTAAAGGTAAAGGTTTCCCCTGTCCAGTCGTTTCTGACTCTAGGGCAGTGATGACGAACCTTTTTCTTCTTGCGTGCCAAAAATGGGAGCGCACGTGCACACTAGTGCGCGCGTGTGCCAGCACACACCCACACCCACACATACTGCACTGCGCTTGCACGCACCCCCACACATGCCCCCCCCGTTGGGCCGTTTTTCATCCTCCGGAGTGCAAAAAACGGCCCAACGGGCAAACCGGAAGTCCATTTCCGAACTTCCGGTAGGCCCGTTGGGCCGTTTTTCACCCTCCCCAGGCTTCAGGGAAACCTCCTGAAGCCTGGGGAGGGCGAAAATGGCCTTCCCCAAGGCTGAAAATCAGCTGGCCAGCGTGCGCATGCGCACTGGAGCTGACATAGGGCAATGCCTCACGTGCCCTCAGATATGGCTCCGCGTGCCACCTGTGGCATGCGTGCCATAGGTTCGCCATCACGGTTCTAGGGCATGGTGCTCATCTCTGTTTCTTAACTGAGGGAGACAGCATTGTTTGAAGATATTTACGTACTCATGTGGCCAGCATGACTATATGCTGAGGTGCACGGACCCTTCCCACCAATATGGTATTTATTTATCTACTTGCATTTGCATGCTTTCAAACTGCTAGGTTGGCAGGAGCTTGAGCAAGTAACAGGAGCTCACTCCATTGCATGGTGCTCGGGACTCGAACCCAGGCTGTCAGCTTTCCAGCTGACAAGCTCAAGCGTCTTCAACTGCTGAGCCATCACTCCTTTTCCTATTGGGAAACAATATTCACATAATTGGTAAAAAGGGGAGATGGGTTTGGTCATATAGTTACAATAAAACTCCAATCTCCATGGACTTCAACTACAATAACACTTTTTGGTAGCAAATTCAGGAAAGTTTGCTAAGTGGGGGAAAAAAAACTTTGGTCAATTTCCCAGCAACCTTTGACCTTAGCAAACTTCAATCTGTAGCAGGAGAGTCATCATCCTGAGAAGAACCATCTTGGACTAAACTTGAAAATGAAAATAAATAAACCTGTTTTCTTTCTCTCTGGGATGCTTAAACCAAATGGCTTCTGCCTCCCATTCACCAGCCAGTGAGAGTTGATTTATGAGGCCATGCCTGTTGGGTCAACACAGGCTAGGAAAGAGGTTTGCAGGGAGGGGAACCAGGCAGGGCAAAGAGCCAAGGCACAAACAAGAAATGGAAACATTGCCTGAACAAGCCTCACGTGCTAGCTAGAACAGGAGACAACCTGGGTGAAAAGAATCAGAACACCTTTAGCTGTTTTCACACTTCATGCCGAGCCAAAATGTAGCCCGTTCAATTTTCACTGAGCAAACTATGTGTACCCAGCCACTATATGCACCACTGTTGATAGGAAGGGATCTAGAGTTCTAAGGCTTCATGTCCCCTGAAAACCCTGAGTATGGCTCTTAAGCTCTTTCCAAAAGTTGTCACCAAATTCTAATGTTTAATGTGATTGAAGAGGTAAAAAATTAACTCCATGAGAAATAATTGTGTTAAATATATTTGCCAGTTATTTACATTTAGTTTTTGCCTGACAACTACCTACTCTTTGTCTTAGACCCATCTATTTTTTTTTGTAGTGACCTCCAACAAACACTCAAAGACTAAATATGGCCTTGTTTCCCCTAGCCAAACTACGTACTTCTGGTTTATAGTTTAATGTTATATGTAAATCAAGCTGCTATGGTTCATTCAACAAACATAAACATACAGAGGTGTGTATACTCGGTTATCTGAACCAGAAGGACGACTGATATGAGTTGAATGATTGATTGTGAGTACTACTGAGTAATGAATCGATTGTGACCATTTTTATGGGTATTCTTTTAACTGTGAATGTTCTGTTTTTATAGTGTTTTTATTTTTAGTTTGCTTTGAACTGCCCAAAGCTGTTCAGGAATGGAGTGGTCTACAAGTATTGTAAAGTAATTAAAAATAAATATAAAAAAAGGAATGATTGCATCTACCTGCGCAACAGTTGGATTCTACATCGTGCTATGCCATAATGTGATTTTTGAGGTTTCAGCTTAACATGACGTACAAACCCAGCCAATGCCTCTTAAGCTGATAATGCTAGACATCCTTTTTTGAAAGTACAGTACATCCAGAAGGATAAGTTAGAGAGTAAAGAACATGAAAAGATAGTTTCTGATGAAGATAATTGTTAAGCAAACAAAATGATTCATGCTATAGAACAAGATAAGCGCACCAGCGTGCCTACCGTCCCTGTCCTACTGTCCTATTGTCCTCATCTATCTGTATTCACTTTGATTATGTTTATGTTTATACCTATACCTGCTATCTTGTACATGTTTGACAAACAAATAAAATAAATAAATAAATAAATAAATAAGATAAGCAACCTCTTCTAAATTGGGAGGTAAAATTTATTTTTTGACTCCAGTAACAGCAATCAATCTAATTCTGTGTGTTTCACTTGATAAACTTCTCTGGAGGGTTCTGTAGTGAAGAGTGACAGTGTTGCCACCAGTGTTCACTGGAGCTGGGCGAGTAATACAGTCAAATAAATAGATAATTCAATTTCTTAGCCTTACAGGTGCTCAAAAAATATCCTACGGTAGTTAAATTCACATGCTGAGCTATAGTTTTGTTTAACCATAATCTACCAACAAAATCAAATGGAATGATTCACACCTTACACCACACCAAGCTACCCCATCATAACTAAGCATGATGCAGGAACCAGTTCTGACATTATGCCATTACAAGGAGAGGCAACAATGCTTAGTCACTAAAGCAATAATGGGAATTTTGCTAAGCCACAACTCCCAGTTTTCCTCCCCCATGACCCTACTAGGTAGAGTGCTGTGATATGTAGTTCAACTTCTGTCACTGATTCCCCACACCCAAAGAAATGTGCTCTTCTCCCTACCCCACTTTCACCCTGAATACATTTCAGACTGGCTGCTCAGTGGAAGGCAAAGCTTACGAAAGGTATTCCAAAAGCTGATTTGCCCTTGAAATGAAAAGTGAGCTCAGCATCCTTTGCACTCAGATCCTTCCTCATCTTCCTCTCAAGCAGCATACACCAGCCAATGTTCTTTAGCCATGGGAATTGGTGACCCCCTTCCCATACCCCATTCCTTTGACAGCTGCTGCTGTCTTGCATGTGCTCTGCAGGGGGGCAATATTCCCCTCTGCACCACCCAGGATGGATTGATGGCAGAGTTGGGGAGGGGAGGGTCAGTCTCCACTCCTCACTCTTGCTTACAGAAGACCATTTGTCATGAAGACATGGACACCTTTAACCTCTTAAAAGTCACTGCCTCCCATCCCTATCCAGACCGGGGCAGATGGAAGTCATTATTTTTGGTCAAGCGTAACAGCCACAACCTAGGTGTATATTCTCAAGCATGCGTGTGCTTGCAGCATATGTGTGCAAAATGAGTGGCAGCCTTAGAGATTTATTCTCTCTTTTAGGATGGCTAAAAGAATACTTTTTTTTTTTGCCAAGTTTTCCAATGTTAACATTTCTTAGTATAATTACACAATTATATTTGGCATTCAAGCTAATTCCCAGGTGAAAATTTCTCCTGCATGTTTTACTTTTACCAGGTGTCATTTCATTTGATTAAAAAAAAAAAGAATTCTGCAATCCCTTTCAAAGAAGGAAGAATTTGGGTGAAATTCTTGTACTTGAAGCATGATGTTCTCATACCTACTCAGCCATAAGATGGCCAAGAGATGTGCATGGGAATTCCCAAGGAAGCAAATGATGATACAGGCATAAGCGAGATGGGCAGCAAAGAAATCTAATAAATAAATACCAAGGGAAGACTGCAGCAGGAGTGCCCCTCCACCTGGCCTTTTTGGGCAACCAGGGAAATACATAACAACAAAAAAACAGCATTCACTTCCAGCACTAACAAAAAACTCAGTGTAGAGCAGGGGTCTCCAACAATGTTCCCTTTAACAATAGGAAACTGCTGCGCGGCGCTCTCTTTTCATGTGCGTGGTCGCGCAGGCGCGCAGCCTCTGCCATTAGAAAATGCCGCACGGAAGTTGGAAACTACTGCGCGACGTTCTCTCGTTACGTGCGCGGCCGCGCACCTTAGAGGGAACGTTGGTCTCCAACCTTGGTAACATTAAGACTTGTGGACTTCAACTCCCAGAATTGAAAAGCTGGCTGAGGAATTCTGGGAGTTGAAGTCCACAAGTCTTTAAGTTGCCAAGGTTGGAGACCTCTGGTGTAGAGAACAGAGGGGATTTCCTAATAGCATTCTGCAGGGAGAACACAAGTCAGCAGAGACCAAATTTATAGTTATTCTTTTTTTTACTGGTTATTTTATCACAGAGCACAGGTTTAATTCCATGAAAATCACACACATCCCAAAGCTGTTTTGCATCAGGAGGAAAACAAAGGAACTGGTTCATGCAGAAATCAGGCCCCAAGTCCATTTTGTATCTGCTCGGTGAGTGTGGAAATGTAATACATCTAAGCCAGCGGTGGGTTGCTCCTGGTTCGGCCCGGTTCTGCGAACTGGTAGCGGTGGCGGTGGGAGGCTCCGCCCACCCACCCAGGAGGCTCCACCCACCTGCCCAGGACGCTTCTGCGCAGAAGTGTTGTGCGCGCACGCAAGCGCGCACACGAACCGGTAGCAACGGGTTTTAGAACCCACTACTGATCTAAACATAATGCAACCTTTTTGCCTTTTCACCCCTAATCTTTACCCACACTTTCTGGCTTCTTCCCTGGAGATTTTCAGACCCCGTGGTCCAGGGGTGGGTTCTAACTTACCTCGCTGCCGGTTCGCTTCCTCCCGCGCTGCGTGGCTGCGTGCACAAGCGCAGTGCAAAAAAATAAAAAAAAATTCCCCCCAAAAAGAGCCAAAAACAAGATAGCAACGCATGTGCAGTGCCGGAAACTCGGCTTCTGCGCATGCACAGAAGAAAAAAACCCCAGGATACATTCCCCCCAAAAAATTGCAAAAACAATTACAAAAAAAGATGGCGGCATCCACGGACCGGCACCGACCGAACTGGATCCGTGATGTCATCGTGACATCACCAGCGGGTCGCTACCGGTTCGGGCGAACCGGTCTGAACTGGGAGGAACCCACCTGTGCCGTGGTCTTTGAAAACAATACCGGTTGGCTACTTCTCCAGTCCATCTAAAAAGTGACACAAAATTGGAACATCTCACCTTTCTGACCACCTGTAGATCGACATTTTTATTCTTTTTTGTCACCCAATAAATTTCTACATACTGCTGATTTAAAAACAGTATGTCTCATCTCTTAAAATCATTATTCCGGCATCTATCTATCTATCCCTCCCTCCCTCCCTCCCCCTCCCTCTCCCTCTTCTAGAGCACAGACACGGGAAACATGGAAATGCAGTTTAGGAAAATTGTCCTTAGCCCAAAACTAGAAATCAAAATAAAACAAAACTCAATGTAGGGAAGAATGTAAGGCTCACTCTTTAGTCATTGATAAAGACTGTCATTCCTGGCAATGCATGCATTGCAATCAAGCATATGATTAGTGAGAATATCTCCAAGGCAATAGGACCAATTTGGCAATATTTTTCCAGCATCATGTTTGTTTTCTCTCCTTTCAAAATAGGTGAGGTTGATGAGCCCTTTTTCATGAGGAGAGGGGACTACTTTTCAATGCACATTTTCACAGTGGTATAGTCACAAATAAAATATACAGCTATTTGAATTTAAAACCTAATGTTCTACACAGGACTGTAGAAATTTACAAGAGAATTGCAGTTATTGTGCAACCTAGAAATGTAATAAATGAATAAAATATTGCACTTTAAAATATACAGGGAAACAAACATAACCTACATGGATTTTGCTTGTCAATTCAATTAGAAATTGAAATGTTCAATTGTGGTTTATATTCTTGCTATAAACACCTGTGATAAAGCGCATGCAGTCTTCCAATAGTCTTGCTACAATTAAAGTACACTCCATTAATGTGCAGGATTTAATTTTGTGATGAATGCGAGTATTACTAGTGTATCATTTTTGTTGTGTACCGACTTAACGAGCAGGTATTTGCATACCCGCCGCTGATTGGGTTAAATCAGTGGCGGGGAGTTTGAAGCGTTGTCACTGGCCAAGCTGGCTGCGGGGAACTCCATAAAGGCGGCTTCCCTGCCGCCAGCCGCCAGTCTGCTGTAGTTAGTGCTAGCCGTTAATAAAGTGCTGAACGGGTCTTCGTCTTGGCTGTTATTCCCGCGCCTATCAAACACTGGCGACGAAGGCAGTGGTAGAAGAAGACTGGAAAAAGG
>QLTV01002534.1:2098215-2110745 GCA_003457575.1 Thermophis baileyi | reverse complement strand
GTAGGACTTTAGGACTTTATGGCGGCCCGCCTACTTGCGCGACTACGTCACCCACACTAATACTGGATTGGACAATTGCTGAACTAAGAGGGGAGGGGTGTTGTGTACCGACTTAACGAGCAGGTATTTGCCGCTGATTGGAAAGACTCCAGAGAGAATGAATTGCGCAGGCCCAGTAGGACCTTATGGCGGCCCGCCTACTTGCGCGACTACGTCACCCACACTAATACTGGATTGGACAATTGCTGAACTAAGAGGGGAGGGGTGTTGTGTACCGACTTAACGAGCAGGTATTTGCATACCCGCCGCTGATTGGGTTAAATCAGTGGCGGGGAGTTTGAAGCGTTGTCACTGGCCAAGCTGGCTGCGGGGAACTCCATAAAGGCGGCTTCCCTGCCGCCAGCCGCCAGTCTGCTGTAGTTAGTGCTAGCCGTTAATAAAGTGCTGAACGGGTCTTCGTCTTGGCTGTTATTCCCGCGCCTATCGAACAATTTTGTTAACACATCCACTGCATGTCAACATAAATCAAAATGAATATTTATCGAGTCTTTTGCCTTGATGAACATCTTCCAACCCAACTGGGATGCACTGAATTTACTTTTACTCTTCCCCAATTTTGCATCAATATAACTATATCTCTGTGTGTAATCTGACTGGAAGCTGTGCTCATTTTGAAGGAGAGCAGTTGAAGCACGGTGATGACTCCAGGTGTCCATGGATTTTGTCATCTGCAACACTTTCTCCCACCTTTCACCTGCCTGGCAAAATAAAGCTATAATTGGGACAGGATGTAGGATGTGGTTTGGGGTGAGCGGACTTCACTTTGCAGTCTTTCAGGTGCAAGTCATTTGCAAATTGGTTAGTGCAGACATCGTCACCCCACCCACCCCCACTCCCCTCTCTGCTTAAGTAAGTTATTCCAAAGTTTATTCATTCTCTTCCACCAGGAAGTGGGGTTTATTTCAGGGCTCATTTTCGTCTGACTTCACCTCCCAGCTGTTGGTCCTTATAATGGTTCTTGTCTGCAAGCCCAAAAGGGCCTCCTGTTCTTCTTTGGCTTATTCTACACTATCGGATTTCAAACGCGTTGTAATATTAAGTGACGCTGTCCTTCTATTCCACATTGGAGGGAGAGGATGAAGAGAGAAGTGGGGGTGGGGGAAGAAGGCTGAAAACATTCAGACATTGCAGAATCAAGAAGCAAAAAGTTAAAAAAAAAAGTCTGTGTATCTGGCCATCTGGAGCCTGATGGGCTGAGAGACAGACAGCAAGCTTAATTCTGTCGATTAGTAGGAAGTGGGGGAAATCACCTGGGATTTCATCCCTAGACATTTTTGCAAGCATCCTGTAGCGATGCATATGAGTGCAACATTGTGGAGGCCAATACCTCAGAGCACATGCAGAGTTTTCCATAATTATTTTTCGATTTAGGCAGAGTGTGCAACTTGTAAGCAGGACTAAAACATCTTTTAATGTTTATTAATAAGTATTAATAAATACTTATTTATTAATCCCCTAAATTTACTTGTTGTTCAAAGGATTGGTCTTCATTACAAGAAACATTTCTGAGAGTAAGGAGAGCAGAAATCTCATGTAATATGTTGAAAAGGCAGGATTGTCTCCCAACACGCACCATCTTCTACCAATTTTGTTGTGTATCCTTACCTTTTTTCAGCATTAGGAGCAGCCCAGGATATTCTACAGCTGTCAATCCACCCCCCCACACACACACACACATACACTTGTTGTGTTCCAGGTCAATCACATCTAGTAACTGCTTTTGCACAGTAAACAAACCTTGGATAGTTATAACCACGGTTGGGTATCCTTTGAAAATGATTCAGAAGATGTGCTTCAGAGAGCCTGAGAGCACAAGAATAGGACTTCTTTAAAGGCCAGGGATCTTTCAGAACAGTTTATTAGAATGAGTGTTCCAAGGTGGTGCAATGGCTCAATGGTTAAAGACAGTAAGCTGACAGCAAAAGGTTCGAAACCCGAGAACTGTGCAACTGGGTGAGCTCCCATTACTTGCCCTAGCAGTTCAAAAGCATGCAAATAGATGAATAGGTACCACTTTAGTGGGAAGGTAACAGCGTTCCATGTACCTTTGGCATATAGCCATATTGGCCACATGAGCACAGAAAAAGTTTTGGACAACACTGGCTCCCTCAGCCAAGAAATGGAGATGAGCACCATGCCCTAGAGTCAGACATGACTGGACATGGAAACCTTTACCTTTACTCGAAGATCTGAGCTGCTTTAGTGTCTGATCTAGTTATTCTCTCTCAAAGCCAGGCATTGGTTCTACTTGGTGCTGATGGGCAGCCAGTAGCAGAAAGCTGTCCTCTTAGGGGTGGATGGGTGAGTATTTCAAATTCATTGTTCCTCCTGGTCTGTCCTGCCTGCCTTGTGGAAGATGGTACTGTTAAACAGTGTTAATAGGCTTTGTAGTCCTAAAACACACTCTTAGCCAAAGCCAGGTTTGAAGGTAATGTGCCTTTGAGACAACAGTGTGGCATCAACAGCTTCCAATCAGTGTCAGTGTGGCATCAACAGCTTCCAATCAGTGTCAGTTCATAAATAGGCATTGAAATTAAAACTCAGAATGACCCTAGAATGATGTTTATATTATGTTGTACATTATGTTGTACCACTAGTTATTTCGCCACTAGTAACGTACAGTGCTTTGCAGAGTAATCTAACCACCTTTGTGTCAAAATCACGGATAAGGAAGACAGACTTTATATTATTTCAGTGTTGACTGGATAATCCTATGAAGATGCAGTAGTCCCAGTGAGGAATATAACCATAAAGGTAATCCTCGAATAACAAATGTAATGGAGCCTGCCAATTACGTTCGTAACCTGAGGATTTGTAGGAGTGGATCACGTAACTTGAAAGTGATCACTCCCTGCTTTTGCCCACACGTTCGCTAATCAAATGCGCATTGTCATTAAGTGCATAAGGTATCTCAGGGTGTGGAAGGCCATGGGGAGGTAGTGTTGCTGCTCCCCCGACCCACTGAGATATCTCATGCTTCTTCCCCCCCTCCCCGCTCCATCCTGCGCAACTGGGTCACTTACCTTACATAGATCTCAGTGATCGATGGAACTATCTCCTTGCCAGCCTCTCTGCCATGGTTTTGCCTTGAGCAAAGGCTTACCGAGACAAAGATTGCAGGGACAAAGATTGCACCCCTATAGGCTCCCTCCGAGTCTCCGTTTATGGCAGCAAAGGCCTTTCCTTAAGTTCTTTGCTGACGAGAACGGAGCCCCAGAGGGACGTGCACATCCCTCCCAGGCTCCTTTCTCAGCGGCAAAGCCTTTTTGCAAAGATGGCAAAAGGCTTTGCAAACAGGCTTCAGTGCTTCCCTCTATTTGTAAAGTCTTTTGCTGCAGATCTCATCTGTTTGCAGAGAACAGAGGCCTAAAGTACCATGAGATCAAGCAACATCAGTAGTGCGGGATCTCATGCTCATGATCGTGCGTGATCTTGCTGTGCTTTTGGCCTCCATTCTCTGCGAACACACCGAAGGCCTGAAACACTGAAGCAGGCCAACAAACTGAAGACTCGCTAGATCTTCGCAAGGTATCCACATGGTGGGTTTCTACCGGTTCACCCCAGTTCAGGCGTACCGGTAGCGGCGGCAATGGGAGGCTCCACCCACCCGCCCAGACGTCATCACGGACGCTCTGCATGCGCAGAAGCGGCGCGTGCACATCTCCGAACCAATAGCAAAAGCAAGTGAAACCCATTACTGATCCACAGGCCTAGTGCCTGTGGAGACCTGGCTGGGGGAGAGGGGGAATAGGCAGGGCAAATGTTGCAGAGCCTCTGCGGTCATTCGTAAGGGTGAACAACTGCCATGGTGCTGCAACAGAGGTGGGTTCCTACCAGTTCTAACCAGTTCTTTAGAACGGTTAGTAAACCAGTGATGACATCATGGAACCAGTTCTTTCGGTGTGTTCTGTGGGCACCGCCATCTTGGATTTTGCTTCTGCACATGCGCAGAAGTGAATTTTTGCTTCTGCACATGCGCAGAAGCTATTTTTTATTGCTGCGGGGGCACATGTGCGCACAAAGCGCGCGCGCATGCACGGCACAACCCTGAGCGAACCAGCAGCAAACGGATCCAGAACCCATCCCTGTGCTGCAACATTTGGAACTTCAGGACTGTGCCGTAAGTACTTGGCAGGGATATGTCATAAGTTCAAACAGTCACTAAATGAACTGTCATATCTCAACGATCACCTGTATTAAGTTTTGTGTTTGGTTTGACTTGAAGTATAAACTGATCCCAGAGCCCTAGTATTATGTATGAATGAGGCGACTAGGGCTTGCTTAAAAATCTGGCTTAGTGTGGTATATAAAAACCAGTGTATGTATAGAAAGGAGATTATTAGCATTACGGAATGAAGGAATGGCCAAACACTGAGAAATGTCCTAGTGGAAAGAGCTCTTAGGCCTTGTGATGAACAGCCTCATGAGGTTTGGGGCACTTTTAAATCAGTGATGTGAAAGTAGAGCTTTAGTGACCATCTGGATATCCTCCTCCTCTAAAATTCTAGGCATCTCTTATTGAAGGACATTTAAATTATGGTTTTCTACCCATTGCTGGGAACAACAGCCACCAACAGGGAGTTATCTCAGGGAGTGCTTATGTGCTGATAACACATCAACCCTCAATATTTGTGTGTGTTATTTTTTGTGCTATATTTGCTCCAGTCCACGAAATACAATCCAGATTTCTGAACATGGATCTGTCCAAACCTGCATGTGGGCAGCATCCTGTAACCTAGCACTATATTTGGAAGCCTACGCAGTGACTTTTGCTTGAGTTAGCTGGTGCAACAGACACCATTTATCTGTGGCTGATATGTGATGTACTTGTCAACCAGGTTATCTTCCACAGAAAGCAACAATATTCACTGCAATGAATATCCATTTTCAAGTGCCGCTTATATCCATAAAATGTAAATCTACAAAACAGAAGAATGGTGCTTTCTCCTGCAATTTTTTAAAAAACTTTTTAAAAAACATTAAAATGGTGAGAACATTTACTAAAAATACATCTGAGGAGGAAATCATAATGCTGGCAAAAGAAAGGCAACACAGGTCCAGATATTTTTATACAATAGTATTAACTTGATTAATGAACCAGATGGGCCACTTCCATTAAAGCCATCATTTTAGATAAATAATTTCTGCAACAAGAGTTTTAGACCATTTCTGTGTCTGTGTATAAATGGTGGGGGTGGGGCAGGGGTGGGTTCCTCCCGGTTCGGACCGGTTCTCCCAAACAGGTAGCAGCCCGCTGGTGACATCACGATGATGTCACCAAACCGGATCGGTCGGTGCCGGTCCGTGGGGGCCGCCATCTTTTTTTTTGAATTTTCTTTGAATTTTTTTTTTGATTTTTTTTTTGTTTTTATTTTTCCTTCTGAGCATGTGCAGAAGCTGATTTCCGGCACTGTGCATGCGGTCGCCATCTTTTTTTCAGCTTTGTTTTTTCCCCAAATTTTTTGTTACTGCACATGCGCGCAAGGCACACCCACACAGTGCGGGAAGGAGCGAACCGGCAGCGAGGTAAGTTGGAACCCACCACTGGGGCGGGAGGAGAAGGAAGAGTAAGGCAGATAATAATGAAATATTTGAGTGAAACCTGAAGCTAATTGATGTGATGGTCTAGCCTATAAAATTGCTTTGGCCTATAACCCTGATGAGAACAAAAGTCCTCTCCAATGGATGCATTAGAAGAAAGAAGAGGCAGCACTGGGGGCAAAATAGCAATAGCATTTAGTCTTATATACTGCTTCATAGTGTTTTACAGCACTCTCTAAGCAGTTTACAGAGTCAGCATATTGCCCCCACAATCTGGGTCCTCATTTTACTGACCTCGGAAGGCTGGAAGGCTGCGTCAATCTTGACCTGGTGAGAATCTAACTGTTGGCAGTCGGCAGAATTAGCCTAGAATACTGCCTTCTAACCACTGTGCCACCACGGTCAAAGTTGTAAACAAAGATGATGAATTCCATAATGAAATGAGAAAAGCACCCTTATCAAATGTTGCTTCCATAACCTCTTCATCCATAAGAACAGAGGGGATCGAACTTTGGGGTACAAAAGTCATAAATGAGCTTATGTGTCTCCTCATAAATAATGGCCTATGACATGCCTTCTGCTGAGGTGCTTTTCCTGAAGCTCACCTTCCCTTCTTCTAAGAGCGGATATTGTGGAAGTCACCTTGTTTGACTGTCTTGATGCTTAGTCTCTGTGTCCTCTTCAGACAACCGAAGCACTTTCTTGACCTCCTCCTTCTTGCAGGAAGACACAGCACTTGAATGATATGGCATGGGTGTGAAAATCAGAATGTGGTTTTCCCAAGAAGAAGCACCCCCCCCAAAAAATAACCCCACCACCCTTGGAAGAGGTAAAGATAAAATTTGAATGAAGCATCTCAAGCATGGTGTCAGGCCGAAGCCAGTTTAGTTGGGGTCTTTGGCCTGCCACACTTTATACTACTTCAATATGTATTCTTTGCTGTGGGAACTTGGGAGGGGGAATTGCATGAGGGCTGTCTGTATGTAGCCATAACAAATTCCTTCTAGATAGTCAAGGTCATCCTGTGTCTTCGCACTCCTGCACTTGCACGGGAGGAAATGGGTGGATGCTGCCAAGTTGGCAGTTGAAGATTGGTCAATGTGATGGACTTGGGGGTGTGGGGACAAGGGCTTGAACTTTCAACTGGGTGGAGAAACCCAGGGGAGAAAAGAATAGAAGCAAGGAGGAAGAAAAATTCAAAATATGTTGAAAGAGATTGTAATTCTATGTAAATTATGCAAAGGCTTCGGTCTCCCAAATGAGCATAAGAGTTCAAATAACTCAAGCATGTTGATTGTAGACTAGGGGTGAAATTCAGCAGGTTCTGACAGGTTCTGGAGAACCGGTAGAGGAAATTTTGAGTAGTTCAGAGAACCAGCAAATACCATCTCTGGCTGGTCCCAGAGTGGGGTGGGAATGGAGATTTTGCAATATCCTTCCCTCAGGAGTGGGGAGGGAATGGAGATTTTGCAGTATCCTTCCCCTGCCATGCCCACCAAGCCACGCCCACCAAGCCACGCCCACCAAGCCACACCACGCCCACCAAGCCACGCCCACAGAACCGGTAGTAAAAAATGTGGATTTCACCACTGGTTTGGTGCTGTTGCTTCACATGCAAAGGGTAACTCTTCTGCATGGCCTAGACTAGCAGTTTTGGAGAGGCCATGTCCAGACAGAGCAAGAGTGAAAACGGCTCTACTCAAATTATCTCACAACCCTCTGGGGCAACCACAACACAACACCGGAGAACCCCCACATGCAAGAATTCTGAAGAATTCTAAATTGACCTAAAAGCTTTTGTATTGGTACCAGTCAGATATAGATGTACGCTTCTAAACAGGACATGGTGGAAAGAGCACTGTTCTGCTTCAATTCCCCAGAAGCCAGTCTTCAGAGATGCACTACCTTTAATTATGAAAGCATAATTAATAGTAAAGTTACCTGATGCATTCTTATCTTCTTCTTCTTGTGCCATCTCCATCATCGGACGTTGGCGATCATGTTGGTGATCCTATTTTTATCACCAGCCGCACGAAAAAGTGCTGCTGAGTTTTGTCCAAACCAGATCCTTAGATTTTGAAGCCATGATGTTGTTCTTCTGCCTAGACCTCATTTACCTTCAATCTTTCCTTGGAGGATTAAGTGAAGTATGCCGTATTTTTCTGGGTATCGCATCACATGTCCAAAATATTCTTTTGCTTTTTTATGGTTTTGACGATTTCCCTTGGCTTTCCCAGGCATCTTATCGCCTCCGCATTTCTGATTTTGTCAACCCAATTTATACTGTACATAACAGCCGCCTGTAAATCCACATTTCAAATGCTTCTAGTCTCTTCAAGTGGCTTTCTGTCAGAGGTCAACTCTCCACTCTGTAGAGCAGGATAGAAAACTTGTAGCATCTGACAATGCATTCTTATGGTGATCCATATTCATGACCATCACTATACATTACACCATCACTTCATTGCTTTCTGACAGTGAATTCCATGTTTTAACTATGCGGGAAGGATTTTCTTTTATCTGTTCTGAATCTCTGGTTAAGAGGGAAAGCCTCACTTCCATATTCTCAGCAGTTAAAGCCTATTAGGTTAGACAAAAGGCATTACACTTGGTCCCTCAGTTGCTTTTAAAATTCAGATGCCCAGCTTTGGCATGGAACTGGTAAAAAATTAATCTTTGAACTTGGAAGAGAAACTAACTTTGCAAAGTTACAGCCCCTCCTGACAGCCCAAATCATGAGTACCTTAGGCAAAGCTGAAAGCATTTATTACTGTGGGTCAAGTCTTTATGGAGGGTACATAAATAAAAGATACAGGCATATATGGTGTGTCAGAAAGCAAGCAGAAGTGAGAATTAAACAATAGAAAACATTGATCCTAGATAACATTTCACAAGTGACACATTTATGGATTGTGTTTACCCCCTTTCCCAGTTGAGTTTGTAACTTTCTTAATACTTGCAAATGTATGCAAAGACTTCCTTATTGCTTAATTGATGAAAAGGCTAATTCTTGCATATCAAAAGAAGAAATGGTTTTTGCTAAAAAGAAATCATGGTTTCCTGAATTTCAAAAAGAAGCTTGAATGTCTTACTAAAATATTTTTCTCTTGCCAGTTCTGTAGACTTGATGAATTTTGCTTCATCAGTAAACCAGTTGACTATTGATATGTATAAAATACAATGATAGATTTTCTTCTCCCTTTCTCAGTTTGTACTTTTGATTTGGGCTTTTAATTTAAGATTAAATAATTATTTTCTTAATTATGTTTGTATGAACCAGATAAATAAATTTGCTTCTGAGCTACCATTACCTTGAGTCTATCTATCTCTGACGACAACATTCTGTCATTTAAACTGGTGTTAAATGGCTTGTAGCATGGAACCATTGCCACCACTGTATACGGGGATGCGAAAACATCTTTCTGATTCCCTTTTAAAACCCTTTTAAATCAGGGTACTACAAAATTAGAATAAAGCAGCTGCTTTTCCCAGACAGGGCACTTCTAGGCTCTTCTAAAATCAGCAAGAGTCTCACCATTCGTCACCATCTCTCAGCTCCATTTTGCATACAGTATTCAAAAAAATAATAATAATCAGCTACTCTTTAATGGATTCTAGGTTTGCATGATCTACCTGTTCCAGTGAGTGCAGTTCTCCATTGCAGCCTCTCAGGCAGCCCTTTCATTCAAATGATTTGAAAACATCTTCCTCCTTATAAACACCTGTGAGCTTACAAGAACTATAACTATAGTGATCTTGCATTTTCCTCTTCTGTTTATAATTCAGAGATATGTTTTGGAGGGGCTTCTTGCAATATTTGATTTATGATTGGTTTTCCAGATTTTTATCCAATTTTCCCTCCCGAAGATCAAGGCAGCACACATTTTGTATATATATTTATTAATTTCATAGACCTATTTGCCAAAGTATAACCATCTTGAATAGCTTATATTCCTGAATTCAATAAGGTCAAAACAAGGTAACAACAATGTAAGAGGCAATTTATTAGAGTCATTAAAGACATCAGAATAGAGAGCAGGGGACCATGAGTTCTAGATCCACCTGAGTCATGAAGCCAGCTGGGTGACCTTGGGCCAGTCACTCTCTCTCAGCCCTAGGAACCAGGCAATGGCAAACACTTCTGACATCTTGCCAAGAAAATGCTGGGGCTTCTACAGGCAGCTGCCAGGAATCAATAATGACTCAAAAGCACACACAACAACAGTACACAGATAGTCCTCAATTTACAAACATGTGTTGAGCAACCATTCAAAGTTACAATGGCACTGAAAAATGTATGACTGGTCCTCACATTTACGACCATTGCAGCACCTGCACAGTCAGGTGATCAAAATTCAGATGCTTGGCAATGGGGATGTATTGCAGCATCCTGGAGTCATGCGATCGCCATTTGTGACCTTTTGATCAGCAAAGTCAATGGGGAATTCGCTTAACGACCACATGATTCACTTAACAGCTTCAGTGATTCATGGCTGTTAAAACCATGGCAAAAAAGGCCATAAAATCAGTTGTGACTCACTTAACAACTGCTTGCTTAGCAAGAGAAATTCTGTCCCAATTGCGATCATAAGTCATGGGCTGCCCAGTTGCTTCTGTACTGGGAGATACCCAGATCCAGATAACAAACGTACTTCTTGCAGAGAGATTAATTCAAATACATCAGACTTTAAAGCCTCACTGAAAAAGCTCCTCCTTCCTTCAGCAACTACCTTGTAAACTTTGAACCCTTCGTGTAGAATGTGCTTCCAGCACCTGGTGCCCCCCCCCCATGTTGAACTACAACTTCCATCCATTGCAAACATCATGGCCTTTGCTTACAATTACCATTGCCTTCAGTCAAGCACATATTTTGGATTTGTTGTCTAAGCTGATGGAAGTAGTGTCTTATACTGGGGAGTTGTGAAGCTAGACGACTAGCAATCTTATCTTCCTAACCAGCCAAATAAACCTTGCAGATGAACATTGTTCTCGTCTATCAAACCCTCATAGATTAACGTTGCTCTATTGCATCAAAACCTTGTAATCTAGTTTGCTGTCGTCTAACAAAACCTTGTAGATTAACGTGCATTTTGAAAATATTGTTGCATGAAGCAATGTTCTTATTTAATCATAGAATTATAGGGTTGGAATAACAGAATAACAGAGTTGGAAAGGACCTTGGTGATGTTCTAGTCTAAACCTCTGCTCAAGCGGGAGACGCTATATCAGTTCAGATTGGCTGTCCAATCTCTTCTTAAAAATGTCCAGTTATGGAGCACCCACAACTTCTGTAAGCAAGCAGTTCCACTGATTAATTGTTCTAACTGAAACAAACATTTATAACTAAACAAATCTTCTTCTAGTTGTACTCAGTGGGTGGATGGATTTCCCTCCTTCCTTCACAGAATTTTAGAAGAGGTCCATATACTTTCTTTAGAGTTGTCCTAACTGTGTGTTGTCTTTTTACCGCTTTTGTATTTTCCTTACGGAAAATAAATCTATCAAGGAAGAGAAAGAGTAATAGTTACATAACATGTATTTGTTTTTAACAGTGATGGCAGGAGTTCTCCCATCTGCAAGCACTGGGTTATTCTTAATTTGCTTATTGTAAAGCAGTAGGAAATGTACAAGATCAGATTGAGGCCTTTACGCCAAAAGCTACACAGATATTGTGGCAAGCAATGCTCTTTTAAAGTCTAAATTGATCCTTGACATCTACAGTTCAAGGATTAAAGTCGTGGGCTAGAAAAGTCTAGAATTGCTGTTGAATCTTGCCTACACTGAAATTTGAACAGATGTTGGATTTCCCAGCCAGGTCAAAACCTCTAAAAAATTGAAGCGAGTGTGAATAAATCCAGCCAGGGAAGATTTGCTTAGAAAAACTTTGGCAAAGAATGGAAGTTTCTTTGCAATAATAACAAGTAGCAGTCACTTTACCTTCAAATCAATCCAGGAAAGTTGTGGCACAGTACATGTTTTTTTTTTAGATGCAATGTATTTCTTTAGTGTTTCTGCTAGTTGTCAAATTCAATTTTCTATGAACACCGTATTTAATTCTCATAGCATTAAAAAGTCACAAGTATCAAATCTATATGTACAATCTTGTCAAGAGATTCAAATTTTCAGGTTTCAAATGATGGAGATTATCTGCCAGAAAGAGGATAAAAGATCAGGAATAATTTATTTTCTTACAATGTTTTTAACAGATTAACAGAGTTGGAAGGGACCTTGTAGGTCATCTAGTCCAACCCCCTGCTCAAGCAGGAGACCCTACACCATTTCTGACAAGTGGCAGTCCAATCTCTTCTTGAAAGTCTCAAGTGATGAAGCTCCCACAATTTCCGAAGGCAAGCTGTTCCATTGGTTGATTGTTCTCACTGTCAGAAAGTTCCTCCTTTCTAGGTTGAATCTCTCCTTGATCAGTTTCCATCCATTATTCCTTGTCTGCTCTTCAGGTGCTTTGGAGAATATGTTGACCCCCACCTCTCTGTGGCAGCCCCTCAAATATTGGAACACTGCTATCATGTCTCCCCTGGTCCTTCTCTTCGCTAGACTATCCATGCCCAGTTCCTGCCACTGCTCTTCATATGTTTTATTCTCCAGTTCCCTGATCATCCTGGTTGCTTTCCTCTGCACTTTTTCTAGAGTCTCAATATCTTTTTTATAATGTGGTGACCAAACCTGGATGCAATACTCCAGGTGCGGTCTAACTAAGGCTTTATAGAGTGGTATTAGTACCTCACTTGATCTAGATTGTATCGCTCTGTTAATGCAATTTAGGATTGCATTGGTTTTTTTGGCCGCCGCTGCAAACTGCTGGCTCATGTTTAGCTGGTTGTCCAACATTGTGTCCATATTATATAGGGTGTCTATATTCCAAATCACTTTCTCTTCCTTGCAGGTGTCATCTGAACAGAAGGCAGCTGGGG
>QLTV01002534.1:2060462-2078984 GCA_003457575.1 Thermophis baileyi | reverse complement strand
ATGCCATAAGATTTTAGTTTCAGAAGTAGTTTGTCGTGTACCACTGAATCAAAGGCTTTACAAAAGTCTATGTAAATTGCGTCTATTGCTTTACCCTGATCGAGTTGTGTAGTCCATATGTTTTTGCGGTGTAGGAGTTGGAGATTACAGGATAATTTTTTCCTGCAACCAAATTGTTTGTTAGAAAGTAGGTTGTTAGTTTCTAGGTGGAGGGTAATGGATCGGTTTATGATTGATTCTATGACTTTGCAGGTGACGCAACATAATGAGATTGGTCTGTAATTTTTGACGTTGCTGGGATCTCCTTTTTTGAAGATAGGGATGACTGTGGCTAGTGACCATAAGTTGGGTAAGGAGCTAGTCCTGAAAGATTTATCGAAGATTATGCTAAGAGGTTCAGCTAAGGCTGTGGAAAGTTTTTTTAAGAAATATGCACATAGTCCATCAGGTCCAATAGATAGAGATGGTTTTAGGTTGCGTAATGCCTTTTCAACGTTATCTTCTGTAAAATCAATTTGTGTTAGATCGTTGTAATTATTTGTGGTATGACTAGGAACTATTGGGCATGAACCATTGCTGTTTACAAAGACTGAGCCGAAGAATGTGTTAAAGAGGTTTGCTTTAACGGTTTCATCGTTATAGTCTTTACCATTAGGTCCTTTAAGGGGTGGGATGGATCTCGAGTCTTTGAGTTGGTTGGTTCTATTGTTGGTTCTATTCTATTCTATTCTATTGGTTGGTTCTATTCTATTGTTGGTTCTATTCTATAGTTGGTTCTATTCTATTCTATTCTATTCTATTCTATTCTATTCTATTCTATTCTATTCTATTCTATTCTATTCTATTCTATTCTATTCTATTCTATTCTAAAATGATATTTAAAAGCCCAGAAAGAGACTGCACTGGAGGTGAGCCTATCAAGGAGAGTAGGACACAATTGCGAGATGTGCCTCAAATGTTTCCTGCAGACCACTTCCCATACTTTGTGGAAGTGGAAGTGGACTGAAAATCATCTGCTGGTGATTTTGTTTATTGGTAGAGACCCATGGGAAATTGGTGTCTGTGTATCCTTTTTTCACAACACATGGTATTCTGTTTAAAGGGCTGCACAATCTAATTTAAAAGCGAAGAATTCTAAGGAAGGAGAGCAGAGTATCTTGTCCTAGTTAGAAGCTAGAGAGAAATATACCACATTCATCTCCCCATAGTGACTGAACTACAGGTAGTCTTCCACAATTGAGGCCAAAATTTCTGTTGCTAAGTGAAATATTTCTTAAGTGAGTTTTGTCCCATTTTACAACCTTTCTTGCAATAGTTGTTAAGTGAATCACTGCAGTTATTAAGTTGCTAGCATGTGTGCTGCCCTGCTCCCCACATACACACACATGCATGTACAGCAAGAGTCTACAGGTGTTTATTCAAACCCTCCCCCCCAAACAGGTCCTCGGAAAGCACCCCCATTGCACAAGTCCAGATTTTGAGCTCAGCATTTATTTTATTTATTTATTTGTTTGTTTGTCAAACATGTACAAGATAGCAGGTATAGGTATAAACATAAACATAATCAAAGTGAATACAGATAGATGAGGACAATAGTCCACAAAGTGCAGGAAAGCAGTTCACGAGTCGAACGGGTCAGGATACACGGCATGAACACACAAGGCATGAAACTGGGCACATTGCTTCAGCAATGCTCAAGTCCTCAGGGTGGGATTAAGTAGGCAACACTGGTGTAGCCCTTCATGAGATGTTGCCTCCGAGCTGACCAGCATTGTGCCTGTTTTCTGTCCGCTCTGCGTGCCTTTGGATCAGGAGGAGGTGTGAACGCCACCTGCTCTTCATTGCTAACGGGTGGCAGCTGCTCCCAATCCTAGCCTGGAGCTTCCTGGCCAACTTTGCAGCTGTGGCTCACCTTGCTCAGCCTCAGCCTGTCCCATGTCTGATCGACCCAGCTGAGACTACTCCATGGGGCTAGCACTCTCCGAGCCCCAATCCTGACCAACACTCGGCTCCACACTTTCCTGTGCCGACTCAAGCTCACCCTCCTCCTTTGAACTCGCATCCAGAGAGGGGCCCGGCGGTGGATCCATGACAACACAGTTCTTAAGTGAATCTGGCTTCCCCATTGACCGGGGGAAGGTGGCAAAAGGTGATCACATTAGCCTGGGACACTGCAACCCTCATAAATATGAGTCAATTGCTAAGCATGTGAATTTTGATCACATGACTATGAGGATGCTGCAATGGTCATTAAGTGTGAAAAACCATCATAATTCTTTTTTTTTTCTGTGCTGTTGTAACTTTGGACAGTCATTAAATGAACTGTTGTAGGTCAATGACTACCTGTACTTGTTGAGTCTGCTGTCACGGAATCCAAGAGAAACTGGCCTCAGATATGTTATGATGTCATCATGCAAATGATGCAAATTACATAGTTCACATCATTACGCAATTATATCGTGACGGATATGACATCACTTGCCCTTATGCATCTACATGTAGTCCTTGACTTGAGCCTGAAATTAAAATTGTAAGTCATGCTGGTCATTAAATGGGCCATCACATCACCTTGCCCAATTTTACAACTTTTTTTGCAGCTGTCAATCAGTGAATGCCATGGTCACTAAGTAATGCGGTGGCTGTTAAGCAAACTCATTGTCCCCCCCCCAAAAAAACCCCACTCATTTTGCTAGAAATAAATGCCAGTTTTCAGCAAAAAATTAAAAAATAAATAAATATAAATCGCAGTCAAGTGACCATAGGATGCTGCTGTTACAACTGTTACAGCTGTTAATAGCAATAGCAATAGCAAATAGACTTATATACCACTTTACAGCGCTTTACAGCCCTCTCTAAGCGGTTTACAGAGTCAGCATATTGCCCCCAACAATCTGGGTCCTCATTTTACCGACCTCAGAAGGATGGAAGGCTGAGTCAACCTTGAGCCTGGTGAGATTCGATCTGCCAAACTGCTGGCAGCCGGTGATCAGCAGAAGTAGCCTGCAGTACTGCACTCTAACCACTGTGCCACCGCAGCTCATTAATGCGGGCTGGTTGCCAAGTGCCCAAAATGCAATTATCTGCCCATGGGGAGAGGCCATCAGAACCCTGAAACTGAGCAGCAAGTACCTTTTGGAGGGCGCGTCATAATTTTAAACAATCACTCAGTGACTGGTCGTAAGTCAAGGACTACTTCTGTATAGTGCATTATGATACTTATTTAAGCTGGACTTATTACTGGGGACAAAGATTGTTAAGCCATTAGTTGGAGCTCCTCACTCAGTTCTCAACCACTGGGGCCAGGAGTATGCCGATTGCTAGGTTGCATAAGCATAATTTATTGTGCCCAAGCACACAATTCTAGGAATTTTAATGTTTCTGACATCATCTCAAAGTTCAGCATCCCCTGTTGCATGTCTCCATTTGGTGGGCCTGGTTAGAAAAGAGGGCCAAAATGATTTCCTGGGATTGCATATATGCAAAGGCAGGCAAGGAGCAGCTCTCTATTGGTTACAAGCCCTGCTTGAAAGCCACTAATGGAGGTTCAGAACAGCCAAACCTATAATTTTTGGTTTGACAGGAGCGTGGTTCGGCCTGCAGCAGTTCAAGAAGAGGTGTCTATTTCCAGCTATGCCGTGGGCCTGGTAAATGGCCGCAAAGGAGGGAGGGGGAAATCAGATGTTCCAAAAGGGTGTGGACTTAGCTTTGTGAATGATGGATTTCATGCCACCCATAAAAACATACGCTAGGAATGAAAATAAGTTTCAGTAAATAATAATGGGATTCAGATAAAATCCCAGCTTGAACCATCTTGAAAGCTGAGGGAACAAAGCATCTCCAGGGATGGAGTATCCTGCTACTGCTATAAAGCTATAAAGTGTCCGGCTACTGCTATAAAATTCTGCTTCTGAAAGCAGCCTTCCCATCTCAGTGCCACCTTAATGTGTTATACTACAATTCCCATAATCCTTATGTTATAGGGACAGTCTATCCAAACTGCTTTGTGGTTGCTTTCAACTACAGTTCAATATTCTAAATATGCTCCTGACAACGCCTTTATTTGGGCAGTCCTATTTGAGGACTTCGGAAACTGGCTGCAGTAAGTCAGATTCTGATTCTTGAAGCAGATTGGTACAATGGCTGGATTCATACAATACATAATCCAGTTACTGATTTAACTCACTTTATGGATTTACATAATCCGTTGAACTATAAAGTAAGCAAATAAATTGGGTTCACAAAGCCACAAGAACGAAACAAAAGTTAATACAAACCTAGCATGCTTTAGAATTCCAAGTTATCTCCTGACCTGCTTAACCAGGTTGTTTTGATCCCAACCAGTATGCCCAGAGTAATCGAACTGGAACAATATAATAATAAAATAATAATAGTTTCAGAGCAAGAACTGGCTCAAAAATACAGTCTCCATAGAAATTATGCAAACCCAGTAGAAGATGAGATTTAAGGGTAGATTTCTTCACATGAACTCGTGGAAAAATCAAGAATCAGAAAAAGGATTGATTTGATTGTTTATGATGACAGAGTGAACTACTGAATGATATAAGGACTAAGAATGATTCTAAATGTGGGATAAAAGGATGATGGTGGTAATATGAGGTAAAAATTGGACATGGAAGAAAAAAAAAGAAAAAACTGAGTTTTTGGATGTATATAGGATGTATTAATGTATATACTTTTGGATGTATATATGATATATATTTTCTCTAGTCGTTCTACTACAACAAATATATATATCGTACATCCAAAAGTAATTACATTAATATCCCAACAGAATAAATTAATCATAGAGAAAGAAGATGTGGAAGTTTTTTGAAACAAAGATAGATTAACTTTCTTCTAATATGTAAAAAATGGGTGAAGTTATCTGAATGAGTAGCATGAAAAAGGATGTTTAGTGGAATGGGGAAGACAAAGAGACCATGGATCACAAAAATTTTTTATAGTAGTGAATTATTGCTGCAAAAAGAGATGGCGAAAGATATCCCAAAACATGTATAGGTTTTATATATACTGCTTGTATACAGGTACTCCTCAACGTACGACCTCAATTGAGCCCAAAATTTCTGTTGTTAAGTGAAACATTTGTTAAGTGGGTTTTGCTCCATTTTAAGACCTTTCTTGCCCCAGTTGTTAAGTTAATCACTGCAGTCATTAAGTTAGTAATAGCAATAGCAATAGCACTTAGACTTATATACCGCTTTACAGTGCTTTACAGCCCTCTCTAAGCGGTTTACAGAGTTAGCATATTGCCCCCAACAACCTGGGTCCTCATTTTACCCACCTCGGAAGGATGGAAGGCTGAGTCAACCTTGAGCCGGTGAGATTTGAACCGCTGAACTGCAGGTAGCAGTCAGCTGAAGTAGCCTGCAGTGCTGCACTCTAACCACTGCGCCACCTCGGCTCTGTTAAGTGAATCTAGTTTTCCCATTGACTTTGCTCGTCAGAAGGTCACAAAAGGTGATCACATGACCTCGGGACACTGCAACCATCATAAATATGAGTCAGTTGCCAAGCATCCAAATTTTGATCACATGACCATGGGGATGCTGCAATGGTCATAAGGGTGAAAAACAGTCATAAGTCACTTTTTTCAGTGTCGTTGTAACTATGCCGCAGCACTATGGATTCCCTGCCCTTCTAACATATTGAGGAAAATTATCTGGTCACTAAATGAACTGTTGTTAAGTCGAGAACTACCTGTATATAATTTTATGAAGTACAAATACTTGTGGAAATTGCTGGAAGGAATGGTTATCACGTGCAGCAAAAACAGCAGCTATTTCTACCTCCTAGAAGTATATAGAAGTGGGAGTTGAATATGTCAGGAAAAATTTAGAAGATGAATGCAGTGGAAAATAGGTACTTCAAAAATTGTATGGTAAAGCAGGAACAGAAAAGATCAGGATTGAAGACTGTTGAATGAATATGGACTGAATATAAAGTAGGTGACCAGGTTGAATGAAAGAGACTGAGGTAGGTTTGTCATGCAGACATAATGAATGTGGAACCAGTTGCAAAACAGATATTTAAAGAAGGAGTGAATGGGTTGAAAGAAAGGGGAGGAGTGAGAAATTTGTGGTTGGTGGCGAAGACTAATAAGAGAGGAATATATAAGGAAGAAAGGGCAATGTATGAAGGGGTGTATGAACATGGAGGAGGCAAGGAAGATTTGCAAGAATAGAAAGATATTAAGAGATAGAGAGAACAATACTGGTGGAAACTAAATTTAGCTTTCTATCCTTTTCTTACCTTGTGCTTTAATTTCTTTAGCTTGTGAATTCTTTTTTCTTCTTCTGTATTTTGCCCAATATTTGCTTTCTCAAAACATAAAGGATATGATCAGGGGTGAAATCCAGCAGGTTCTGACAGGTTCTGGAGAACCGGTAGCGGAAATTTTGAGTAGTTCAGAGAACCGGCAAATACCACCTCTGGCTGGCCCCAGAGTGGGGTGGGAATGGAGATTTTGCAATATCCTTCCCCCAGGAGTGGGGAGGGAATGGGGATTTTGCAGTATCCTTCCCCTGGAGTGGGGTGGGAATGGAGGGAATGGAGATTTTGCAGTATCCTTCCCCTGCCACGCCCACCAAGCCATGCCCACCAAGCCACACCATGCCCACCAAGCCACACCCACAGAACCGGTAGTAAAAAAAATTGGATTTCACCACTGGATATGATGGATATCTATAGCAATAGCAATAGCACTTAGACTTATATACCGCTTTACAGTGCTTTACAGCACTCTCTAAGCGGTTCACAGAGTCAGCATATTGCCCCCAACAATCTGGGTCCTCATTTGTATGTATGTATGTATGTATGTATGTATGTATGTATGTATGTATGTATGTATGTAAACGAATATGTGAAAAAGCAGCACTATGGATTCCTTGCTCTTCTAATAATTGAGGGAAACTATCTGGTCTGAAAAAATCTAGAAGACCACTAGAGGGAAGCAAAGAGCTAGAGTTTTGTGTATCTGATCACTGCCACTTAGTGATGATCTAGATTTTTTCCAGACCAGATATGGTAGCCTTAAGCAAATTGGAAATGGAAGACGAAAGCTAACTTTCACCCATGTTTAATGAGAGATTGTTATTAAGCCTGAAAAGTTGAAGGCGAAAATAATTTCCCAGAGTTAGAAAGGATCAATTTCCCAGGGTATGAAATATCTGCAGTAGCTGACTTCAGCGCTATTGCTACGATAATGTCACACAATGCAGCTCAGTAAAAGAGGGCTGCCTCCAGATGAATTAACATTACAAGTAGTGTTGTAATGACCATATTGCTTGCTTAATGACCACTGCAAAAAGGTTGTAAAATTGCACACTATCAGATGGTGACCTGCTTAATGACTGCTATGATGTATGGCCATAATTCTCAGTTCAATTATGGTCATAGCTCAAGGACTACTGTACCTAAGGAGCCATGGTGGCACAATGGTTAGAATGCATTATTGCAGGCTATTTCAGCTCAGTGCCAGGAGTTCGATCCTCACCTGCTCAAGGTTGACTCAGCCTTCCATCCTTCTGAGGTTGGTAAAATGAGGACCCAGGTTGTTTGGGGGCAATATGCTGGCTCTGTAAAACACTTAGAGCAGCAGCCCCCAACCTTGTGTGATTTTTTTTTGTGCAGTTTGAGAGTGAGAGTGTAGAGTGTAGAGTGTTTTACCCTAGTTTTGTAAGGGGAAATTGTCCAATTGGGAATACAGGTATTCCTCCAGATCAGTTAAGATTTAGAATTTGGGGAACTCAAGCCTAGCTAAAGTTTAAAGTTCTAGTGTCTAGTTAATCCCTTATTTGCTTGTCCTTTACAAATAATTAGTTAGATAGTTATTCTTTAATTAGTGTTACTCTAGTCTATTTATCTGGCTATTAATCTGGCTATTAATCTAATCTATTAATCTGGCTATTAATCTAGTAGGTATGACTTAATCAACTAAACAATCAAATCACTTAATCAGATAAACAATCAATGATCCTATGATCACTCCCAATCTATCAATCAAATAAATTAGTCAACTAAACAATCAATGATCAGTCCCAATCTATCAATCCCAATCTATCATCCAGGAAGGGTTTGTTTTCTTGAGCCACGAGGTTGTATTTCTTTAATGGCGGCCACCGGTCGATCTGCTGGATGCAGGGGGATCGAGCCGTGCCATGGCAGGCTCCGTTGAAACACTTGGAACAGACTGAGGCACCCTGGACACAATGGTGACTCTCCGGAACGGGCTCCGGTGGTACACTCCAAAACAAGCGCTCCACATGCTGGAACAGGCGCTCCTCCATTCCAAAATGGAGATTTTGCAGTATCCTTCCCCTGGAGTGGGGTGGAAATGGAGATTTTGCAGTATCCTTCCCCTGCCACGCCCACCAAGCCACGCCCACCAAGCCACACCACACCCACCAAGCCACACCAACAGAACAGTAGTAAAAAAATTTGGATTTCACCACTGCTGTAAAGCATTATGAAGTGGTATATGTCTAAGTGCTATTGTTATCTATGTTTTTTGTTGCCACCTAGCAGTCCACACACAGAGTGAACAATAAAGTGTGGATATTTATAGTCCATTATGGTTGTAGCAAAGACTTAGCAATTAATTTCAATCTTGCCTGATGTTTTTGTGGCTTAACATATTGTCTAAACCCTGCCCCTTAAATTAGTTTATGATTTTGTGAATTCAGACATGGATTACACTGTAAGGACATTGAGCATAATAATACAAAGGCAATTCAAGAGCCTCTTTTACAGTTCCCTCAAGCCCATTATTGAAAGAGACCAGGGTTTCTGCTTTACAGGTGGTTTTGCTCCATTGAAATGGCTGTCAAGGAACAATCTTTTTTTTTAATGGCTTGTAATCTCAAAGTAATAAAATAATTTGTTTGGTTTTGGCTAGCATTTGAACTCAGCTATTGTGAGCTGTAAACCCCAACAAGTGATTTTAGTGTTTTATATGAATCTGCTTCTATAATTTAAAATTGTAAGCTCTTCAGATTCACTTCATTGAGTTGGGTGGCTATAAAAATTGAATAAATAAATAAATAAATTTCCCAGCATCAAAATAAATCCACGAATCTTCAGTCAGATTTCCTGCAAACAATAAAGCCCTTCTCAAGCTTTATTAATGCCCGAAAGAATATAGGAAAAGTTTGAGACCTTGTCTTTGAGAATAGCCTCAGGTTTCTAATCCAGAGGCACCTGCAGTACAACAGCCAATGGCATTTTCGTACAGGCAGGAACTAGCCAACCCACAGATCACAGACCCCCTGCCTCCACTGTAAATAAGGACCCAAGCAAGAAGAAGAGATCGTGTGGGCAGATCAATTCCAGGATTCGGCACCCAGAGCTGTTAGCTATAGAATCAGGAAACGCTCCAAAAGTCCATCTCTCTCCTTGCATCCAAAACAGTTCCTCATTGAAATATATATGTTATATATTGTCAAACCAAGAACACTATGGACAATCATCTCGTATTTATTACAAGCAGACAGAATTCTAATTATGCCAATTTGTGTCGCCAAACACCTCCTCGAAATGGGTCTGGAAATGAAGGGATTGGTTTGTACTAGTAATTATGGTTTACCATTAAATTACTTCCCCTCCCCTCCCCCCAGTATTTTGTCCAGGTTAAATTAACCTTGGCTGGATTTGTATTTATATTTACCAGACTAGAAGCACGCAATCCAAACAACAGGAGACCGGGTGGAGCACAGAAGAGGACTGCAATTAAAGTTTGGGAAGCTTTGCGGGTTTTCAGAGGGGTTAATGCCACCAGTTTCTCTTTGCAGGTGAAAATTTCAGAGAACTGAGAAGGGATGAAGGTGAGAGAGCATCTGAGCATGTGGAGAATTGCCACAGTTGAGTGACCACAGTTTATCCATGTATATGAATGAGAAAAATCTCAAAGTGAAAAGGGAATTTCCAAGAGACTTTTGTAGGCAGGAAACTAACACCAAGTCAGATTCTTAGTCAGTCTAATTCAATACTGATTGAACAAACCTTTCTCAATCCAGATGTGTTGCATTGCACCTACTACCCTATTCACTTGCTATAGCAATAGCAATAGCAATAGCACTTAGACTTATATACCGCTTCATAGTGCTTTACAGCCCTCTCTAAGTGGTTCACAGAGTCACCATATTGCCCCCAACAATCTGGGTCCTCATTTAACCCACAACGGAAGGATGGAAGGCTGAGTCAACCTTGAGCCAGTGAGATTTGAACCGCCGAACTGCAGCTAGCAGTCAGCTGAAGTAGCCTGCAGTGCTGCACTCTAACCACTGCGCCACCTCGGCTCTATCATCTATGGATGATATGATATACCAGGTTGGAAAAGACTGGCCTCTTTTCCTGACTACACTTCCAAGATTTCAAGTGGGTGTACCTAAAGTTGTTCTTATAGCATCCTTGTTAACAAAATGGTCAAATGTGGATTTGAAAACTCAACAGTCATAGTTGGCTCAAAGAGCATGCTCAATAGTTATTTGGGGCATTAAATTTATCTGGAGAGTCATCTTTAGTGGGGTGCCACAGGGCACTTTCCTGGAACCAGTGCTGTTCAACATTTTAATAAATGATATAGATGATGGAGTTGAGCAAATGCTTACCAAATTTGCAGATGATATAGAGTTACAGTAGGAGGGGTAGCTAATACTTGGAAGAGAGGGAAAATATTTTTTTAATTTTTTTTTTAAATTCACTGTTTTTAGGCTAGAACAGTGGATGGAAACAAATAAAATGAAATTTAATAAAGAGAAATGTCATGCATGTAGATAAAATAAACAAAAGAAACTTGAACAGGATGGGGGAAACCCTGCTCAAGAGCAGCACACACAAGAGAGCTTGCGTATACTTGTGTAGTACAAACTGAACATGTCCAAACATGTAATATAGCTGCAAAAAATCGACACAATATTTAAAGAACATCAAGAGGAACATAAAGTCGAGATCGCAGGAAGTATTTATCCCCCTCTATTGAAGCCTCTACTGGAAACCATTCAATTTTCCATTCAATTTTGCACACTTCAATATCAAAAAGATTGAGAAACTGGAACAAGTCCAAACAAAGGCTACCAAGGTGGTGAAAGGAGTACAAACTCAGTTAATGCTGCATGTGCAGCAGCCCCGGGACATCCGCTTGCCATCCCTGAGAGCTGCCTCCGCCACCGCCACCGCCGCCGCTCTCAGCCCCAGAGCAGCAGCAGCAGCAGCTCCACCAAGCATGGCAGGGCTGGGGCCCGCAGGGAAGGGAGTAGGGGAGGCAGGCTTACCAAATACGCCGGGCGGAGGATCTAGAAGGTAAAGCTGATGCTGGTGGTGGGGGGGAGGAAGACCCGCTGCGCTCATCCGAGGAGCCGCTTCGGAGGAACATGGCGAGGCTCGCTCACCTTTTGGGGCAGGGCAAGCAAGCGGCGACCGGGGGACCGGTTCGGGGGCATGGCCAGCCAGCCGTCGCTACCGGTTCGGCAAACCAGGCCACATGTCCACTAACGGTTATCCCGAACCGGTCCGAACTAGTAGCATTTCACCCCTGATTTACCCACTGCAGTAATTCATAATGTGATGTATTTGTTTGGCTTAGTGTGATAAGCAAACTAGGCCATGATGGCTTATTCAATATACCATGCTTAAAATAATACAAATAGGATCATTGTATGGCTGTTCCAGCTTTTTCTCCTTAACTTGTGAATGTATACTCTGTGTGTATGCATTGTGTGTGGAATGAGATTGTGTTCATCCTAAGCCACAATGTGGTTTTATTTGGTTTTGGCTTCATGGGCAATGTGTATCCAGTCATTGTGGTTTGAAAAGTATGATTTATGTCTTAGTATATTATGCAAATCAAGCCAATTGTGATTTTTTAAAAGAAGCCATGTCTAACTAAATGGTGGCTTTGTATGATGTCTGAACCCAAAGTAGTGGCACAACATGATCAGGTTACAAATGAAATATGCCTGTCTATGAATGAAGCAGGAGAAAGGAAAAGGGGAAAAAAAACCACAGCTAGAAAAAGAAATCTTATGTTATTTGATTTTCTCATATATAATCAGGAATTGGGGTTAACTATGGAGTGTCCAAACCTGAAGGTGAGTCAGAATGATTCAACATGGCAAAAGCCAAGAATTTTGACATCTTGAAAGATGCAGAAACTCAAAAACAATTTAAGATGGTGAAATCTGAAATTTCAAAACCTGTATCTCCATATTGGGTAGACAAAACAAACAAACAAGGAAATGAACAGCAAGTAAGGCCCAACATAAATAATCAGCCAAGCTTGTTAAGGTAGCATTTGCAACCCTGCATAGACATGGATGGTGACTTAGAAGTGACTCATCAAGAAGCAGTCATGGCAATCTGCTCAGTGAAAATATGGATTCAGTGCAAGGACAAGAAAGAAGGCATATTCTCCTTAAGAGGACCAGATCTTCCAAACTTAGCCACACCATGAATGTGCCTTATACTTTTAAAACTTCCAAATTATAATAGTTGCCATAGTGTTTGCGACTAAAGTTGGCAATTGGGACTGTGTAATCAAAGCCCGCATTTTTTTAATGTGCATGGTCCATGCAGCATATGTAAAGAAGGTTGGGATATAACCTAGTTCCTGCCGCTATCTTGACTTTTTTGACATCCCTCCCACCCCACCCTTACAGATGCCTTGTAAACTCTTTGGCTTGTTCTGTAGAATTACCTGCTGCTTTCTGGAAGAGGCCCAAATAACTGTGCTCAAGTCTGAAGGCTAACCTAAAGTAAGGGTCATCTGAGGTCAGAGACAGCAACCCTGTGTGCTCCTGACACAGTTTGATATTCCTCCAGTGGAGGAATTGTTGGCCAAACCATTGAACTAATAATAATGGATTACAAATCAGACCAGGAGAGACTGAAATCCAGCTTACTATGATCCAGCACAGAATAGAATCATTTCTGTTATAATAATAAACTTTAAACAGCATACAACTTAAATTGGTCAAGCTCTGGGGGAAAAATAACTTTTCCAGCCCACACACTGTGGCCTGAAAGGATGATGGCAGCTCCTATGAGGCTGCATCTGGGACCAATGAAATTAATTTGTTGTGGTTTTACTTATCACTTTGCAATAAGCAAGAAGACTCCGAGTGCATACGATTACGATATGGTCCATGATTTCCTGTTGCTCTTTTAGCCTGGCTCCATCAGAACAGGACAAATGACTGAAACTGCAGCATCAACAATAACAAGAGAGAAGGTGGGGAACACAACCGTTGTAGCCCTAGACTCATTGAAAGCATTTTCTGAAGTATGTTTGCCATGGAGAAAAGTTGTGAGGAAACCTAGCATTGCGAAATGCAGCAGGCTGCCCCATGTGTGCAATTATGCCCAATTATCACACCTGAAGGCCAGCACTGGTATTCTCCTAGTCTGAATAAGCAAAGTGTATAGGAAAATCAAAGCATCTAAATAAAGAAAGTAACTGCTAACCTTCTCTTACTTCTCCCTCATTCTTCTGCTCTGGGTTGTTTTCCAGTCTATAGCAAGCACGGAGCAAGTGCATTCTGGAATCCACTAAATTATGTTACGTTCTACTGTTTTTACTACTAGCCAGATTTATTTCAGTTTTCCAGATGGGTAACTGAGGTTAAAAGAGAAAGCTTTGGTAAAGTAGACCACCCAGAGAGTCCAGATGGCTGAAATGCCAATTTTGTTTTAGGCAGTGTACAAAATATAGAAATGGGTTGTGTTTAGCTCACTTTCTTGAAAAAGAAAAGAAAAGGGAGTTCCAAAGAGTTTGCAAATATCTGAGTCACCCATGTCTGGCTTTTTAGTGAAGATGCCAGCACTTTTAATAGTCCCTGTACTTCTACTTTCAGCACAAGTTTCTTCTGCAGAAATTAGCAAGTAACACTTATTGCATTCCTGTCCTATAGCAAACACACACTGACTTTTTTACACTGTTATTAAAGTTGGAAGAGAAGGATAGAACAGTTTCCCTTGGTCATTTAGCACACCAACAATATTTTATGATTGCGAGGGATAAACAAACAAACATTACTATAATATTAAGTTACTAGTAGCTGGATACCCGTGCTTCGCTATGAAACTATGTGATCGGGCTTGATAAATTGACAGTTAAAGCTTGAAACTTAATGAGTAGTTATGATCGGGCTTAATACATTGACACTTAAAGCTTGAAAATTTATGTAGAATGTGTAACTCCTTAGCATCAGAGTGTGTTAATATAAGGCAACTGGCAGTTGGAACAAAGTTCTTTTCAGGCGGGGAGGGGGAGTAGAACGTCTAACTCCTTAGCATCAGAGCGTGTTAATAATAATATAAGAAATACTAATGATCTGATGGTCATTTTGAAAAATCCTTTCTTAGCGAGCACCTAGAAGCCAAGAGGAACATACGTGCCAAGTTTCAAGTTTGTAAGCTTTACGGTCCTGGAGATTTCGTGATGATGCTTGAGCGGTATTTCACTTTTATATACTATATATAGATTTAGGATCTCAGTTTCAGCTGTAGTGTCCCTTGGGAGTTGGGCGGCATACAAATTTAATAAATAATAAATAATAATTTAATAAATAATAGTGCAATAATGTACAGACAAATCACAAAGCTGTATAAATCTCACTCTGTCTATTGGCTCCACTGAGTGAACAATGAATGTGACTTTACCCTGGTATAGCATCTACCCAATAGCAAAGCATATGGACCCCTTCTTCCACCCTCGGGGCCACCACTGATCTGAGATCAATGTTGTTTATTTGAGCCCCAAAACACTACAGATTTATAGAGCTAAAGGAACTATTTCAGCTCCTGCTCCAGGAGAAACACAACAAATATATTTTCTAGAGCTGCAGGGAGGGTAGTTCCCCATTGACCGAAGCTACCATTTTCACAGGATTCCTTTGTCTCAGTGGCTGAGTTATTATGTTCTCACCATCTCTGCATCCCTCAGTTTGAGCTGTGGCAGTTGCTTTGGCTTTCATTCTCTCCTTGCCACAAAGAGGCAATACGGTAAGGAAAGAATCAAAGTGTGAGTGGGGTGCTGACTAGTTCCACTCTTTGAGCCCTCTATTGGCTCTAGGGACGATGAGCAGCAGCAGTAGTAGCACCAACCTAGAGGCACAAAATTTCTGCATTTCAGGAAGAGGAGGAGGCTAGTGACTAGTGGGAAGTGCCCTTTACATCAGAAAAAGTGGTGGTGATGGAAAATGAAGTGAGCAATTAGATAGACAAGGAAATGGATGGAGGAATGGATACAGTTAGAGAAAAAATATGATTGTTCATGTAGGCCTCAAATCAAGTTATTTTTACAGGTGTGGAATTTAAGGCTGGTTGCTGAATGATAAAAGTAAACCACACATAAAGGTAGTCTTTGACTTACAACAGTTTGTTTAGTGACCATTCGAAGTTACAACAGCACTGAAAAAAGTGACATGACCATTTTTCACACTTACAACCACTGCAACATCCCCATGGTCATGTGATCAAAATTCAGTCACTTGGTAGCTCATTCATATTTATGACGGTTGCAGTGTCCTGGGATCATGTGATCACCTTTTTGTGACCTTCTGACAAGCAAAATCAATGAGGAAGCCAGTTTCACTTAACATCCGTATTACTAACTTAAGAACCGCAGTGATTCATTTAACAATTATGACAAGAAAGGTTGTTAAATGAGGCAAAACTCACAACAAATGTCTCACTTAGCAACAGTAATTTTGGGCTCCATTGTGGTCATAAGTAGAGGATTATTTGTACTGAAAGAGTAACTTGAATGTTTAGTGCAGAGGTCTTCAAACTTGGCAACTTTAAGACTTGTGGACTTCAACTCCCAGAATTCTCCAGCCAGCATAGCTGGCTGGAGAATTCTGGGAGTTGAAGTCCACAAGCCTTAAAGTTGCCAAGTTTGGGGACCCCTGGTTTAGTGAATGGCTCAGCATTGATCAGGGTGAAAGACAAGAATGAGTTTCTTCCTTGGTTGTTTACCATATTTATGGATAAATGTATAAAGAATGCTTGATTTAACATTACATTGTTTTGGCTGAGGACATGTATGCTCATACTACTGGCATGGCATGTCATTAGCTGAGAACCTGAATATTTTGCAAATGTAAAGATAGATCATATAATGTAGTATGGATCCAAAAATGAATGTGTCAGAGACCAAGATTGTTGGATTTGGCATGGAAAGCACGTTGAACAATTCTGAGTCATGTATAAATGATGAAAAACTAGAACAAGTAGATGAATTTGTGTATCTTGGTATAAAGTTTACTAAACATTGGGAAAAGATGGAGAAATGTTATGATATGCAAAACCTGGAGAAAAGCAGAGGTAGTGAGTGATCTGTTGCAAGGAATCAATGTTGAAAATAGCAAACATAGCTACGTGTAAGAACATACTGTATATCTGGCCATTTTATTATATGAAAATGAGAAAATGAGAATTTGATAGGTCAGAAAAGATGTAATATACATACCAATTCATCTTACAATTCTCTTTTAGAGTGAGCAGGCATGGTGATGTAAACTAGATTTTCCTATAATTTCTTCTATTTTTTTTAATCTCGTAGTTAATGCATTTGGTGTACTATTTCTTACCCCATTCCTATGCTCTGGTTAGCACTGCTCACTCCAAAAGAGAATTGTAAGATGAGTTGGTATGTATATTACACCTTGTTATAATAACAAAGTGATATACAACAGCATTGCGGAATAAAACAATTCATTCAAATATAAACATTCAAGTGAAAGCCAACATTTACAAATCAGTTTTAAATAACTTTAAATAGGCATAACTTTAAAGCTGGTATACTACTACAAAGGCACTACCACATCTCTCTTGTGGACTACTATAATACCCAAGTTATTTCATAATGGAAGATCTCCCCAATACTGCCGATGCCCAAGACAGCTAGTGTAACTGGACATATGTTTTACAACAAACTGCAATTTGTATGCTGCTATTATCCAGCTGCCCAGCTTCAAACATAGAGTTGATAAGGACTCCATATATCTTCCATATATGATCTGTATGGATATGATCAAACATGATATATACATATGATATCAACTCAGATTCAGGACTATATTGTGCTGATAAGAAAAGAAAAGCATTACTCTACTCCTCTACATTTATTGCATCTAAAGAATGACATCCAGTTATGTCATCCAATATAACATGGAAATTGGGGGTGGTGGGGTATTACAGACCATTGTAACTTTTTTGGGGGAGGGGGGTATCCATTTAAGTAAATTCATGGATACAGTACTTCCTCAGAGCAAGACTCTGTCTCCATCTCCTCCTCCTCTTCCTCCTCCTCCAACTCCTCCTCCTCCAACTCCTTCTCCTCCTCCTCCTCTGAACACCAACTAGCAGTCAGAAGATATAGTGCAAACTCCTGAATTTCACAACATATAGACAGACTTAACAGTTTCAACTGGGAAGCTGTGAGCATCCTAGAACAAGCCAAATCCAAAAAAACCCACTAAAGAATTCCTGGAAGTCTGGCACTCAGGCAAATCAGCCATCAACAAGCACATAGAGATAAAGACAGGAAATCCAAAAAGGAAACAAAAAGACTAAAATATCTCTTCACCAGCAATCAACACCCGGATGAGTAGAGATTAACTCCAAGATTGACACTAGATCAGGGGTGTCAAACTAGATTTCATTGAGGGCCACATCAGGGTTGTGTTTGACCTCGGGGGGCTGGCTGGGCGTGGCCAGGGTGGGCATGGTCAGCTCAACATCACTCATGTTGGGGGTGCCCGTGGTGGCCCGAGCACTCTGTCAGTGAAAATGGAGCTTGGGAGGGCCACGTGCGGCCCTCCCGAGCTCCATTTTTGCTGGCAGAGGCACTGTGGGCCGGTCCTTCGCTGTTTCCAGGGTGGCCCCATGGGCCAGATCTAAGCACCCTGCGGGCCAGATCTGGCCCATGGGCCTTGAGTTTGACACCCCTGCACTAATATAAAAAGAGATCAAACTCGACTCCATTCAGGCATTGATCATGTTACCTAGTTTGGTAATGAAACATCAGTAAGAAAACAACCAAGATCAGAGAGTACCAAGGACCCGACAGTTCAACCCTATTTTCTTCTATTCTTGATTCTGCTGGCTGTCTCAATAGCCAGCAGAATCCATAACTGTTAATACCACTGACCTCTGCTAAGATTGAGCACTGTACAGGTAGTTCTCGACTTACAACAGTTCATTTAGGTGACCCTGGCGTTGTTGAGAATTATAGACCAATCTCCCTTTGCTGCGTCACCTGTAAAGTCATGGAAGCCATCATAAACCAATCCATCACCCTCCACTTAGTGACAAATAACCTACTTTCTAATAAGCAATTTGGCTTCAGGAAAAATTTGCCATGTAATCTGCAACTCATACATTGCAAAAACATTTGGACCTCTCAATTTGACCAGGGTAAAGCAATAGATGCAATCTACATAGACTTCTGCAAAGCCTTTGATTCTGTGGTACATGACAAACTTCTGTTAAAACTAAGTTCTTATG
>QLTV01002534.1:2045513-2056004 GCA_003457575.1 Thermophis baileyi | reverse complement strand
CACAGGGTTGGGCTCCTCCAGGTCCCGTCAGCTAACCGGTGCCGGCTGGCGGGCCCACGGGGGAGGGCCTTCTCTGTGGTTGCTCCGGCCCTCTGGAACCAGCTACCCCCTGAGATCCGGACCACCCCCACACTGCTGGCCTTCCGGAAAGCAGTGAAGACCTGGCTCTTCCGGCAGGCTTGGGGCCGTTGATCTCGCCTCTGTAATTGGCGAGGTCCGGCCATGTAACGGTATGCATGAGTTTTTAACTGTTTTTAATTGTTTTTATTATGGTTTTTTTTTAACGGTTTTTTATATTGTTGTGAGCCGCCCAGAGTCCCCCAGGCTCTTCCGGCAGGCTTGTGTCCGTTGATCTCTCCTCTGTAATTGTCGAGGTCCGGCCATGTAACGGTATGCATGAGTTTTTATCTGTTTTTAATTGTGTTTATTATGGTTTTTTTTTAACGGTTTTTTATATTGTTGTGAGCCGCCCAGAGTCCCTTGGGAGTTGGGCGGCATACAAATTTAATAAATAAAATAAAATAAATAAATAAATAAAATGAGGCAAAACTCACGTAATAAATGTCTCACAATAACAGAAATTTTGGGCTCAATTATGGTCGTAAGTTGAGGACTAACTCTACTCAGAAACTAAACTTCTCTGTTATGGCCCTTTTCCTTAAATATAAGTGGTCCTGGACTTTCAACTATTCGTTTAAGTACAATGGCACTGAAAAAAGTGACTTATCACTGGTTTTCACACTTAGGACAATTGCAGCATCCCCATGGTCACACGATCAAAATTAGGGTGCTTAGCAACAAGCATTCACTTTCATGACTACATGATTCACTTAACAACTTAACTTTGCAACATGGCAAAAAAAGGTTGTAAAATAGGGCAAAACTCACTTCCCTGCCTTATTCAGCAACAGAAATTTTGGGTTCAGTTGTAGTTGTAAGTCAAGGACTACCTGCACTCTGCTCCTCAAAGTGGCTCCTTCCTTCTTAATATTCAGAACGGCAGTTAAAATCCTACTTTTCTACTTTATTTCTTTGGGAAATAAAATAAACTATTATTGTGTTCTGAGTTATCATTGTATTGTACACTGATCTTTAGGAGAATGTTCTTGTGACTGAATTGCTAATTTTTATCTCATTCTTCGTTGCTCTTTAGCGTTACCAGAGGTGGGTTCCTCCCGGTTCGGACCGGTTCTATAGAACCGGTAGTAACTTGGCGGCCTGGTTTGCTAGAACCAGCAGCGACCCAGGCCTGCCACGCCCCCAAACCGGTTCTTTCGGTGGCGCCATAGGCGCCACCAACTTCTTTTTTGCTTCTGTGCATGCACAGAAGCTTTTTTAAGCACTGTGCATGCATGAAGCGCGCGCAAAGCACGCACACAACCGCACGGCACATCACTGAGCGAACCGGCAGCGAAGAAAAGCAGAACCCACCCCTGAGCATTACCTATAAGCCACCTATAGTCTATGATTGAGGCAGCATGTAAATTTTATGCAATCAGTTGCTTAACATAGTAATAATCAAACAAACTACATTACAGACTCTCAGATGTCCAAGTCAAAAGGATTGTGCTAGCTTTGGGTCCCAAATTTATGATGAGTTTGCCTCTTGCTTATACTGGTAGAGGTATATATATATAGAGTACAGACCAACCTCTGAAAAAGGAAGGGGCAAGAGAGAATCTCTGAGTGCTTCAAGATGCTTCCTATTCTGACATTAACAACCAAAAGGACCTAACACAACTCTTCTTTTCTTCCTTACTGATTTTTTTTCTGTAATAAAAATATGAATGAAATAGGGAAGTAAATAGGGAAGGGCTACAGCTAGGCGCTTATATCATCTTGGAGCTTGGATCTCATCAAATATTATGAATAAGCAAGGTAATTTTGCAATAAAATATCACTTAGATGCATCCTTAAATTGTGGATAGCGTACAACATACTTTGGATATACAGGTAGTCCTCAACTTATGACCACAATTGAGCCCAAAATTCATGTTGCTAAGTGGGACATTTGTTAAGTGAGTTTTGCCCCATTTTGTTGTTAAGTGAATCAGTGCAATTCTTAAGTTAGTAACACGGTTGTTGAGTGAATCTGGCTTCTCCATTGACTTTGCTTGTCAGAAGGTCACAAAAGGAAATCACAGGACTCCCATCATGAATGTGAGCCAGTTGCCAAATGTCTGAATTTTGATCACACAGTGACAATGGGGATGCTATAACGGTCATAAGTGTGAAACCAAGGCCACCCTTTGCATCGATTGTGCAGTTCTAACTTTAATTTTCTAGGAATGCTTGATTGTGCCTCCTCCCACCATCCACTTGATTCCATGCTTTTGTAAGTATCACTGCAAAGAGCTTTTGGCTTCAAAAACAGGGAGGAAAAGGGAGAGGAGCTGAAAATAAAATAGATTCCTCTGATTTCTTTAGATCTTTTCCTGAAATGTACATAAAGAACTATGCTTATTCTTTTGGATAATGCATTATCCAATGCACTGAGAATTGGAATATATTTCCCAGTAATCATGGTGAAGTCTGGATTTAATCTTGCACCAAGCTCTTTTAAATGAAGAGAGCTCCCACTAATTTAAAAACAAATCCACCTATTATGCAGTTGAATGTTTCCAATAATTTCAAGAGAATTTCTTGGCATTGTAGAAAGAAATAGTGGCAAAGTAGCTGTCCTATAATCAGAGGAAGTCTGTCTCTGTCAGCTCAACACACCATAGACTACCTCTTCTCACACTCATAAAAGGTCCCTTGACCTAGTCCCCATGATGGCATTAGCATTAGATCCTCCCATGCTCTGTGGCATATGCTTCCCCAGATACCTTTCCAGATGTCAGCTCTGAGGAGGATGAACCAGTTCCAGGCACATCAGGACTGGAGTTGGTCAGTGGCTCCAAGCAGCCACCTGAAAGTGATTTGGTTGAAGCCCAGCTTGCAACAGGACAGCCCCAAGCTTTAGGTGTGGAAAGCATGCAGCTGCAGCCAGTCAGCGATGAGGAAGAAGAACTGCCTTCTGCACTGATCCAAGAACAAGTAGAGCAGAGAAAAGGCCAGTGAAGGTCAGCCTGATTACTCATGAGGAGGCAGCCTCGCCCCTCTTGCTGAGCTGCACCAGAAGCTGGCTATTTAGCACAGCAGACAGATGGAGACAATGCTGGAACCAACATGTTCATTTCCTTGCTGTCTGTTCTTGCCTTGAACTTCGGATTGTGTCTCTTCAGCTGTGAACTTGCCTTGTCTTATGGATTTGCCTTTGCCTTGCCTTGCCTTTGCCTTGGAGCTTGGGAACTTTCTTTTGCCTAGTGGACTGGACTTGCCTTTGTCTTGAGGACTAGTGTTGGCTTCATCTGAGTAGCTTGTGGAACTCATTGGGGGATGAGCTGGTGCTGACACAGGGAATTGCTGGGGAATATCAATTCAGACTTGGTAGCCTTAATAAAGACTCTGTATACCTGTGATGTGTGTGTGCATAAGTGGAACAGCACACATATCAGACAGCAAGGGATCTCCAGCATTTTCGATCTTAGGCAAGTATTTCAGTGTCTTCCCGTGTGATGTTTAGAGTCTTTAAGAGTCTCTTCCATGAATGTTCTTGGCCATTTATTTCAAGGGAATCCTCGTGGTCGTTTGGCATTGGAGGAGATCCATCACATTGCTATTTTAGGGATTCAATTTTTCTCCATGCAGAGAATATGATCTGCAAGTTGGAGTCTTTAGTGTGAAACGATGTTATGTAGTTTGCAGGAGAAACTTTTTGGGAGCACTTCTTTGTTACCCACCATGATAATGGGTGCAAAATTTAGGGAGGTTACATACCTTTAACTTACAATGGGACAGTGTTAAGGGGAGAAATTCCTTTTTCCCAGGACATCAAGCAATTATATAAGACAGTTTCAATGGATTGTGAATGACATGAAGTTTCAGATGAACAAAGAGGAATATTGGAATTCTCCAGGCACTATGGTGCTGCTATAAACTTTAAAAATGAAAAGGGCCTACAAGCTGTACAGCTAGTCCTCAACTTACAATCTTAGTTGGGACTAGAATTTCCATTGCTAAACAGGGTGGTTGTTAAGTGAGTCATATCTCATTTTACAATCTTTCTTCCACAGCTGTTAAGCAAACCACTGCATTTGTTAAGCAAATCATACACTTGTTAAGCAAATCAGCTTCCCCATTGACTTTGCTTGTCAGAAGCCAGCTGGGAAAGTCCCAAATGCCAGTACCGTAACCCTGGGATAAGGGAATTGTCCCCAAAGTTCAATCATATGATTGTGAGAATGCTATGATGGTTGTAAATGCAATGACTGGCTGTTAAGTCATTTTTTTCAGTGTTGTTGTAACAGTCACAAAACAAATGGTTGTAAATCGGGGAAGTTCAGGCAATATCTGGAGAAACATTTAAAATATTTAAATGAATGTAAAGGTCCTGTCAAACAATAAAAATGTGTCTTTCCAATCGGAAAGTATTCCACAGATGGAACAGCCTCATGAAAAAAGCTATTATAGCCACCCGCTTGCCTCATTTTACCAGAGTAGACATGTCCTGGGTGATTATTTTATGGGAGAGATAAACATAGGAGACAACAGCCCTTCAGGTAAACTAACCTCAAGTTATTTAAATATTAAAACCAGCATATGGACCCAGCATTTGGCATCATCCAGTTTAATTGGCTAATGAAAGAAGGGCCGGGACCACAAGACCTTGAAGAGTTGGCTCTTCCTGCAAGTGTTGAAGTAAAAATGAAAAACAAAATTTCCATTTGAAGATGGAGCTATATGTCCAAAACTGAAAATAGAATGCCTTATCTTTGACCTGTCCAGATTAAATATAGACACTTATTTCAATGTAAGTGGGCTCTCTGTATGCTAAAGACATTCCTTATGAGTCATTGTTCAGGTCTTTTTTGTTCATGCATCTATTTGATTTTTTAAAAAAAACACAAGCCACTAGTGACAATACTGAATCCAAGAGCACCCAAAAACAATAAACTACTTTACCCTTTACAGCTTTCCTACATCTTTGTATCCTCTGAATCTGTAGACTATAAGTTTCAGAATTCTTGACTTTGGAGAGTTGTAATTCCACACCACTGGAGAGTCTCCCATCCTAGGCTATTGTTGAAAAGAAAACTATGGACAAGACTGAACCCATCTGGTTTCCCTCATTTCTCCTTGAATCTGAAATGGTGGGCTACATACTTTCCTATGGAACATACTTTGTGGCCTACAAGAATTGATTATCCCTGGTGGAGAAATCTCTCTCTTCATCATTATCCTAGCAAAGTAGCCAACTTTATGCTGATTGGAAAAGCAATGTTTCCTCTTACACAAATATCCTCTCTTTGTTTCTTGTGGGATGGGTCAAAAAAGCTGGAACCATGCAAGCAAAATTTGCTGGGGGGCATTTCCCACCCAGAACTGTCCTTACGACCTTGAAGATTTCTATCACCAGACCATCACAACTTTGACTACGAATGTGAGAGACCAAGAATATTCTAACAGCATGTTCTGTTTCCAGTGAATTTGGCTTACTTGAAACTCCACCTTGGCCAAGCCTCCTAGGCTCCACGTTACGCTTGGCCTGGGAACCCACTTTCCATGACTGGTTCCTCATGAGGCTGCATGTGAGGTCTGTCTTTCCCCCATCCCACCCTTCTTCCAAAAAGTTAGTTCCAACTGTGGTTTTTCGTAGAATCCACATTGCCCCCATGGGCCACCCATCACTTCCCCCTCTTCCATTTTCTCTTACGAAAGAATGGCTTCTGATTTGGCTTCATCTCTCTAATACAGCTTCTTCTGGAATAAGGATTGGTTTCCAAATCTGCTAGCAATTTACATTAAGCGTCAACATGTCCCTTGTCTTTCAGGAAATAACAAATGAAGGCTGATGATGCACAGACAGCTATATTTTGTCCTGTTCCTTTTAATTCCTCCTAAGGTAACTATAGCAGTTCACAAGGCATAAAGTTGAACAAGGGTTGGGGAAAGACACTAGATGCCAAATACATAAGCTTTTTGTAGTGTTGTATTAAGGCTACAACACAACACTCCAAGGGTGAGGAATCCCTCCCCAATAAGCCCAATGCAGCCTCAAAAATGTTATAGGCAGTCCTTGACTAACAACTGTCATACAATATGTGTAATTGTTAAGTGACCCGAACCCAATTTACATCCTTTTTGCTGCAGTTGTTAAGTGAATCACCACAATCATCACATGAATCATTCAGGTGTTAAGCAAATTTGACTTCCTCTATTGACTTTGCTTGTCACAAGCTGGCTAGGAAGGTTGAAAATAGTGATTGTAAATACATGCCAGTTGTGAAATGATGAAACTTTGATCATGTGACTGCAAGGCTGCAGTGATACTGGTAGACTGAGTGAAAGAACTTCTCATAAATCTTTTTTTTTTCCTGATATTGCTGTAACTTCAAATGGTTGCTAAGTGAATAGTCATAGGTCAAGGACTACTTGTAGTTAGTTAGATTCTCAGGCATTATCCCTTTACTAGATATGCTCCACTTATTGATAGTTTTATTCTATTTATAGGGAAGGGAAACTTGCAGAGGGAAAAAAAGGAGAATCCCTGGCTGTGAATACCTTCTTTCTTATTCATTTGTATCCTGCACCTAGTAAAAAAACCATAAAAATCAAATCCATTAGTCCATTTATTTTGGTTCTAAATGTATCCATGCCCATTTGGAAATCATCTGATTTTAGTTCCAATGTATTTCTAGGGCACCAAGGTGAAGCAAAATTATTTATTATCAGGGCTTTCCTTCTCACCTCTGCCCACAGTAGAATGAATCCCGCGGTATAAATTTCATAATGTGTAAGTCTTTTGTGAGACAAAACCTAGCTAGATATGGCAGTAATGAGTCCAGAATACCAAGTCAACCTACTTTCTTCCTGATCTTGTTCCTGGCCCTTTAACATGCAAAGAGGCAGATGCTGGAATTTCTTGCCATCCCTACAGCCCAAAGCATGTTATATTCATATTTTTAACAGATGGAAATCTTTTTCAATAATAGCCTATGCCTCTTTCCACAAGTCACATGTTATGGTTTCCTCCCTTCTTCAAAGGTTAGCATAAACTCTCCAGTTAGTTCCTCTCTTGTTGTCCTGCCCCAGATGCTGATCCACCACCAATCCAGCATTTAACTTCCTTGAAAGCTCTCAGAATTTCAAGTCTTGATAAAACCCAAGAATAACCCCTTGGCTGTATGCCTGTGCACAGGTTCATCTTGGGTACCAGTGGTGCCAATTCATTGAGTGGGAGACCCTCCGGACAGTTAGTCATGCCCTAGTCATCTGCTGCAATGCAATCTACATGTGGCTGTTCTTGAAGACCATCCAGAAGTTGTACTTGTCCAAATCCAGTGGTGTAAATAGTAATAAGCACCCCTTGTTAAGGCCATGTGTCATTCCTGCACTGGATCCCACTTGGCTTCCAGGTATAATTCAAGATGCTGGCCATGAGCAAAAAGGTTTTTCTTGGTTATGGGACCAATTGTCTACAATTGTTTCTACCTGCCTGATGCATTCAGGCAAAAATGGGTGCGTTCTTGGTCCCTTCAATTGAACACTGTCATCTTGTAAGACTGAGGAAGTGTGTGGCAGTTCTTGCCTCCTGGAATAGATTCCCCACACACTTAACTATAGGAGCCTGTCTCCAAGGGTTCCAGAAAGCTCTGAAGTTCTGGTCCCATTCCCAGGCCTGGTATTAGGATGTGTAGAGCAGGGGTCTCCAACCTTGGCAACTTTAAGACTTGTGGACTTCAACTCCCAGAATTCAACTCAGAATTCAACTTCAACTCTGGGAGTTGAAGTCCACAAGTCTTAAAGTTGCCAAGGTTGGAGACCCCTGGTGTAGAGAGCCTTGAAGGACAGCAGAAGGAACCATTACCAAGGCAGCAGCCAGATAAGAGAAAACTGAGCCCATTCCAAGAAAATAATTTGACAAAACATCTCGGGTCCCTCCTTAGTCCACACAAAGATAGAGGGAGGGAGTGGGGAAGCACAAGAGCCGAGGTGGAGCAGTGGTTAGAGTGCAGCACTGCAGGCTACTTCAGTTGACTGCTAGCTGCAGTTCAGCGGTTCAAATCTCACCGGCTCAAGGTTGACTCAGCCTTCCATCCTTCCGAGGTGGGTAAAATGAGGACCCAGATTGTTGAGGGCAATATGCTGACTCTGTGAACCGCTTAGAGAGGGCTGTAAAGCACTATAAAGCGGTATATAAATCTAAGTGCTATTGCTATTACATTCAGAGATACAAGATTCTGTTACTACGTCTAGCTGTTCTAATAAAAATAATCCTGAACTATATAGCATTAGTTTCTTAGTCTGGACTACTCTATAGGGCTGCCAGGGTATCAATAAAGACCTTGTCAGTTGTTGTTTTTAATTGTTATGGCTGATTTTGTTCAGGCTGTTATGCTTTGTTGTTAGTTTTTTAATAGTTTTTAATGGATGTTTCTCAACTTTGACAACTTTAAGATGTGCGGACTTCAACTCCCACAATTATCCAGCCAACATGCTTGCTTCCAGATAAATTTGAGAGCTCTGCTTGTTACATCATGGGGAAAAAACATTGTAAAATAAAAGTGAAACTGAACTCATTAGAGACAGGACATTCAAAGCCATTTTCTTACTTTGAGTAAAATTCTGAACAGGAATTTTTTTTTTAAATAGCCCTGGCTGGAGGGAATGAATACTTTTTGCTTTTTGCTGCTAGGTTGTCTGCTACAGTTGCAATTAACACACACAAACATATACACAAACACACACACACACACACACACACACAGGAGAGAGAGAGAGAGAGAAACAGGTGTGCTGCATTTGGCCCTGGACAGCTAGTAATGCAGCTCCGCAAGATAATAAAAAAAATTTAAAAGGAAATTTATTATTTATATACTATAACTATATTATATATTTTATATGCGTCCCAAGACAATTCCTCTTCACGTAATGCAGCCCAGGCAAGTCTAAAAGTTGGACAACCATGCTCTAAAACTATGGATCCTGCTAAAATGTGAACCAAGGGTTTTATCAATACAGGATCTGAGACACAATTTTCACCATTTTCCCCAAGGTCTGCATTTCTTACTGGAGGTAAAAGAAGAAACAGGGAAGTGAAAATAATAATGAAAAAGGATCTTTATCCAGCAGCTAGCTGATGGTGTGCAGAAAATACACCATGCAGATCACAGAAGGAAGACAAAGAGCAAACTTAACGCAAAAGTGAAAACTTTACTTATTCATTTATTTAACCATCTAGCTCAGTGGTTCTCAACCTGTGGGTCACGACCCCTTTGGGGGTCGAACGACCCTTTCACAGGGGTCGCCCCACGCGCTAGCCCGCCATCTTGGTGCCACACCCCCTTTGTCACCATCGCTTCTCGCCTGGCAACACGCATGCGCGGGGAGGGGGCGGGGGTCGCGGCGGCGGGGCAGGGGTCGCGGCATTAGGAAGGTTGAGAACCACTGATCTAGCTGAAATGACACAATGCTGGATAAAGTAAAGATAGAAAAGATATTTAGCAAACATCATTACAAATAACTCAATATATAAAATAATTAAAATAACCAAAAAGAGATTCTGTTAAGCTGGACTCAAAAAAGCCTGGGAGGAAAGCCACATAGAACATAGAATAATAGAGTAGGAAGGGACCCCAAAGATTTTCTAGTCCAACCTATTGCTCAAGCAGGAGACTATATCATTTCAAACAAATGTTTATCCAATCTCTTTTTGATGGAGCATCCACAACTTCTGAAGACAAATTATTCCATTGGTTACTTGCCCTCACCGTTAGAAAATTTCTCCTTAGTTCTAGGTTGCTTCTCTCCTTGGTTAGTTTCCAACCATTGTTTCTTGTCCTGTCCTTTGGTGCTTTGGAAAATAGTTTGAGACCCTTGTCTTTGTAAATATTGAAACAGTGCTATCATGTCCCCCTTAGTCCTTCTTTTGATTAGACTAGACTAGACATACCCAATTCTTATAACCAAGAATTGTATCATCTTCTCCATTTTTTCTAAAGACAAGCAAAGTGGGGACCAATAGTATATCGGGGATGAGGAGACAGAGAAATATGCAGAAAGCTTGAGCAATCTGCTGCTTCCATATGTTTCTACCTTGACTTTGGAGTTAGTAGTCCTAAAAAACAATCCGCCTTCCTTTCTATGTGAAGGTCAAGAAACTTGCACACTGCATAGGGCAAAAGGAGCATATATATATACACACACACACACATTTTTTACTGATAAATAAATAAAGGGAGACTAGTATAGATCTATTTCAAGCTATTTAGCTCTCATCAGCTAGCCATACCCTTACTAGGATTCAAACCTATCAGGCAGATGAGGTTTGAATCCTGGAACACAGGGGAACTACCCGAGGACTGGAAAAGAGCTGATATGGTTCCCATCTTCAAAAAAGGAAAAAAAAAACAGACCCAGAGAACTACAGACCAATCAGCCTAACAT
>QLTV01002534.1:2029093-2042803 GCA_003457575.1 Thermophis baileyi | reverse complement strand
ATTACGCCCCACCGCGAGACGCCCGTCCTACCTGACACTTGTATCTCCGTCACGTTCTCGGCATTGTGTCCAGAGAAGCTCATTGTAAAAGAAAACTTCTCGCGAGTTCGAGAAGTTTGATTGAACTCGCGAGAAGTTTTCTTTTACCATGGGCTTCTCTGGACACAACGCCAAGGAACGTGACGGAGCTACAAGTCCCAGGTAGGACGTGCGTCTCACGGCCCAACATGTTCCACCTGCCAGAAATGAGTCTCTGTGAGACTCGTCCCGCCACCGCCGCTGCCTCTCCTGGCTCCCCTCCTCAGGCAGCCCGCGGGAGTTTCTTCTCCCTCCCGCTTCCCTCGAGTGCCGGAGGCGGGGGAGCGTCAGTGGACACAACGCCAAGGAACGCGACGGAGCTACAAGTCCCAGGTAGGACGTGCATCTCGCGGCCCAACATGTTCCACCTGCCAGAAATGAGTCTCTGTGAGACTCGTCCCGCCACCGCCGCTGCCTCGTGGAAATATATATATATTTCACTTGGCGCTCTAGCTTAAAAGCCAAGGTGGAGCTCATCCTCATTTAAAAACGAAGCATCGTGTTATAGCTTCAGAAAACTAGTGTGTTAGCTAGCCGATAATTTAGAACGAATGTCTTTCCTTTGTGGTATAGAGGCCTCCCAGACCACAGGAGTTGAGGCTGTGTGCCTGTGTGGTCGACAAGGGCTTAATTTAAGCAAAAGCGTAGCAGCTCAGAATTGTGCTGTGAGGTTTTTCAGCCCTGAAACATACTACTAAGTGACGAAGAAAGCAAGGATCAGTACGTACTGGATCCCTAAATAATCACCCACAGGTTTTATGTACTGGGATTCCTGGTGAAGGAAGCAAAATGGCCACAAGTTATTTTCAGTGCTGTAATTTAACCCTGAATAGGTAATATAATCATAAAGACAAAGGAACCTCTGAGCATATAGAATGTATTTTATGAGTAGGTAGTCAAAACCATTCCTACTTACATCATTGCTTAATGGACAAAGGCTTCTAGTGCTTCCCATATTGTGATGTTTTGGAAAAGGGAACACTTACCTGCTCATGACTGGTAGTATAAACTACTCAATATTGGAAAAAAGATATCTACAGTAATTGGGATTGTTATTTATATATTTGTTTATTTTTATTCTGCCTTTATTATTATTACAAATAAATCAAGGTGGCAAATGTATCCAACACATTTTCTTCCTCCTATTTTTCCCACAACAATAATCTTGTGAGGTGAGTTGAGCTATGAGTGACTGGCCCAAGGTCACCCAACCACATTTCATGGCTAAGGCAGGATCTGAACTTTTGCTTTCTAGCCTGGTGCCTTAACCACTAGACCAAAATGGCCAACTTGGAATTTAAATTTGGAGAATATGGAGAATGACAAAGTGAATAGCAGATATCCACGCTAGAGGTTTAATCCCCTTTAAACAAGAATGGTTCCCATGTACTCAATATATTGTGTATATATTCTAATATTTGAAGGGCATATTCCAATATTTGAGGGGCTACCACAAGGAAGGGGGGATCAACCTATTCTCCAAAGCACCTGAAGGCAGGACAAGAAGCAATGGATGGAAACTAATTAAGGAGAGAACCAACTTAGAACTAAGGAGAAATTTCCTGACAAAACAATTAATCAATGGAACAGCTTGCCTCCAGAAGTGTGTCCTCCATCATTGAAGATGAGGCTAAAGAAGAGGCTGGACAGCCACCTGACTGAAATGGTATAGGATCTCCTGCTTGAACAGGGGGTTGAATTAGAAGACCGCCAAGACCCTATGTGGTTGAAGTCCACACATTTTAAGGTTGCCAAGTTTGAGAAACACTGGGCTAAGGCAGAATTCATTTCTTTACTCAGATTCCCCACCACCCCCATGAAAGTTCACTGCTCAGAGCCTGGTGGCCTTATACTCTCGGCATGGAGAAAGGATCATTGCCTCTGTTCATGCACAGAAATATGGTGTGTTTCCTGATGCTGAAAGCAGATTCCCAGGACCTTGTTCCACTGCCAGTTTATGGCAATCTGTCTCCAGGGTAGATGGAGCTTCCTTACCAGGGCTGGGTTCCACTTACCTTCCCTACCGGTTCGCATCACGACAGAAGTGCGCGTTTTGCACAGAGGGTTCTTTGCCAGCCACAGTGACCGGAGAAACGGTTTGGGGGCGTGGACAGCCGGCCATCGCTGCCGGTTCGGCGAGCGGGTGCAAATTTCCGCCACTGGTACGGGCAAACCGGTCTGAACCGGCAGCAACCCACCACTGTTCCTTACCTGTTGTATAAACTGTGGCACCAGCACCAACCACAGACATTCACTGTGGGGTTTTGATCTGAACTGAAGTCAAATTAGGTTGTTTATGGCATTATTCAGAGGGAGAAAACATTTGTTAGTCTTTAATTCCATTGCTGTCCCCTATTAGTTACTTTCCACAAGTTCCTTATTTGTGTAAAATGCAAAAGGCAGCTTAATCAGTGAAGCGAATAGACGCCTTCGTGTATATGATGCTAGACCTAAAATTAAGAATAAACCAATTAGTGGCATGTAAAATGTTTTTAGTCTGAAACATTCCAGCTCCAAATGTCTCTAGCCCTGAGGCTGTTCTGACCTTAATAAAAATAGTCAGGATTTCTCAACTTTGGCAACTTTCAGAGGTGTGGACTTCAACTCCCAGAATTCCCTAGCTAGTATGGCTGGCTAGGGAATTTTGGGAGTTGAAGTCCACACATCTTAAAGTTGCTAAGATTGAGAAATTTGTGGAACAATGGCCCAGGGCCTGAATTGGTAACACTGAGATTATTTCCAGTATTTCTCAATTTTAGCAACTTTAGAGGTGGGGGGAGAGAAGACATGAAAATTAGTGGGAAACAGTAATTTCTCAATAGATGCCCCATCTGAAAAAAACCTTAATTCTGGTTCCTACACCTTTTCAATTGCATTCATGTGTTACATTAATTTCTTTAACTATGGTTGATTAGGTAGATCACAGTTAACTTAGTTCATATAACACATATAAGTAGTTATGGTTTATAAGCTGCAGTAACTGAGTTACTACACCATAAACAAAGAATTCATGACTTGACAGCTATATGCACATAAAACTATAATTTGCTTTAGTGTATTGAATGAACCTAGTTACTAAATCAGAGTGTGACTTGGTTTGGCTTACCATTTCATGCAAACCAGCAATTGTATTTTTTAAACTAGGATTTGCGGTTTAGCACGTTGTATGTGAACTCCTGTTGTGATGTATTCAGCAAATCACAACTGAAACAAATCACATTTTAGTGTGATTACTAAAGGCAGCTTTTCTTTTGCCATGGAAGTTATGGCAGCTACTATGCAATGCCTCGCATCCAGGACACGTGATTTCACCACTGGTGCCCTCTGACCAAGATCTCTGATTCTATATCCATAAGCCAAAACCTGGACATTTTCCTTGAACATTGGTAAGAAGCGTGGAGTGCCTGCCAAAGCAAAATCAGTGAACTCAGTGTGCTTCTAGGTACGGGTATTGCTCAGTGATTATTAACCAAGACAGCCTCCTCTCTCTTCAGCAACACCTCCTGAGTGCGTACTAGAGAACAATTTCTCAACCACAGCCCAGCATCTTTCCTACTTATTAAACCACAGAAAGGCATTTATAGGGCCTTCTCGTGCCTGCGGCTGGAATCACAGAGGATGTGGGTAGGTGAGGCTATGTATCAACAACTGGGAAAGAGGCTGGGTCCTGTTGCTGTCTTGCAGAAATCTGTTTGAACTCCCTAACTTAGCGTTTCTCAACCTTGCCAACTTTAAGATGTGTGGACTTTGACATGCAGCATGGTTGGTTGGTGAATTCTGGGAACTGAAATCTACATATCTTAAAGTTGCCATGGTTGAGAAACACTGCCTTAACCTCATGAATACAGGAGTCTCGTGCTATCAGCCTCTGGATTGTTTGCACCATAAACTAGCAGTTTTTAGGATAAAATATGTCTTATTTAACCCAGGAAGGTGGGGTTTTTTTTCAACCTAGAGTGTACGTGACTTGGAAGGAGCATCTTTCTGATTTCTGGCTTGCTTTTCTAGGAGCGCCTTTATTCTGAATCATGAAGGGTTTTTCCAAGCATATGTGGCTCAGTGTAATTTAAAGAGAGAGAAGCTGTCATCCCCAATCTGGTGCCCTCTAAATATTTTGACTACAGAAAATCCCTTTATTCCCAAAGGGCACAGGATGATGGGCATTTTAGCCCAGTGTCACTAGAAACTGTCTTATTCAGGGAAGGTTAAGCAAAAATATATCTGAGGGTTGAAAATTTCTGTTCCTTTCTGCTAAATTCTTATATTAGGACATAGTAATGACCAGATTGCATGAGGGTGTGAAAAGCAAAGCCATGGGATTATTAAAGTACCATCGCCTCATGCTGACATGAATTTCATATTTGGAAATGGAACTTCAGAATATTTGCAATAAAATTTAGCTTGCTCTTCTGACTGGCTTAGATTATTTTTAGATATATAGATTCATACAAAAAAAATAGATTCATTCACAATTTTCTTTTCATGCTTTGTAATTTTCTTACCAGTAGAAGTCTTTGAGTGTGCAGTGATGGACAAACTCACACTAGAGTTAAAGGAAAAGGATGATTCAGAATACTATGCGGTATGGGAGAATTGGTATGAATGGATAGACAATAGAAATAAGAAATATAAATGTACACAGAGTTAGATTGATTGGAAATTGAATGTATTTAATGTACTAAATATCGATTCTAATTGTATGAATAATGTCACAGATCTGTTAATTATATGATAGAGACGTGTAAAGAAAAATTGTGTAAAAATAATTAAAAAAAAAAAAGAAGCCTTTCCAAATTTGAGCACTCATGACTACAAATATCGAGCAAGCCACATTTGTTTAGTGTTTGTTTAGGCATTTTTATCATAACTTTCTGGTTAATGTTATGTAAACCCTTAGGACTATTAGGGTTTGCAGTCAACCATGCTAAACCCTTTCTTACTGTCCAGGATTTAGATAATATCTTTAGATTGAAACTTTAATTGAGACTTCAGTAGATGTCACAGCAATATAGCCAATATTCCATTTCTATGGGTACTTTTCAGATCTGATTTCAAGCAACTCTCCTGATTCCACACAGTGGTTACCCCTTTGATCTTATTTTAAATTAAATTTCTCATGGTAATAACCAAGGAAAAAGAGAAATAATTTTTGGTTAGTCTCACTCCCATTTCATATGTAGTCACCAACTTTTCTGAAACCAAGTTATTTATGTCTAAACATTAATCCAATAAATCCTCTGATTTAGTCATATTTTTAGATCTTAAGGTGTTGGGCATGAGTTGGCAGCCATATCAATTGGATTTGTTGAAGAAATAAATTAGATAAAGATAAATAAGCTGTGGCTTTCCCCGTAATCTATTTTGGGGTGAAATTAGATACTTTTTTTGTATTCTATTTATACTTGGAGTGTACACCTTATCTCACTTCCCTGTGTAAGCTACTTTCAAAGTCTATGAACAGTAAAAAATCCAACAAATCTTAAAGAAAACAAAAGAGCCTTAGTAAGAGTGTAAATGCTCAAATAAAATATTTTTTCTAAATATTTCAGCGTAACGGTGAAGAAAAAAAAACATTCTGCAGATATTGTAAGGATTGATCCCAGCAAGGCAGGAACCAGTGGTTCCCATGCTACAGAGATCTGTTATGTCAAGGTAGCTCAGATTTCTTTGAAATTCTCCAACAGAATTTCAATAAGTCTCTTCACTTGGTAAAACAGAGGGGGAAAGCCTAGAATTTAAACTCAGAAATACAGACCTATAAAAGATCTTTAATTTTGAAATACTGCAGGACAAATTAGCCTTGCCGATGTCTGTCACATGCCACTTGGCCCATTCCAGGATAGTAGAACTATAAAGAAAACCAGGGACTGTGGTTGGACATTCTTGCACCAAACTTTTTTGGTATTTGTCCCACCATTTCCAATAGAAAGTTTTCACTGCTTGCAACCAACCAGACAGACAGACAGACATTTGCCTAGTATATTTCATAGTTTTTCAGAGTGTTTAAAAGAAAACACCTTAGTTGCAAAGATTGATTGAGAATGAATCCTGCCTGTACAAGATAATGGAAATCCTAGGCAGGAAAACACTTGACAATTATGTTCATCCTCCAGAAATGGCAACCAGAGGCCAGATCGTGATCCACAAAGGAATGCTCTGCAAACAATTTATTCTGTCTTGGAAATGAGGCATCCAAGTCAAATTTCCTTCCTCTCAGCTAAGGAACTACTGGAGTTTATCCAAACTCCAAATTATCTTTCCTTTGATTATTGATGCATTATTTGGATTGAATGAATAATGTCATCATTCTCTAGTGGTGATATTCATTCACACAACTCAAAACAAAACGTGAACACACAATGTAAGAAAAAAGTGTCCCCTATTCATCAATATTATTGTTGTGTCTTCTGTCCTACAGTTCTACTTGGTTTAAACATCTTGGATAGCTTACACTTATAACATGCAAAAGATAAGCCAAAAACTAGTAACAGCTTTAGGTAACAATTACAAATATAGGAGGTAGAAAGAGTATGGGTACATTCACCTCATTGAGTTGAATATATTAAAAAAAGCATAAATTTTATAAAACAATACAGGTAGCCTTTGACTTGTGACCACAAATGAGATCAGAATCTCTGTTGCTAAGCAAAGTGGTTGTTAAATGGTTGCTGTTTTTATGACCTTCTTTGCTATGGTTGTTAAGTGAATCATTGCAGGTTATGCAATGAAGGTAGCAATGATGATCACATGATGCTGGGAGGCTGAATTGATAAATAATACATTCTCCATGGAGTTGAGTTGAGTTACATGGATGTTTGACTATGTAGATACGATACACGTCTATATATATTATTTTTCACTAATAAATACATGGTTGCCATTGGGGAAGTTAGATTTCCATGGTTCCTTGGTTGATCTGACTTCAGCCTTGTTTGACCCACCATCTAGAACAGTGGTTCTCAACCTTTCTAATGCCGCAACCCCCCCACGACACACACACACACACACACGCCGCCGTGACCCCCTCCCTGCCCCCTCCCCGTGCGGGATGAGGTGACAAAGGGGGCGTGGCACCATGGGTGAAATGCTCCCGGTTCGGGCTTGCCTGCGGGTCGCCGGACAGCTGATAGTGACGGTAGCGGGAGACTTCGCCCGGATGCCGCCATTTGGGTTCTTTTACCCTCTGCGCATGCGCAAAGCGTTCTGCGCATGCGCAGAGGGTAAAAGAACCCAAATGGCGGCGTCCGGGCGGGTGGGCGAAGTCTCCCGCTTCTGTCGCTATCGGCTGTCCGGCGACCCACAGGCACGGCTGAACCGGGAGCATTTCACCCCTGCAAGTGATGGTGGCACCAAGATGGCAGGCTAACGCGCACGGCGACCCCTGTGAAATGGTCGTTCGACCCCCAAAGGGGTCGCGACCCACAGGTTGAGAACCGCTGATCTAGAATTTCTCCCTCCCAGCACTAAGCAGGTTCAGCCTTGCTTAGCTTTTTGAGGTTGGCAAGTGTGGCCACAAGAAAATGTAAATATCACCCAGCAAGCCTTCCAGTTTCCCCCACATCAAATTGACACATTTTGAGCTTTGTGAATATAATGGGGAAACTGCTACAACATTATCCCTCTGTTTCATAGCTTAAAAAAGATTTCTGAACCATGAAAGGGTGGCACCTAACATGAGACCATTACCATCAATTTCTGACAGAGTCCAGGAATTGGAAACTTATCAGAAAACCTTATGAAATGCCATGTTTCAGCTGAAAATCAACACTTTTAGCTGCTGCCAAAAAGGATGGCACAATGAAATCACAGGGCCATAAAGCCAATCTTTTTAAAAAAAAAATCAAAATTATTTTTTTCTGAAGTCAGCATCATATAACAGCAAGAATATACCCACATACAAAATCACATAATACTCCCCCCACCCCCCAAAAAGGCCAAGTGAAGTTCAAAGTACTTTGTTGCAAACATGAATGGAACATGGTGAAGCTGAAAGTTTGTTGAAATCTACTTCAGATGCTCGGTACGAAAGGCTGAAATGGTAACAAACCAGAATAGGAAGGAGAGTAGATGGAAGAAGCCTCTTCCACCTTGGTTTTCCACTCTTGTTTTAAACTTTCCCTTTCCTGACCTTTACAGATCAATAAATAATTCTTTCCCTACCAAACAGACAGACAAAAATCAACAATGTTTCATGCCACATGCAGTTAGTTTGGAACCAAAATCAAAACATAATAAAGTCACCCATATGGTGTTAAAAATGCCTTGTTTCTTTCTTTCTTTTTTCTTTAAGCAGAGTGGCTTAATTTCAGGCATTGAGAAAATATTGGAAATGATTATTTCAAGCAATGTTTCCCACAAAGCAGGCATGATGGTTGTATCCCATAGCAGGAGAAATCTCTTGAAATTTTCATCTACTTGTCCCCTTCTGAGATTGTACAGTAATATAGAGAACAGAACAAGACTTATGGAAGAAAATGGGAAAAATGGGAAAACTGACCAGGTAGAAAACAAGATGTGCATTTTTTAAAAGACTGGCCACATTTAATGGACTTTTCACTAAAAGAAACAAAAGTGAAATGATGATTTATGGATTTAATGACTGTAAAAGATTAAATAAGGGGTTGAAGAGATCTGAAATAGTTAAGATGTTAGGTCTGTTAAGATCTGTTGAAAAGAAGTTTCAAGGTCATCTACGGGTAGTCCTCGACTTACAACAGTTCATTTAGTGACCATTCGAAGTTACAACGGCATTGAAAAAAGTGATTCACATGATCCCCATTTGTGACCTTCGGACAAGCAAAGTCAATGGGGAAGCCAGATTCACTTAACAATTGTGGTACTAATTTAACAATTGCAGTGATTCACTTAACAAATGTGGCAAGAAAGGTCGTAAAATGGAGCAAAACTCAACAAATGTCTCACTTAACAACACAAGTTTTGGGCTCAATTGTGGTTGTAAGTCGAGGACTACCTGTACTTACAGATTTATACAGATTAACAGAGTTGGAAGGGACCTTGTAGGTCATCTAGTCCAACCCCCCGCCCAAGCACACCCTACACCACTTCTGAGAGATGGCAGTCCAGTCTTTAGCTATTTCTATCTCTCTCTTTTTTCTTTTTTTTCTTTCTTCCCTTCCTCTCTTATTTTTTAAAGAAAAAATAAAATAAAGACGATAGAGCCTTGATTATGCTCAAATATTGTGTGTGAAGATGCCTTTAGAACAAACCGAAGTTATTCATTGACAGTAAATTCAAGAACTGTGTTTCTTCACAACCTACATAAGGGCTATGCAGTGCACTGGATTCAATGGAAAATGGTGCTTTGGAATGCACAGATTCCCATGTAACGTATGTTGCAAAAAAGTTACATCTTTTGCCAGGTTGGAAATATCTTCCACAGGTGCAACTCAATCTTAATGAAAATTGTATGTGGTTTAGGGAGTTGCAAACTGGTACTGGGACGGCGGGGAGGGGAGCAATGGCTCAGCAGTTAAAGCTGTTAAAAAGCCTTTGGTGTATAACCATGCTGGCCACATGACCATGGAAGTGTCCTTGGACAACGCGGGCTCCCTCTGCCAAGAAATGGAGCCACCGCACCCTAGAGTCAGACACAACTGGATAGGGAAAACTTTACCTTTTATTTTATTTATTTATTTATTTATTTATTTGTCAAGCGTATATATGATTACGAACAAAGTATAAACAGAGTATAAACATGTTTGTGAATATATAAGTACAAGCATGGTTATGAGTACAAGAAATTTAACGAGTATATGGGTACATTAGGACAGGGACGGTAGGCACGCTGGTGCGCTTATGCACGCCCCTTACAGACCTCTTAGGAATGGGGTGAGGTCGACGTCACTCCATGTTCTGAAGCACCTATTTCCTTGAAATCTAAAGTGCTTGATGGTGGGTGGGACAAAAGGATCAAATTATTAGCCAAACTGGGACTAAAGCTCCATATATTTTTGCATGCATCAATCATTACGCAGAGCTCACTGTAACAACATTGCTAAAAAGGCATTAAGAGTAGTCAACCTTATTTTACGAAGTTTTCTCTCTGGTAACGTTATACTTCTAACTAGGGCATACAAAACCTTTGCCAGACCTATCCTTGAATACTGCTCACCTGCCTGGAACCCACACTGTATTTCGGACATTAATACATTAGAGAGGGTCCAGAGGTATTTTACAAGAAGAGTACTCAACTCCTCTGCTCGCAATAAAATTCCTTATTCCAATAGACTTGAAATTTTAGGCCTGGATAACCTTGAACTACGCCGTCTACGTTCCGACCTAAGCTTAGTACACAAGATCATATACTTTACCTGATCCTGTTGTTAGTTTCTCTAACCCCCATACCTTTTACCTTAAACTGTCTACCATGGACCTTACACGTTTCTTAAGAGGTCCCTAAGGGGGCGTGCATAAGCGCACCAGCGTGCCTACCGTCCCTGTCCTACTGTACCCATTTGTATGTACTCATTTTATGTGTTTATGGCTATGTTTTGCTTCTTTATATCCATTTATTTGTGCCATTTTTTCATGTGTCCTGTTTCCTTGCACTTGTTGACAAATAAATAAATAAATAAATAAATAAATAAAATATTGACTTTTTTGACTAACTGCCCTGGAATAGCCCTTCCTGAGCACCCTTATCCTATAAAAGGTAAAGGAGTCCCTGCAGAGTTTACTCTGCTACTCATTGCCGACTATAGGAGGTGGTGTTCATCTCCATTTCAAGGCCATTAAGCCAGACATTTCCATTTCATGTGGCCAGCATGACGTCACAAAGCACTGTTAGCTTCCCAAGGGAGGGATGCTATTTATCTACTGACTTTTGCATGCTTTCTAACTGATAGGTTGGCAGGAGCTGGGGCGAGGAATGGAGCTTACCCCATCGCGTGGAGCGTGGGTCTTGAACCTGGGCTTTCCACCTGACATGCCCAGTGTCTTGACCACTGCCGCCTCACCCTCATCCTATAAGGATTCTGATTTGCTGAACATTGGTTTTGGCTACAATTGCTTTGTATGAAACAGTTCGTTGTTGCTGTTATGGTTATAATCCCAGTTAAAGAGTAGGCCTTGCTCCCTTTTTAATGCAAGGCAAGTGGCTATGGGTTCTGGATCTGACCTAGTCCAATTATAAGGTTATATTGGGTTGAAATATTGAAGTGAGACATTTTCTTCCAAATCTGTCTGCCCTCTAGCAAACCCTGATGTCTTATCATTTTGCATTTTCAAGCTAAAACACTCTATGTGCGTTCTTTCTGACCTTCCCCCGCACAAAACTGGGGCCAGCCAGTTTTGTTGACCAGGCAGGTTATCGTGTCACTCACTAGTCAAAACAGCATGTGCCTTTATTGCGTTGCCAGTTTTTGGAGTGCTTATGGAGTGAGGTTATTTCCATGGCTTAAGAAAACAGCTCCTGCCTGGCCAGACAAATACACAGTGAGGTCACTCGTCATTCAGAGACCTTTCTGTGCAGAACACCAACAGCCTTGGGACAGCCTGGCTCCTGCAGAACTATTTGTATCTAATCTTTTTCTTCCTTTTTCCCTTCCTTCCACTTCTCTGTTTCTTTCCTCCCCATTCGCTGTAAAACACAGCCCATTTCAGTCTCACATCTAACAATCTAACTTTTTTGAGTTAGGGGGGTTGGGAGCACAGGCCTCCATGGTTTATTTTTGTTAACCTCCTAAAGCCTGAAATAAGCTCCAATTTGACATAATTACACACCCTCATTTCAAGGGGTGAAGCTATTTGTAGGGACTTAAGAACTGCTTCCTCTCCTCTTGACTTCTGCTCCAGCAAAGCAAAGGGAGAAGGGTAGAGGGACCATGAAAATGAAGCTAAGATGACAAGAAGGGACCTCTTGAATTTTAGTCCCCGAACAAAATCGTATCTGTCCTTAACTTACTTCATTTAGTGACCGTTTGAAGTTACAACAGCACTGGGGAAAAAGTGATTTATGACCATTTTTCTCACTTGCAACCATTGCAGCATCCCGATGGGTCACATGAACAAAATTCAGATGCTTGGCTACCAGTCATACCTATGAAGGTTGCAATGTCCCAGGGTGATGTGGGACAATCTTTTGACAAGTAAAGTCAATGGGAAAGCCAGATTCACTTAACAACAGTGCTACCAACTTAACAACTGCAGTGATTCACTTAACAACAGTGGCAAGAAAGGTCATAAAATGTGGCAAAACTCACTTAGCTCGCTTAGCAACATAAATTTTGGGCTTCATTGTAGTCGTCAGTTGAAGTCTACCCGTATCTCATTCCTCCTGGCCACTCTATCCTCTCCCCCCCCCCACCGCCCAGTTTATTCCCATCCTTTCTGGTGTTTTCCCAAGCATGCCAGATACCCGCAATGGCACCTTCTGTTCACTTTTCATTTACTTTTTAAATATTAGCAATAGCAATAGCAATAGCACTCTGACTTATATACCGCTTTACAGTGCTTTACAGCCCTCTCTAAGCGGTTCACAGAGTCAGCATATTGCCCCCCAACAATCTGGGTCCTCATTTTACCCACCTCGGAAGGATGGAAGGCTGAGTCAACCTTGAGCCGGTGAGATTTGAACCGCCGAACTGCAGCTAGCAGTCAGCTGAAGTAGCCTGCAGTACTGCACTCTAACCACTGCGCCACCTCGGCTCTCGGTAATATTATTACCTTTTAAGCTGTTGAAGCAGCCAAGTTTGGCATTTTTGCTTTCCCCACTTCCCCCCCCCTTTTTTTTTCAGATAACCAGTAAAGGTGGAAAAGAAGAAAAGAGATCTGACAAGGAATACCTGCTGATTTTTTAAGGGAAAAGTATATATGTTTCTGAGTTTGTGACCCTTCAAATTGCAGGGATGTAAGGCAGCCTTCCCTAACCTGGTGGCTTCTAGATAGTTGGAGGTCAGCTTCCAGAATCTCTGACCTGTATGAAGATTGCTGAGAATTCTGGACATTAAAAATATCTGGAGGCCATTCAGGCTGCAGCCAGATGGCTGAATCTATTGTCTTGTTACTTACACCTGCTCATAGTTTCAAAAATTTGAAATATATCTCCAGGATGATCTGTTCTATCCTGGTCAGCCAATGATGTTACCTATTGCTAGTGTAATCAAGAATAGTGTCAGCATAGTGTCATCTTTCAATCTAACATCTCTCAACATATTTTGGCACATATTTTTGAATAAATACGGAGAGAGTATCTAGTCTTTTCTGACTTTTTTTGCCAATCTGGAGCCAGTCTATTTCCTTACATTCCATTTGGACTGAGGCTTCCTACTCTTTGTTTAGGTTTCTCGTGCTGATAATGAGATATTCCAAAATTCCCATTTTCCTAAAGACATTCCACAGCAGGCAAAGGACTCTCTAAAACCAATTGGAATATCTGACATTTCAATTTGCACTAATCTTCTTGGAAGGTCCTAAGCAATAAGCATTATTTTGCTACAATGTAAAATTAAGGATATTGTTCAATACTTTGTGGCACACTCTTCCAGTCTGTTGGCCATTATGTCATTTTCTATATTTACTGGCATAATGTGTTTAGAACCTTTACCAATGTTTCTTCAGTAACTTGCCTTATTTCTGTAGACATGCCATTAATTTCTAACAAACAATTTGGTT
>QLTV01002534.1:1996957-2011284 GCA_003457575.1 Thermophis baileyi | reverse complement strand
CACCCCCACCCCTCATTTTTCTGTTTTCTCTGGGGAATGGGAAGGAATTTGTTCAATTCCAAGCAGGAAATCATCCACTGATACAAAGTATCACCAGCCAGCTTAAACAAACATGTCCTCACCACTGTTTCCGCTCCCTTTTCTCAGTAAGAATTGCAGATTTACAGACGAATTATGAAGTCTGAACAAGGAAGAAGTGCTTCATTTCTCTCCTTCTCTCTTTTTCTGCCAGCCTCCTCTGATGTACATATATGTATTTAAAACACAGAAACCAAAAATTGATTTGCTTGGTTATGTATTATTATGTATGAAGTATTATGTATGAAGTTAGCCATTATGAGTTATGATGAATGATTTATGACTTGGCTCATGTACATATATATGTGTATATAACTGTAGTTGCAGCAATCCACAATTAGGTGAAAACAGCTGCAAAGCAAGCCAAGCAATTCCAGGTTGCATAATCAATGTTAATATAAATCGTAAGGACACAAGCAACAAGTTCCAGTCATACAGTCATAAGTGGGAGGAGATGGGTGATAGGAACGATGGGAAGGCTAATAGTAATAGTAATGCAGCCTTAGTGAATAGTTTGACAGTGGTGAGGGAATTATTTGTTTAGCAGAGTGATGGCATTCGGGATGGCGTATAGTATTAAAATCAAGGGAAGTCATTATTCCTCTCAGTTGCATTGATCAGACCACATCGGCCATATTGCATCCATATTTTTGGAAAGCCAATGAAAAACTGGAGTGTATCAAACAAGAACTAGGATGAGAAAGGGCCTAGAAGGAAGAAATTATGAAGGGAGATTGGAAACACTGGGATATTTAGCGTGGAGAAAACTATGAGGAGACATGATGGCTTTCTTCAAGTATTTGAAGGGTTACCCTGTAGGAAAATAGACTTGCTTGGAATTGTTCCAAAAGACAGGACAAGAAACAATGGGATTGAATTACAATAAAGTAGATTTTGGTGGCCATCTAGAAAAAATTCCTAGTGGTAAGACAGCAATGGAACAGAATACATCTAGGAATGGTAAACTCTCTGTCACAGGAGATATATAATGCAATGGGCAGGAACTAGATCAATACTTCCCAAACATTTTCTTTTGTTAACCAAAAGTACTTATCAGAAAGTCTTTTTCACCCAATGTAGGTAAAACCCTTTAATGTCCCTGTTGTGAATGGGTAATGGCTTTGTGTATGGTTACCCAAAGAAAAGCCACTTTTACTGAATTTTGAGTAATTAACCAGGTTTTGAAGCATTGGGCTAGATGCATCCCAGGATTCTTTATATGTATATGTATATATTGTATGATCCCATGAAATTGTTGATTAACAGAAAGAGAATTCACCTTCCTGTGCACAGTAAAAATGAAATCTGACCCATCAACCCCGCTAGCAGTCATTAGCTCTGGAATAACTGTGAAGAAACAAAAAGATGGCTGAAAAACTGGTGATACCGAAATGCAAGTCACAGCCTTGTCTATCAGTGATAAAAGACGCTGGGAAATGTAGCATAAGCAATACTTAGAAGGTCATAGGATCCCCCATCTGAAGAGGGCACAGTGCCCCCATATCTACATTTGATAGAAAACGGTTGATATTCAAGCGAGCAAAATATAGTTTAGTCTATGTAGAAGCGTCTGCAGCTTCTGAAGGAGTCAAAACATGCCCCAACACTAGTTGTGCAAGTCATAGTCAAGGTTGTATATAATCATGATTCTCTGAGTGACAGCTGTGCAAGCATGGGATTTTAACCGCTAGATAAACATATCCAGGCTTGATTTTACTAGCCTATGAATCAGGGGAAGGGAAGGGAAGGGAAAGGGAAAGGGAAAGGGAAAGGGAAAGGAAAAGGAAAAGGAAAAGGAAAAGGAAAGGGAAAGGGAAGGAAAAGAAAGGAAGAGAAAGGAAAGGAAAGGAAAGGAAAGGAAAGGAAAGGAAAGGAAAGGAAAGGAAAGGAAAGGAAAGGAAAGGAAAGGAAAGGAAAGGAAAGGAAAGGAAAGGAAAGAAGGAAAGAAGGAAAGAAGGAAAGGAAAAATTTCTAAAACATAGGTACCAAAGTGGTTTGACAATCAGTGCCTGTTAAGATCTGATGAGCCACAATACATCAGGCAAAGCTGTTCTTTTTTAAATGAATTAATGTTGAATTCTATAACATAATTCACAAATCTATTTGGGGGAGCACTATCTGCCCAGTATTAAATTCTCTCTTGGGATCTCCTCTGAATTGTGCTATTGGAAGAAATACATTATGTGGAAACTTGAGAGGGGGCTTCCTTGGCTTTGGTACACCAGTAAAAATCCCCCCTTGCCATGAAGGCCATAATTTGAGATATCAGTGATAGAACTCCAACTCTTTTTGTGTAGATTATTTTCACTGTTTTCTTCTTTGGGTGATTTGATCATGACCCGGATGTTATCTATCCCTCCATATTGTAGGAATAAAGGTGGGTTTCTTTGAAAAAAGAGAAAGCCCATCTAAAAAGGTCAGGAGTACATTTTAGTTGCTTCCACTTCTGTTCTATTTGTGAACTCAGAGCAAAAGCACACAAAGGCCTCCCTTGGATGCAATCACAGAATCTTAAGTTGAAAAGACTTAAGAGGTCATTAAACTCACTGCCTTGCGCACTGCAGGTTTCACCACGCCATGTTTAATAATGACTATCCAGCCAAGCCACTGAGGCAGGGGTGGGTTCTACAGTAACTTACCTCACTGCCGGTTCGCTTCCTCCCGCGCCGTGTGGCTGCAGGCGCATTGCTCACCGTGTGGCTGCACCGCGCGGGCGGGCGGGCGCATGCACAGTGGTGAAAATGCGCAAAAAATTCTTCCCCCCCAAAAAAGCTGAAAACAAGATGGCAGCACATGTGCAGTGCCAGGGACTCGGCTTCTGCACATGTGCATAAGAAAAAAAAATGCAAAAAAATGCAAAAAAAAAAATTTCAAAAAAAAAAATCCAAAAAAAAGATGGCAGTGTCCATGGACCAGCACCAACAGAACTGGATCTGTGACGTCACCAGCGGTTTGCTACCGGTTCTACAGAACCAGTGCAAACCGGGAGGAACCCACCTCTGCACTGAGGTCTCCAAATACTGCTAGAAGTTCATATCTCCTAGTTAGTACTATAGATGGGGATTTTTATCTACATGTCCACCTTCACCCCCTTTATGGATTTATGGTGCCCAACTTATCCACACAACCTTCAGTTTTGGAAAAGTTGCACACCCCTGATTTAAATAAACTGCCAGTCTTCAGAGCACACATTCAAACCATCTACTGCACTTGCCTGATAGAAAGATGACATTGAATATAAGACAATGCCCTCAGGAATAAATTGGAAGAAATACATAAATTCAGTAATCTCACACAATGCTTATGTCAACTCTCAAAACAACTTTAGCTGAAGCCATATTCCCTTTTTCTTCGTTTCTTAGTTGCCATACATAGAGGGGGAAGGGGGGACCAATGTAGTGTGAAATGTTTTCTTCTAATATGCCAGACATAACAGCGATAGGGCTCGTGGGAACCAAGGTCATCTCAATGAGCGCTCGTAACAGCCAGAGGGAGCAGTTGAGAAGCCTGTCACTTACCTTGTTGGTCAACGTGATCTGTGATACGGGGGGGGGGAATATCTATTCTTTTAATTATACCGAACAACGGGAAATATTTAGAGTTGGATTCACACTTGAACATGCCAATATGATGTACCCAATAAAGGAAATCTTTGAGAAAAGCTACAGCCTCAGAGTCCTGAATTGATTAGGATCATTACTCAGAACCATGGCAGCTTAGCTTGCTTAGGTAACCAAGTTAAAAGCAATCCTACAGAGTTCATATATACCCCAACATAGGGGTGTGTGTGTGTGTGTGTGTGTGTGTGTGTGTGTGTGTGTGTGCGCGTGACTTGCATATATAGGGATATCTCCTAAGATTTTATTTTGATGAAAGTGGACTCCATTATTTCATGGGCTCCAAGGTAGCCATCTTGATCTCAGCCAGAGTACTGAAATACAATCTTATTTTTTGTCAATATTACCATTTTATTTATTTATTCATTTAAATACTTAAATCTCATTAACTTTATAAGAATATCAATGGATTTATTTGTAAATATGAATAAAATCCACAAAAATAATTTAAAAAGCAAAAACCCCAATATATTAACAATTCAATCTTGCCATGCAAATTGCAACAAATGCTTATAAGATTCAATAAGAATGCTTGATATTAATTAAAAACAGTGCAGAAAAGCTCCATCTTGACCGCCTTTCTAAATGCCGCCAGGAAGGCACCATCCAGATCTCCATGGTATAGCTGTTCCAAAAGACTGAGCATATACTGAGAACCATCGTGTTCTTCGTCCTCACCTCACGGTTAGATTATTGCAACGCGCTCTACATGGGGCTACCCTTGAAGAGTGTTCGGAGACTACAGTTGGTCCAGAATGCGGCTGCGCGAGCTGTCATGGGTGTACCTAGGTACACCCATATTACACCAATACTCCGCGAGCTGCACTGGCTGCCTATTGGTCTCCGGGCACAATTCAAGGTGTTGGTTATTACCTTTAAAGCCCTATATGGCTCAGGGCCAGGTTATCTTCGAGACTGCCTTCTACCACATAGTTCCCAGCGACCAGTAAGATCCCACGCTGGCGGGCCCGCGGGGGAGGGCCTTCTCTGTGGCTGCCCCGGCCCTCTGGAACCAGTTACCTCCTGAGATCCGGACTACCCCCACCCTGCTGGCCTTCCGGAAAGCCGTGAAGACTGGCTGTTCCGGCAGGCTTGGGGCCGTTGATCTCGCCTCTGTAATTTGGCAAGATCCGGCCACAAAACGGTATGTATGGGTTTTTAGTTGTTTTTTAAATGTTTTTAATATGTTTCTTTTTAATAGTTTTTTTATATTTTAATAATGTTTTTTATTGTCCTCCGCGAGTTGGGCGGCATAGAAATATAAATAAACTTTAAACTTTAAACTCCCCACCCAAATCTCACCTGGAGATGGGAAGCTCAACATGCCAATTAGAACAATTGTCCTGGGTGGGTCAAATATTCAGGTCCCAATTCACAATAAAGGATGTTATAAGTTAAAACTAGTACTTTGAATTGTACTTGGAAGGTTTTGGAAACCTTCCAAATGCGGCATTCAAAATGTTGATGCTATATAGGTCATATATATGAGGGTCTCATTCCTCAGAAGGCGGGACCTTGCTAACAGAGGACTGATGGGCGAAGATGACAGAATTTGTCAAGGGCCAAACTGACGTATTTGATTAGAGAAAAGACAATATCAATATTTATTGGTGACTGGAAACCCTTTATGAACTTTTTGCATAAACAAAAAAAGAAAAACATTAATTTATGGTTTTGATGATTAGACAGGATAGATAGATAGGATAGATTATAGAAAGAAGACAGTCATGATGTAATTTCAGAAAAAGAGGTAAATTTATAATTATACTTATATCTGCTATAAATAATATCGGAAGCCACTTCTTTCTTTCTTTTCTATTTTTCTTTTACTTCTTCTTTGTTGCACTTTTAGCTCTCTTTTATTTTTTTTATTTTTTTTTATTCCTTACTCTCTATTAGCTTATATTGTAACTTTGGTTTTTAAAACTTTTTATTTGTGTGTGTGTGTGTGTGTGTGTGTGTGTGTGTCTGTGTCTGTGTCTGTGTCTGTGTCTGTGTCTGTGTCTGTGTGTCTGTGTGTCTGTGTGTGTGTGTGTGTGAATTAAAAAGTTGAGACCCGTTTTTATGCATCAATTGCAGCTTCCAAAAGGCAGCCCCATATAGCCTACATGTTAGTGGTCTATTCCTTCTTATGTCAAGTTTGTCTCCATTCAGTCCCTTATATAGCAACTGGATCAGTAGTGGGTTGTAAAACCTTTTACTACCGGTTTGTGTGTGCGCTCGCGCGCATGCGCGATGCTTCTGCACATGTGCAGAAGTGTCCTGGGTGAGTGGGCGGAGCCTCCTGCCACCGCCACTACCGGTTCTAAGAACCGGTCCGAACCGGGAGCAACCCACCGCTGAACTGGATAGTTTGTCTGGCATATAACAGGCTAGCAGGCTCTTGTCTACTTTGAAACAAAATCTGGCCAGGTCTCTCTCTCTCCTGTTATCACTGGATGAGTACAAGTCCCAGGATTTCCTATCAGTATGGTCAACAAATATGTCTGGAGATTTTTGAGACAGAAGGGCTTCAAAGTGGAGAAGGGTAGTGTCAGAAGACCCAGCTATCCAAATGATCGTTTGTATCTAAATGAATTTACCTTTACCTTTAGTACACAGGTGTCAAACTCACGGCGTCACGTTGCCGTCACGTGATGTTTTGTGACATTTTTCCCCTTCGCAGAGCTGGGTGGTGGTGGCCTGTGTGTGACACATCTGGCCCCCGGGCCGCCAGTTTGACACCAGGGGTGGGTTCCTCCCGGTTTGGACTGGTTCGCCAGAACTGGTAGCGACCCGCTGGTGACGTCACAATGATGTCACCGAACCAGATCGGTCGGTACCAGTCCGTGGGGGCCGCCATCTTTTTTTTTGAATTTTTATTTATTTATTTTTTTATTTTATTTTTTATTTTTCCTTCTGAGCATGCGCAGAAGCCGACTTCCGGCACTGTGCATGCGGTCGCCATCTTTTTTTCGGCTTTGTTTTTTTATTTTATTTTTTATTTTTTGGGATTTTTTGTTACTGCGCATGGGCGTGTGCGCGCCCATGAGGCGTGCCGACGAGGCGCACCCACACGGCGCAGGAGGGAGCGAACCGGCAGCGAGGTAAGTTGGAACCCACCCCTGTTTGACATCCCTCCTTTAGTATCAGTCCTAACAACTTTGCCCCCATCTTTTGCTGACAAAAAATAAACTATAGATAGTCCTCGATTTACAACAATTCATTTAGTGACTATTCAAAGTTACAACAGCACTGAGAAAAGTAGCTTATGACTATTTTTCACACTTACTGCCGTTGCAGCATCCCAATGATCACGTGATTACAATTCGGACACCTGGCAACTAGTTCTTATTTATGACGGTCGCAGTGTCCTGGTGAGCACCTTTTGTGACCTTCTGATAAGCAAAGTCAATGGGGAAGCCAGATTCACTTAACAACAATATTACTAACTTAACAACTGTAGTGATTCACTTAACAATTTTGGCAAGAAAGGTCGTAGAATGGAGCAAAATTGACTGAACAAATGTTTCATTTAGCAATATAAATTTTGGGCTCAGTTGTGGTCATAAGTCGAGGACTACCTGTATACTGTTTCAAGAGTAGAATTCTGCAATTTTTCTTCAGTTCTGTGAGACTTCATTGCAAGACAATTTATTTAAGCTGATGTGCAATGCTAACTGTTTGATTCTTTAGTTATTGTGATTGTTGCTATATCTGCCTTTTAACTGTGTAAAGTTCTGGCAGGAAGACAAAAGTAACAGTAACAGTAACAGTAACAGAGATGGAAGGGGACCTTGGAGGTCATCTAGTCCAACCCCTTGCTCAGAAAAATGAATTGATAGTGGTGGTGGAATCCTAGTTGGAAATCAAGATATTAGGAGAGAGGAACATAGACAGGCACATGTGCTTTCTGGCTTGCTGTGTAATCAAGACAAATGGCAAAGCAAAAAGATGGTGGGAAAAGGCTGGACCATCAAGGGCAGCATTTATTTACAATAGTGAAAATGGACTGCAGTGAAAGGAAAGAACTGCCAAGTGGATGAAAGAAATGTAGGGTTCTTCTTTTAGGCCAAGAAAAGGCCTATGGCACCACCTGGTGTCAAAAATCCAGTAACTGCAAAAGACAGTGGCTTAATACAGGAAAGGAGTGGTGGGACAGCAGCAATCTGGATTTTTTTTTTCAAAGCTATTTAATTTATTTCAATGGTTTTCCTTTCCTCACAGGCACTGGAAAATATCTTCATCAACACTGTATTTTGGCCTGCAGTTCCCATATTTTCTGATCATTATTGTACTACACAAAGGCTTTGCTTGTGCTTTGCGTGGCTTTATATAAATCAGGGGTGTCCAACTCTATTTCATTGAGGGCCGCATCAGGGTTGTATTTGACCTCGGGGGGAAGGGGGGGCATGGCCAGCTTAACATCACTTGCCCCTGAGCTCCGTTTTCGCTGGCAGAGGGCTGCAGGAGGCTGTCCAGACCGAAAACGGGGCCTCCGTTATCGCTGGCAGAGGCACTGCGGGCCAGTCCTTCGCTGTTTCGAGGACAGCCCCGCGGGCCAGATCTAAGCACCCCACGGGCCGGATCTGGCCTGCAGGCCTTGAGTTTGACTCTCCTATTTAAGAGGAAAAGGAGCTAAAATGCTCTTATTAAAGGCATCCAGGTTTTTCTCCAGGACAAGAGCTACACTTAATGTTTATATAACACATCTCCCCTATTAAAACATAGTGGAAGGGGACCAAGTAAAAAATTATTTAACAGGTAGCCCTCAATCTATGACTACAATCAGGACTGGAACTTATAGCAATAGCACTTAGACTTATATACCGCTTCATAGTGCTTTACAGCCCTCTCTAAGCGGTTTACAGAGTTAGCATATTGCCCCCAACAATCTGGGTCCTCATTTTACCCACCTCAGAAGGATGGAAGGCTGAGTCAACCTTGAGCCGGTGAGATTTGAACCGCCGAACTGCAGTTAGCAGTCAGCTGAAGTAGCCTGCAGTGCTGCACTCTAACCACTGCGCCACCTCGGCTCCTTAACTTCTTTAAGCAAGGTGGTTGTTCCAATTTTACAACCTTTTTTGCCATGATTATTAAGTGAATCACATATCCATTAGGTGAATCGAGCTTCCCATTGACTTTGCTTGTTGGAAGCTGTCTGGAAAGGTCACCAATGATGACCACATAACCCCAGAACACTGTAACCATTGTAAATACATGCTACATGCCAAGCACCCAAATTTTGATTATGTAGCTGATGGGACACTGTGATGGTCTACAAAGAATGGTCATAAGTCACTTTTTAATACCTTTGTGATGCTGAACAGTCATGAAATAAATTGTTGTAATTCAAGGACTACCTGTACATACTTCAATATAATTAGAATTAAACATGGTCATCATGATTACTCTCCAGGTGTATTCAATAATTTTCTTCTATATTGCAACATTAAAATCAGGTAACATTTTCTGAAAGTCTAGGCTCCAGATTTTTGAATGGAAAATTGCATGGAGCCGCAGGAAAAGCTCCTTTAGTCTGCTGATTGTCACTTAAATACCAAGTAGCTGTTCATAACATATGTTGGGTCCTCCCCTCGCCAAGCTGGAAATCCTTTTACACTGGAAGAACTTGCCATCAAGTGGATAGTTTGGAAACTGCATTAGATTGACTGAGGTCTAAGGAAGGAATCACTCGAAAGACATTAGGGACATAACAGCAGCAGGGATTTCTTCCCCGCATCACTGTTGTACTGTTCTTTAATCTGTTCGAAACCAAATGTGTATAGAAATGCTTGACAATGTAACATCATAGTGCATCAGTACATTCACAGAAATTTCCATGGTGCCACCAGTCTCTTATTCCACTGCAATTCATTGTTAAGTATTAATTTAAGGGGGAAAGAGAAAGACCAGATATGAGACAAAGACCAGACATGATATTGACTGGTTCCTACTATGATTTGATTGCTTATTTGTACCCGGACTATCATTAGGTGTTGTACCTTATGATTCTTGACGAACTTATCTTGTCTTTTTATGTACACTGAGAGCATATGCACCAAAGACAAATTCCTTATGTGTCCAATCACACTTGGCCAATAAAGAATTCTATTCTATTCTATTCTATTCTATTCTATTCTATTCTATTCTATTCTATTCTATTCTATTCTATTCTATTCTATTCTATTCTATTCTATTCTATTCTATTCTATTCTATTCTCTATCAAGATACAAAGCTGCTGAAAGTCACCTGAACTGCGAGATGGGTGGCAAATAAATTTGATAAATAAAACAAAGGTCGTGCGGCAAGCATTGTATTTCCATGCCTCTCAGCCGACAAAACACCACATGCAGTATAAAAATGCTGGATGGCAGTGGTGTGGTGCTTTGCTTCCCAGACAAGAGAAAGGAGGCAGAGAACATCCCGAGAGCCAGTTTGGTATGGTGGTTAAGGCATCAAGACTAGAAACAGGGAGACAGCAAGTTCTAGTTTCATCTTAGGCATGAAGGCTGCTGGGTGACAGTGGGCCAGTCACTCTCTCTCAGTCCTAGAAAGCAGGCAGTGGCAAACCACTTCTGAAAACCTTGCTAAGAAAACTGCAGGGAAAAATTCTAGGCAGTTCTCAGGAGTCAAAAACCAATTTGAAGGCATAGCATAGAGAGAATATCCTGAGCAGTTACGTTAAATGGGTATTCTGTGCCCAGCAGCTATTCTTTGAGTGAGCTCTCTAACCTATGGAAGTTCTGTCTTGGAGCACCTAAGACGTACATCAAAATTTCAAACCGTGCAAACTCTCAAAACTGACTATGCATGGAGAGGAACTCTTTAAATCCTGCCATTTTCCATATCCTTAAGGTTATACTCCAATGCACACTTACCAGGTAGGGAGTACAATGTATTTCATGAAATCTATACAAAATGATGCTATTTTTTTTTCTTCTCATACACTGTCACAAATACTCACTCTTCCCCTACCCTCTTTTCAGTCTTCTTTCACATTGCTTGGAATTGCTTAAATCCAGGCTTGGAGCAAGATGACTAAAAGTTCTTAAGTGAAAAGCAACCTGAATATCCTTTAAGAAATAGTAGAACATCCACCTAAACTTGAAATCTTTGGTTTTCAGATGTTAGCAGCATTGTGCATTCTCAGTATAGCACAATTCAGCAGACTGGATGCATTCCAGGGCCCCTCAATTAAACAGTGCCATCTTTGGGGACCCAGTGGCATTTGTCCCCTAAATGAGCCCTTCCCCCCAAGATCTATATCCCACCCAGATTACTTGTAGAAAGCTTGAAGAGGTATTTATCCAGGCCTTGGGACAGGCTTGCTCAGACTCCTGTTTCTGATGTTTTATGATTGCTTTGTTGTTGGATTGCTATCTTGTGGTTATTTTATAGTTATTTTCTTACTTATGATTGATCTTTTGAATTCTGTTTTCATGTCATTCATTGTTTAGAGCTGCCTAGAATCGGTTTGGTTTGGATTGAATGGCATGATCAATAAGCTTATGAATGCAGCAGATAACTTATTATGAATGCACCCTTTCCTACAAAGACCTACAAAAACATAGATGCAATTTCATTTGCTTAGGAACAAAGAGCACAATAACTTTTCCTGTGTCACAATTCAGTCTATGGCAAGAAAAGTAATTGAAAGAGCTGCAACATACAATCCATGTCAAGCAGACTGAATTTTCCTGTTTTGAAAGGAGTCGTGACACAATCACCCCAAATGTTGAGAGGTTTCAATCTTGTCTCTCTTCCCTTCAATGAACTGCACCAGGTCTCACTGCTTTGCTTGGAGTTTCTCAACTGGGGTCGCAAGGAGGAGAGGAGGAAGAAACAGCAAGTAATGAGAAAAGCGTGCAAGAGATGCTGCAGTGGTCTCCTTGCTGAGTTTCCAGTGCGCACATGCAGTTGTCCGGGAAGCTTTGTTTCAGGGAGGGCACAGACCTGGCCTGGGCACCGGTAGCAGCAGCAGGAGCCACCCACAAAGAACGGGGGGGGGGGAAGGAGGCAGGGAAAAGGGAAAATGGTGGTTGTGGTGGTGCGGGGGCCACCCACAAAGAAGGGGGGGGGGGGGAAGGAGGCAGGGAAAAGGGAAAATGGTGGTTGTGGTGGTGAAGGCTTTGGAATCAGGGTGGCAAGATTTCAGGGGAGACGGAGGAGTCCAAACATTAATATTAAGGGGAGAGGTATTGGAGGTTGCAAGCCATCACCCCCTCTCTCTAGTTTTGCAATGGGGTCCTTGAGAGAGGAGATGGGAAGCGAGGAGGAGAAACTGATTTTAGGGAACAAGGTGCATGAAACAAATACAATAAATTTGTTAACTTCTTGCCTATATTTGAACCTGAATGTCCAGGGGTTCCCCAAGGTGTGAAAAATATTTCAAGGGTTCCTCCAGGTACAAAAGGCTTTGTGTGATGTGGGCTGTCCCAGTGTAATCTAAGGAGTAATTTCCTAAGAGCATTATTTTGAGAACTTAAAATACCTCCTTCTACTGCAAAATAAAGGCAAACATTTACACTTTCCTCTAAAGTTTCCTTGAACAGTCCAGCAAATTCCACACAAGACAGGTATTGAATGCCACAGTCAGTTTTATTGAATATTTGTGGATTGTCTCCCCTCTAACAAATGACAAATATCACAACACATTAAAAAAAAAATACAGATGCTTCAGACAAGTTATTCCATTTCCTTTCATTATTGAGTATCTCCTGGCTGTTTTACCCCTTTTCTTATATAACAATCATTATGATCTCAATCAGTTTGTAACCACAGCAATGCAAGGCTTCAAGAACAAGGAGCACGCCATCTCTTCTACCACCAAAACCTCACATACAGAACTTCTAAGCCATGGGCTCCCATATTAAATTTGTTCCTATCGTATTTCTTTGGGGAAGGGAGGGTTTGAACTCACATCCTTGCTCGTAATTATTTTAATTTTAATTACAGGTTATTAATTGGAATACTGTAATACAACCACCTCCCATTTTGCATCCTCCACTGGGTTGTGTCTCCCACTATCCTCTGTGCAAGCAGGAATAACGAGAGTTGCAGATATAGAGGATTGCAGGTTTCGTTGTTTTTAGTCAAGTAATTTGTAAAGCTTTTTTTTTTTCCTGCTTCTGGTGAGGAACAGCAAACCGACGTTCCACAGACAGCAGGAAACATTATGGCCAAAAGACAGCTGGATGCAGAGTCTGGATTGCTGAAAATTCTCCCCCAAGCAAGGAGACATCTTGAGATTACCCAGATGTATTCTAGACCAGGGCTCTCGAACCTTGGCAACTTTAAGCCTGGAGGACTTCAACTCCCAGAATTCCCCAGCCAGCTTGGCTTAAAGTTGCCAAGGTTGGAGACCCCTGTTCTAGACAGCTGAAGATTTTTGTGAGTAGATGGCAAGGAGTGATATTTTTGCAGCCTCTTGTAGTTTGTAATACTTGTTATTTCTGGTAACTCTTACTGGACTTTTGTTTAATATGGAGAAATGAGGTTTAAGAGATGGGCTTATAGAGGAATGGAATGAGGTTAATGTTCAGATGTATTTTAAGAGATGAAGTTGTTAATGTTGATTATACCTGCTGGGGATGAAGGGGGAGATTCCTTTTTCTACCTTTTTCTGCACTTTATAATGTTTTATTTTTTTAGTATATTTCCGTACTATATATTTGTATTAGTTTTATCAGTATAATATCTGTAATAAAATTATTGGGTGGGGGAGAGAAGTTTGGAAGCAACTTTTTAAAGTAACAGTGAAGCTATTGTTTCCTTCTTAAGAACAATGAAGCTAACCCCATGCCCAACTGAAGCTGCTAATCCAGCCAGTCTGATAATATCCACCTAAACAGGCTGTGGATCTTCCTGATCACTAATATTGCCTCTTTTTAACAGGAGATACCAGGGTTGAAGTGGTTCAGAGACGTTTGGCATGCAAAGTGTATGCTCCACCTACTAACTTAAGGCTGTAACTCTGGGCTGGAAGAGGCAGACTTGGCATCCTCAAAGACAAGAGAGGATGGCAAGAAACAAGGCAGTGGAAGCAGGTAAGGGGTTGGCAGTGGTTCAGTTCTTGTGCCAGAGCTAAGAGTGCCTGGAAATTTGTGCCAGAAGCTGTGATTTCCAATAAACCCAAAGATTTTGCAGCTCAGTTAAAATTTCTGTAGGTTTTTTTTTAAAAGCTGTCTACATTATTGAGTTTGTCATTTTTAGAATATTTCTCTGTGAGCCCAAGACAGTGCTCTAAATGTGTACTTTGATCAGCAACTGCACCAATATGGCTATAAGGAGTATGGGTACTGACACATGATTGTGGGGGAAATGCTTGGAAGAAAAAAGAAAACTTTTTAAAAATTCAATCCCAACACTTGTTCTTCAAGGAACATCAGTCAATGTTAGTTTTCCTGCCCCTTTTAATGTTCACAATAATGCAGGGAAGTTGGTTTTGCTGAGAGATGGGAAGCAGCCCACCATCATCTAGAGACTGAACTTCCAGGATGAATGGGGATCTGAATTGGGTTCCCATGATATTGTCACTTGGCCAGACGCCATTGCAAAGGGGCTGGAAATGAGAAGTAAAACAGGGAGCAGAATTACACCCATGTACCTCTCACATTTCAAAAAAAAAAAAAAAAAAAAAAAAAAAACAA
>QLTV01002534.1:1970679-1992991 GCA_003457575.1 Thermophis baileyi | reverse complement strand
CTGCACCACCACAGCTCTGTAATATAGATAGAGAGAAAGATAGAGAGATAGATAGATAGATAGATAGATAGATAGATAGATAGATAGATAGATAGATAGATAGAAAGATATAGATATATAGATGTTGTATATATAAGGTTGTAATAGCCAATGTGGATATACACATTCTTAGTATAGTTCTTACCATTTATCTATTGTTTGTTTCTTTGATTGCTTTACTGGAGGAGAACCGGAAAGCAAAACCCAGATCTCACTGACACAGAAAACACCACCACTATCGCACTAACCTAAACTTGTTTTCCCTTATAAGGAAAATGTAAAAAATTCTTGACCAGTGTACTATCTTCCACCTGTGCTGAATCCTAGTTGCCAACTTATTCATCCATCATGGCCAACAGCCTGCTAGTTGAGGATGATGGGAATTGTGGGCCAAACATGAAATGTGTTCCAATCCCGTAAGAAAGCGCAGTTTTTACTTGTCCAGATAGTCCACCTGGATTTTCTTTTTAACAAAATGAAATATCAAAAAGGAGAAGGAAGGAATGGTGGGAGGGTAGGTGTAAGAAAGAAAATAAACATGAAACATTCTCAGAGGTAAGAGAAGGAAGTAAGTGTACAACACATGAACCAGAAATAAACACATTTTGGGATAGAAGAAAGAAGAGAATCCCCTCCCCTCCCCCACTTTACCATTTCCTATAATGAAACCCCCTTGGAGTCTGTTTTGAACACATAGCAATTTCATTTGTCTTTCCAGATTACTGGACATTATTTGACCATCCAACATCTCAGAAATCCCATTTAGTTGCCATCTCTTGTTTTAACTTTAATTCTCAGATTAAAGTACTACAAATTCCCAAAGGAGCATGGAAAGGACTTCCATTTCATGCAAGGATGCATTTCTAGATACCAAATTCCCCTCTTTCCATTTAAACTGATCAGGGACAGGCCCTTGCAATTTTCTGAGTCAGTTCCCTTTGGTACTTTTGTTTCTTGTAAAAAAAACTCTGTTCTCTCCTAACTCTGCCAAAATAGAAAATGGAAAAATGTCATTTTGCTCCTTTCGGCTACCCCACCACAGCAAATATTAGAGGCATAAACCTGGCACAGTCAGCCAATTTCTTTCATTTCTATAAGCCTTCTCTTTTTGTCTCTCCTGGCTCTTAGGTTCAAAACAAAAGCCCAAAACAAAAACCCTTTCATGTAGATAGATCAGTTTAATGGCCAAGTAGAGATTTATCAGTGTGTGTGTATGAGTAAGCATATATGCAATGCACTGAGAGTGGTGAATGGGTTGTGTGTATGTGTATATGTACATAGTCATGCATGCTTTGGCCCCATACACCACTACCATACAGGCAAGTAGATTTACCAAAAGAAAATCAACCCAATGTAGGCCTAATAACTGCCTCAGAGAGATGGATCTTACTCATTCACCAAACAGCAGATTCAATTCCTTGGCTAATCAGAGAGTAAGAGTCAGGTAGCACCAGGTGAGATGGTATTGCCCTATTATTCAAGTGTTATCTGTGTGATGCAATGTTCAGAGATGCCCAGATAACTACAACATCCACCAATAGCTTTTTCAGGATCACCAGTATTTTTTAGATTTAAATAAATGGCCAAAATTATCATTCAATATTGCCAGTCTTGTGGGTTTTCATTGTTTCTTTGGAAACCTTCAAGCAAGAGTTTAGGAGTGAAATTAGTAAAATTTGGGCCACTTAAAAAATACACATTTTTACATGCCCATGCCTTCATGAGCCATCTAATGATGGAGAATGGAAATGTTATTCCGCCATGGGATCCCACCAATCTCAGTGCAACTTTGGCTCAATTCTACAAGTAGGAATACATCCAGCTCAAGCCCTACCATTCATCTTTCTCATCCCTGTTTTCCAGATCCAAAATTCTACTATGGAATAATCCACAGCAGTTACTTCAGATGGAGAAAAAGACATCAGAAGCTAAGGAGAAGTGCAAAGCTTGACATTTACAGCATTTTCTTTCCTTTTGTCATCCCTATATAACAGCACAAAGCCGCAGTCAACTGCAAGTTATCAGCAAGCAGACAAATGATTCTTCTTCTGCAACGATAACTGGATATAATTTACACATTTCTCATTTACATCTCCCACACTTCTCATCTCTTAAACTCCAACATTTCAACAGCTTCTCCCACCCTCTTCCATAACTCCCAAAAGATTGCAAAAGATCAGTCAATCCAGGACAAGAAAACATTAAGCAGTGGTTGGCAATGTTGTGCCCACAGGGGCCATTATACCCCAAACATTTCTTTTAGTGCACCCCCAGGCCTTACTCTGACTTTTGGCAATGGCTGTTTTATTGCTGCCCATTCCACTTGGGATGGCCATTTAATGAACAGGTATGTCTCCAATAGGAGCCATTTTGTTCTTCAATGTTGCTAAAATTCCAAATGTGTCCCTGAGTCAAAAATGTTGACTTAATGTTGACTTCTACATTAAGAGATCTGTTTATCTTCCATATTTCCATCCCTCCAGTCCACCTATAGCAAACATTTACAATAAAAAAAATGCCTTTGTAATGGATGGCAAGAGAACTAACTAAGGAATCTGGGGTCAAAGTGAAAAATATAGGATAGTTCTAAGAATTATATGGTATAGGAAGGAGATACTGATAGTATACTGATAGTCCTTGATTTATAACCATTTGTTTAGTGACTGTTCAAAGTTATGGCACTGAAAAAAGTGACTTATGACCATTTTTCAATTTACAACCATTACAGCATCTCCTTGGTCACATGATCAAAATTCAGATGCCTGGCAACTGGCATATATTTATGATGGTTCCAGTGTCCCAGATTTATGTGAAGTAAACCCCTTAGAGAAGCAAATTCAATGGGAAGCCAGTTTTACTTAACAACTGTGGCCAAAAAGTTCGCAAAACTCACTCAACAACTCCTTAAGTAATGGAAACTTTGGGCTCAATTGTGATCATAAGTTGAGGACTATCTGTATACATACACGTACATAAAGGCTTCAAGTCAATTATTAAATGATAGCTCCTGAAGTAAAGGTGACTTTTCCTGACAGTTGAGAAGCAGAGCAAGGTCAGGAAACATTTAATTATTATCAATGCAGCCATTTTCTTCTCTCCATATCCCCTACTTCCCATCTTGCTGTCATGCAGTCTCTGAATGAGTTGGAGAGATTAATTCTGGCAATACTCTAAATCAGGGGTGTCAAACTTAATTTCATTGAGGGCCGCATCAGGGTTGTGTTTGACCTCAGGGAGGCCGGGGGGGAGGGTGTGGCCAGCACATCACTTGTGTCGAGGGGGCGCCTGTAGTGGCCCGAGTGCTCTGCCAGCCAAAACAGACTCCTGAGCTCCGTTTTCAACTGGGACAGCCTCCTGCAACCTTCTGCCAGTGAAAACAGCTCAGGAGGACCACGCGTGGTCCTCACGACCTCAGTTTTCACTGGCAGAGGCACCGCGGGCCAGTCCTTCGCTTTTTCCAGGACAGCCCCGTGGGCCGGATCCAGCCCCCGGGCCTTGAGTTTGACACCCCTGCTCTAAATACTAAGAAACTATGAATGGGTCCACTGATCATGCAAAGCCTCAGTTTGTTACAAAATGATAACTGGATAATTCATGCAACAATTTAAACCAAGTGTGAACCAGACCAAGACTTAAGAAAGTGTATCTAAGCAAGATAACAATTTGGCCATGCAACACAGAAAGCCACTTGGACATAAGATGTCTTACCATCTTTCTGTGCTAATGCCTTATCAATGAAATCAGCAGCTTCTTCAAAGTAATGGCTGAGGTTGAACTCCTGGGTGTCATTGGCCTTGATGCCATGGTAGATGATACCTGTTCCTTCATAAAATTCAGCATTTGTATTCACATGCATGAAAGACTTGCCTTCCGCAGCATTGAGGACATGGGTGATACCCAGGCGTTGTAAACGCATGACATTTTTGGCTATGAACCTGTAAGAAAGTTATAAAGAGGAACATTCAGAGGGAAGAAATGATCCTGGATCGTCAGGGAAATGCAAGAGAAACTCCATTAACTGATTGCATTAATGGCTCTGAAATCTAGAAAACAACAGATGGAATTGGTAACAAAATATTACTGTCTAGAATATTCCTGTTCAGGATATTCCATTCTATGCCTGCTGCATCCCAATTTTCTTACCAAGAGCCAACATTTCTTAGCTACAAACCACTTATATATAACAAGGATATTGTTTTAAGAAAAATGAGTTCTTCTCTTTTATGGCTTTTAGCAAAGTATTTTTAAAATATTTTTACAAACATCATGGTTAGTCCAAGCCCAATATTCATTAACAAATATCTGCTTCCATTTATTTCATGTGTGGCAGGAAAAAAATAGCAACATTTTTTGATTCAGAAAAACACAACTGTAATCTTGGCCAGATGAGGTTTTGCGAGAGACTAAGGGCAAAATTAAAAATTCTACTGCCTGAGTTTGCCCCTTGAATTTGTTTTTAAGGAGAAGGATCCACAGCCTTAAATGTTTGAAAATCCCTGGTGTAGGCTTGAAATATGTTATTTAAAAACAAAAAACAAAAGCAAAAATGAAGTTCCCTGCTTGAACAATCCCAAAAATCCATTCTATTAAGACTACCAGTAGTTTTAAGTGCAGCTCCAAGCTATCTATCTATATCTATCTCTATCATCTCTATCTCTATCAACTCTATCTCTATCTATCTCTATCTCTATCTATCTCTATATCTATCTCTATATTTTATGTACACTGAGAGCATATGCACCAAAGACAAATTCCTTGTGTATCCAATCACACTTGGCCAATAAAGAATTCTATTCTATTCTATTCTATTCTATTCTATTCTATTCTATTCTATTCTATTCTATTCTATTCTATTCTATTCTATTCTATTCTATTCATCTATCTATCTATCTATCTATCTATCTATCTATCTATCTATCTATCTATCTATCTATCTATCTATCTATCTATCTATCTATCTATCTATCTATCTATCTATCTATCTATCTATCTATCTATCTATCTAGTCAGCCATTCTTGCTACTAGAAGATTCTTGCTACTACTACAGCGATGGGCAAGGAGTGTCAGGAAGAGAAGATTACACTTTAACAGGGGCAACTCTAGACTTCCCATGATCCCACTGTCTTAACCTCCGTTCAAACCATCTCCCTGGCTGTTAATTTGTTTTGCTTTTTAATTATGTATATAGCAATAGCACTTAGACTTATATACCGCTTCACAGTGCTTTATAGCCCTCTGTAAAAGCGGTTTACAGAGTCAGCATATTGCCCCCAACAATCTGGGTCCTCGTTTTACCCACCTTGGAAGGATGGAAGGCTGAGTCAACTTTGAGCCTGGTGAGATTCGAACTGCTAAATTGCAGGCAGATGGCAGTCAGCAGAAGTAGCCTGCAGTACTGAATTCTAACCACTGCACCACCGCGGCTATGCTGTACTTTTAGCTTCTCTTCAGTGTAAGTGTATTTAAAAAGCAATTTATACTGGCATTTTGTACCACCACAAAGTCTTAACATTAAAAAAATGAGCTGAAATGAGGTATTTTTGGCAGCCATGGTCCCCAATACTGCATGAAGAATATATTGCCTCCCATGCAGGAAAGCTATTTAACACCTGATAAATGGCTGAATTAAGGAAAAGAAAGTATTTTCCTCCTGTGAACAATTATTTCTTTTTTATTATTTAAACCCTTACAAAGTACTTATGCTTTTTTATTTATTCTGTTTCTAAACACTACTTTACTGAATTACAATAGAATCCTTTACATTGGTTCATAATTTAGCAGACCTGACACAAAAGCAGAGAAAACATAGGAGAAGAGCTGTGTTAGTCTACAGTAGCCCAAAAAACAAAACAAAAAACCATGAGTCTGGTAGCACCTTTTCCGATTTACAAATTTTATTAAAAGACATAACATTTTGCCCAGCTATAGTTTACTTTATCTGAAGTATCTGATGAAGTGAGCTGTAGCTCATAAACATTTACACCTTTTAATAAAATTTGTTAGTTAGAAAAGGTACTGCCATAATCTTCCTGATTAAAAGAAAGAAACATGGATCTGAAAGAGAGCAAACATTCGAGAAAAAGCTCAGTGCAGGTCAGAAGTGGCAAACCAAATTCTCACACAGCCAGCAGTAGCTTCCCAGAAGAGCTTTGCATCTGGCCCTCAAAACTTGTCACTAATTATAATTTTAATCATACAGAGAAAATAATTAAATACAAGGTGACAACTGTACCAGTCATTTAATGTTAATTCAATTAAAAAGTACACTTAAAATAATCAGTTTATCTTGACCATGATTCCATTTACACTGTGAAGCATGGCCCTGATTTTTATAATTTATGTATAAATTCAATATTTATAGTTGTCCACTCATACATGACTCTAGACTTGCTATCTCTGAAGGTCATATACAGAAGGACAGGAGGACATTAGACACCTACTGTACAGTTAAAGAAGGCAGAAAATCCTCTCTACCATCGCCATATGCAATATTAAGTGCGGCTCCTATCCATGAAAAAGCTGCTCACTCCTGCTACTGAATGAAATCTACAGTGATACAAAAGAGAAGACTGCAGTGTTGACCTGAAGAACTAGGGTTGATCTACTAACTATTCCTTCTCTAGTTGGATCTGTAAGGTTAGGTTGTTCTCCCTTGCTCATTTAATTATTTACTTCACAGGTGGCCCTCAATTCACAACACTTCAGTTAGTGATGGTTTGAAGTTACAAAGGCACTGAAAAAAGTGACTTGTGATCATTTTTCTCACTTACGACTGTTGCAGCATCCCCATATGGTCACACGCCATCAAAATTCAGAAACCTGGGAACTGACTCATATTTTTGACAGTTGCAGTGTCCTGGAGTTCATGTGATTCCCTTTTGTGACCTTCTGACAAGCAAAGTCAATGGGGAAACCAGATTCACTTAACAATCAGGTTACTAGCCACTGCAGTGATTCACTTAACAACTGTGGCAAAAAGGTCGTAAACTGGGGCAAAACTCATTTAACAACTGTCTCGTTTAGCAACAAATTTGGGGCTCAGTTCTGGTTGTACATCGAGGACTACCTGTATACGGGAGACCAGGATTACAACCTTTGAGAGGTATTTTGACATTTGGTTCTTAAGTTCCAGGAGGAACTTATTCGCACAAACACATTTTCCTCTCCCTCGCTTTTCAGAGACAACTTTTCACCAACTTTAATAAAGGTGAGGAGAGATTTCCCCTTATATCCTAGAAATAGAAGATGATTCCTGTTACTGTTTAAAAGTAAGAGTGGGAGGCAACAAAGTTGTAACAATGGCACAACACACTGAATGTCAAGCTTTCTTCCACGTGAAAGAACTGTTACATTGACAAGAACCACTTGCTCTCAAAGTGATGAAGTGGCTTTTTGGCCAAGAGTAGCCTGGATGTCTGGGAGAAGTGAGGAGAAAATAGAACAAGCTGACAAGCTATCCTTTCTCATGGCACATGCTACTCAAAATTTATTTTTATTTATTTATTGGGTCTTTATTAGCATCCTCTGATCAGTTTTCTCAAAGGCACATCATAATAAGAAAAAAAAAACATAGTGGTACTTCAATATATACAGTACCATGGCAAAGATAAAAGCAATAATCTATAATAAAGTTCCAGCAGCATAGACTGGCTTAAAAATTAAAAACCTTTTAACATTCTTAGGAAAGATTGTGTAACTCTTGAAAAAAAAAATCCCACAGGACAATAATATAAGATTTTTTTCTTACTGCCAAAAATGATAAATATGCCAGTTAAGCCTTTTCAAAGAAAGCATCCAACCATTGTGGGAGCAAGCGCTCCATTTAGTAGGCATCTAGTGGATGTCACTAGACAAAATATTCAAAAACAGATAACCAATGATAACGCTAGATTATTTGATATTTGCAAGAGGAGAAATCCTTCAAATAGCATTTGATTTGGCACTCTTTCTAAAAGACATATCTTATGTCTTTAATTAGTGAGATAAAAGTATGGGCCATACATGTCTGAAGCAGTTCGGGGCATGATGTCAGAGAGGATGACTTTGTCTGATTGTGACCACTACCCCATCTCCTTCATTGGTTAGAATCTATACCTATGAAATTAATCCTAAAGACTATGAAAGCATGGAGAATATCTATCTATGTGGTTGCTAAGAGTAGACAGCAATTTGATGACATATAATTGATCAATGCAAACAAACAAAAAATCTATAATGCACCCCCCAAATGGGCACGTTTCAATCACAATTAAAACAAACAAAAACCAAATAATTAAATTTGCACAAAAACAATACAAGGTACACATCATAATATATACTTCATTAAAAATTATAATCCTGGGAAAAACTTACACAGCTATGAAATCCTGAACCTATATGTTTGAAACACCTGCTAATTGTTAACTTTGCTAATAAGATTTATAACAAAACAGCACTGCTGTCTAACTTCATGCCATTATCTAACCACTATCTTCAACAAGCACACATTTTGGATAGCTATATGAATAAATAGTATACATTTTCATCACCTCTGCTTTCATTTTATGTTTATGCTGCTTTTAAACATTACACAACACAATTATGGGTAAAATAAGTTTCTTCTCTTTCAACTGTATTTTGCATAAATACGTTCTTTTGCTATTGGTAGGTCTATATCTTACATAATATAATATAAAGCACTGAATTAGTTCTGGATATTTTTTTTCAGACAGTACTGGACCAACTGAAAAATTTTCCCAATTCAGAGTTTACAATTCAAACTATAACTCATGCCTTTAATCTCCAGATGTATAGACAAACCATAATCTACAACTCAATGAATTCTATGAGGCATTTCCAAGAAGACTAATTCTCTGGGTTTAGGATTACAATGTTAACTACTTGTTTAAAAGAATATTCCTATTCTTCAATCTGAAAACTTCCAGAGACTCATAATTTTATGACAAAAATAAACACAGTAAAATATTTTTACTAGTATTTAAGAAACAATAATAACCTGCCTATATGATTACCTGTCTTATCAAACCACTCTATAACTACTCAGAAGTCCCACTGAATTCACTGAGATTTGCCTGCAGATCACAGCTTAACAAAGCAGTTTACAGATAAATCTAGTCATACATCCCTGAAAGGAAATCTCATTTAAAAGAATGAGTGAAACTTCAAAATAAACATGCCCAAGATTGCACTGTATCGATCTAGACATCAAGCTTTACACTGGCCTCAGCAGTAAATCAAGGTGTCCAGACAGCACCTGTGGCAAAATTTGGCAATAGACTTCTTTCTCCTGCTCTTCTGAATTAACCAAATTGTTCCTGGCTTTCGTAGGTAGCTGAAATACAGTGTTTACAGAACGACTTCTCTCCAGCATTAGAACCACTGATTTTCCATGTGACTGCCTTGACATCTATGGACACAGCCCTTATTCTAGGTAAATAAGCTTTCACCTGGTGCTGAAAAAAAGTAGAAATCCCAGGTCTGGTGACTAGGACAGGGAGCCTAGTGAATACCAAAGGAAGCAAGGAACCAACTCCTGCTTATAACCATGGCATCTGTGGTTCAGCAAATTAATATGGGACTGGACATTCCTTTAAATACTCAAGTTCCAACTATATAGGGCTTTAGTGGCAAATACAACATGGTGGTGGAATTGAACTGGCTTATACCTCTTCATCCCATAGGCCAGTAGTGGGTTCTAAAACCCTTTACTACTGGTTTGTGCAGAAGTGTCCCGGGCGGGTGGGCAGAGCCTCCTGCCGCCGCCGCTACCGGCTCTAAGAACCAGGCCGAACCGGGAGCAACCCACCGCTGTCATAGGCCCATTCAACATCCATCCAGAGCAATGGCTGGAACAGAGATTTGATAATTCCAAAATCACACCAAGTCACGATTTACTTTCCATTAACTATTTAAGAGACCAAGCAGCCTACCTACGAATGCTAAAACTTAGGATGATTAGGAACTCATGAGAAGGAGAATATGACAGATGCCTCTGCCTGCTGCCTTTCCTCAAGGGAAGATGTAGATTCTTGCCTGCTCTAAATATGGAGTTTTGCTTAGCAAGACTTGTCAACAGCAGGTGTTGATGTGATGTGATTTCTGCCCAGTGCAGTGAGTGGTGTCAATGTGTTTAGGTCATGCTTTTTGTACTTTTAATCTTTGTACACTACCTAGAGTCACCTATATGAGATGGGTGGCCATATAAATCATATAAATTAAGTGAATTATTTACTGTGCCCCTCAAATCAATGCTATTCTCTGCAGAAGACTACAGCAAAAATAAGATTGACTCTCACAAATTAAAATTAAAATTCTTTTGATTTGACTGGTTAGAGAATGACCATTTTGCAGGCAGCAAGACATTAGCAAGATTATTGAAATGACCAGAACTGAATGTTTAGAAAATAAATAACAATATATACCAGTTAACAGTGGTCATGAAGCAAAGCATTCTAAAACAGATTGGATAACAAGTCTCGTTAACTATACGCGTGATAATGGCTGGCTGAGGCTGATGGAAACTAGAGTGCAACACAATCTGGACAGCTACCTCTACACTGAAAATAACTTCATAAAAATAACTCATATCCTTCCCTATATCTGTTCTCTGTCCCAAGCACAGCCAGCTAAAGTGTTGGTGCTAAAGCCTAGGCTCTGGTGTACATATTATATATAATGTTTTTACTTTGCTTTTCTTCAAAAAAAGCTCTGGGAGACAGACATGATGATTCTCCCTTCTTTCATCACTGAATTTATTTTCAGATGGTAAATAAAACTTTGCTTATGGGCTTCCAGGAATTCATCAGATTCTACCATTTTAGGCCACTATCATAAAGGAGCAGGATGCAGCAATCAAGTAAGCCTAACAATGATTATACGAAAACTATTTAGGATCCTCTATTTAAGCTGCCTTTGAATTCTTGTGCAGCTGTAAATGTAATTAAAAAAATCCACAAACGTCATAATTGCTGATGACATTCTCAGTCTTGGAGATAACCTCCACACTTGTTGAAGTTCTCTTAATTATTATCTGCATTACTGAAAACCTACAGGTTTAAATTCAAAGGTCCATTTAAACTATACAGCCATGTAGCTCTCAGAAATCACAACAGACTAGAGAATCCTGAAGCCCTCTAAATGTTGCTGAACCCACAATATCCCAGCAAACCTCCCACCACCACTGGCACTGTTGGCCAAGCAGCAGGGAGTTGAAGTTCAGAAATATCTAGTTTCTATGTAATGTCTGTAGGAAATTGAAGATCAAGTACATTTCGCTTTGGCCATTTCTCTTTATAGAAGGCTCCCCTACTATCTGGATTCAACTAAACACTTCCCACAGCCTGCAGCCCTTGTGAGCCTAGCACTTCAACCTGTTGTCATAGCAACAGTTCCCAAGATTTTCTCTTCTCACTATCTCAGCATCTGCACTATCTAACAAGATTCTTTTCCCTAGGTAACAGTAAAAATAACTTGTTTCCTACTTTAGCATACCACTGATAACATGGACACTAATCTTCCACATGGGCTTTTTTTTGTGGTTGTGTTATTTTTCTTTTCTTAAAAAAAAAAAAAATTTCCATTTTAAATCACCAAATGGGCAATCATGTAGATATTCCAGATTTTATTTCTTATAACCCCCAGCCAGAATGATAGTTGACCAAATCACCATACTGGTTGGGGATTACAATTTGGAAATTTAAGTTCAACACCTAGAACAAGCAAAGTAAGACAAGGATGATGTACCCATTATAGAAGACAGACATTAAAAGACTTACATTCATATAGTGAATTATTGCAATAGTGGCGAATGTCTATAGTTTAGGTGTAGGAAGAGACATTTCGTTACCAGGTTAGATATCATCTTCAGCAGACCCCTAAACTCCACTGAAGATGTTACCAACCCTGGTAACAAAACATATGGAAACCAACCCACAAGCGCGGAGAACGAACCTTCACCCTCACAAAAATTATTTTTACTCTATACTCTTACTCCGTAACAATGTTCACTGAAATTTACAAATGGAACAGATATGTAACAGCTGGTGACTTAAAACAGATAACTAATTTATTCTTTTAACATACTCTTTCCCAACCTGCTGCCAGATCAGTTGGACAATCCCTTCTGCAAGTCCTAGCCAACGTATGTGGAAAATACCTCGCTGGGAAGGCTGCTACTATAGACACGGAGTTTCTCCTTGCTAAGACTGTAGTTTAACTGATGTGAATACACATTTACATAGAGATTACTGAATAATATACCCATATTTATAAGCTGCCTAAATAAAACAGTGGTTGGTAGAACGTGAGACACCGGGAGACAGTATATTTGGATTTAGCAGCAAATCAGCTTCTGGTTTGTTCTCCTGTGACTTTTTGTATTTATTTTAGGTTTTGCTTTAATACAAGAAAACCTGAAAAAGTAAATAATACACAAAGTTATAAAGGAAGGAAAATAAAACAAAGCAAAACTAAAGAAAATAAAGAAAAACACACAGGGCATACATTAATGGATACACATATACATGTAAAGATTAGTACGAGTATTTCAATAAATGCTAGCCATATTTCATTAATCCCTGTCATATGGAAATTGACATATGTGCAAAACATTGTGAGATTTTTTATGTTTTTGTGGAATTTGTTCAAGTTTATAAATCTGTAAGATTTATTGACTATTGAAAATACAAATATATATTTTGCAGGTCTCAACTACTCATGGTAACTGACAGCAAATGGACAGCACGTGAGACTCTGCCCAAAGGCCCAGTCGCTCTGCCTCCTGCATGAGGGGCCGGAGCAGGTCCCTCCTTGGCAATTTATGTGGGCCTTGGCAGCCAGGTTGTCTGTGAGGACCAGGATGTGCTTGTTGAACACCGTCCTCTCGAAGCTCAGGAGGGCTAGATGGATTGCTCTTAGCTCGAGCCAGTTTATATTGTGGCTCAAGTCTGTCTGAGTCCACTCTCCCTGCGCTATAAGAGTCTGCAGATGTGCCCCCAGCTGAAAAGGCTGGCATCAGTTGTCAATATCAGGCACAGTGGTTCCCTGAAGAGGGAGCCCCTGGTGATGGGTGGGGACATCCACCAGTTTAACGAGCGGATCATGTGTGGTGGAACCAGTACCTTTGTCAACGAGCTGCTGCTGCTGGACTTCTGATGCGGGAGGAGAAACCACTGCAGGCCTCTTTTGTGGAGACGGGCCCACGGGATGATGGAAAAGGTGGAGACCATCTTTCCCAATAGCTGAAAAAGCTGGAGCAGTGGTACAGTGCGGTCTCTCCGGACGCGATCCGCCAATTCTGTCAGGCTGGTTTGACGCTCTTGGGACAGGAAGACCATGCCCTCTACAGAGTCTATGATCGCCCCCGAATGGAACAATCGTGTCATCGGGACCAGGTGGCTTTTTGCCATGTTGATAGAGAAACCGTAGTCCTGGAGGATTCAAACGGTGTGGTCCAGGTCTTTCCTTGCCTGAGGCGCCGATCCAGACAGGATGAGGATATTGTCCAGATAGCACTGGATCCTGATTGGTATAGTTCGAAGGTGCGCTGCTATCACTGCAAGAAGCTTGGTGAATACCCGGGGAGCGGAGGACAAGCCAAATAGAAGCGCCCGGTACTGATAGTGCTTCCCCGCGTGGAAGAAGTGGAGGAACTGTCTGTGGGCGGGATGGATGGGCACGTGTAGGTATGCCTCTGTGAGGTCCACCAACATGAGGAAAACGCCCTTTCTTATGCTCACTAAAATGGTCTGGAGCGAATGCATTTTGAACCGTTGGTAGACAATGTGACAGTTCAGTCATTTGAGGTCGAGAATTGCCCTCCATCCCCCTGAGGACATTGGTACAATGAACAGGAGGGAATAAAACCCCTATCCGCGTTGCTCGACTGGAACCAGCTGGATCGCCTGAATGTCCAGGAGATGATTTATGGCCGATTCCATGAGGAGCCACTTGGCTCTTTCTTTTGACAGAGGACACCTGATGAAAAACCTTGGGGGGGTGAAGAGGAACTCCAGGGAGAGGCCAAATTTCACCGTCTCCCTGACCCATGCATCTGTAGTGACTTCTTCCCATTGGCTGGCAAAGAAGGCCAGTCGACCTCCAATGGGATGGTGTGTTAAGTAGTCACTTCTGACGGCAAAAGGAGCGATTTCCCCCACCCCGAAAGGACCGTTTCGGTGGAAAACACTACCTGCCCCTTCCTGTCCTGTCCTGTGGCTGCCCCTGTCTGGGGGGGGAATTGTCTCATTGGTCGTGTGAATCCCGAGCCACCATCTTGCCCTCGAAAGGACGAGCGGCGAAAAAAGGGGGAAGAGCGAAACTCAGCCCTTCTGGAAAGAGACAGTAAGATCTTGCGTTTGTCCCTGGATTCCACTAAAATAGGGTCCAGGGAGTCCCCAAACAGCCTTTCACCCGTGTACGGGGCTGAGGCTAATCTCCATTTATGTCTGGCATCCGCCTGCCACTGGCAGAGCCATAGGAGGCGTCGGGAAGCCACCGACGATGAAATGGCCCTGGAAGCGAAGCGTGCTGCGTTTAACATAGCGTCCGCAGAGAATTCCAAAGCCGCCATTATTTTATTAACATCCTGATGTGACCTAGAGTCATCCGGAGGAATTCTCCCCTGCAGCTGCCTCATCCATAGCAGTGAGGCTCTGTTAAAGAAAGAGGCCCCCGTGGAAATTGCCCAGGCGGCTGCCTGGTGGGCCCTGACTAGGGTCTGCTCCATTCTTTTATCCTCTGGCCAGAGGGCATCCTGTGGGGAGTCAGCCATGACTGATGGCGTAGACAAAGCAGCCACAGGGGCGTCCACTATAGGGACTTCCAATATCTTGGAAAGGTCTGGACCCATGTGGTAATAACTTTTATCCAGGCTGTTGGGATTGGGCCCTGCCCCTGGAGAGGACCACTGCGACGTCCAGGAAAAGCCTGGGAGAAGGGATCACCTCTTTTTCTACTGTGGGCTCAGCAAAGAGGGGATCAGTCGGGTCCTGAAGGCCCGGTACCTGTTCCTGTGTTGCCTGACTGGGTCCCATTTTGGCCGCATTTCTAGCCTTAAATAGTAATGATCTGAATACTGATGGTCGAAAAAGGCCCACAAAGGCGGGCTGATCGAGCATTAAGCCCTCGTCATCACATAATTCTTGTTCTCTAGATGCGTCCTCCGCTGATAAGGATGAGTGACTGGGAGAGGCAGGAGGGTAGAGCCCTTGGGGGGGTGTACATTTCCCCTATTTCTTGGGATCCCTGATAGCAAGGCCAGGATCTGAGGTTTACAGATACATCTGAAGCTGCCCTTTGCTGCAGGCCTGCCGCTATGCCCTGTCTGATGGCTTCAGAGATAAGGGCTCCCATGCTAGCCGGTATTGAGGGCTCTGATTGCTCAAGAGATCGAAGGCCCGCAGCTGTAGGAGTAAAAGTAACTTCAGCTCGGGTAGCTCTATATCTGATGGGCTGCTCCCAGGCCACCTCTGCAAGCCTATGCTCTGGCAATGGACTGGGGAAGCCCTCAGTGTTGCCAGGCAGGTTGGAGGCTGATATGGAGGGCTGCTCCTCATTGCCATCTGGCGACCATGCATGGGCATACATGACTTCCTGAGGCCCAGGCAAAATAGAGGCCTCCTGAGGCCCAGGCCGAGTTGAGGCCTGTGGGGCAACTGAATGGGGACTTGACTGTTCCCCGAGGAGCTGGTCACGTGTCCTCCTCTCTGCCTCCCTCTGGGCCTTCGCAATCTTCCTCTCAATGGCCCTTTGTCGCCGCTGCTCATCCCTTTCTGAGGCTTTGGAGGCCCTCTTTGCTGGCCCACTGTCGTGAGGCTCTATGGCAGTTCTTTTTTGTGCAGGCCTCGATCCCGAGGGGCCTGCTTCCGGTGCAACAGTGAGATGGGAGGGCCTCTATTTTCCTGCCGCCAGAGCGGAGGTTTCAGAAATGGTGTCCACCATTTTGAATATTTCGTGAGGCAGACACGCCCTAATTGGCCCTGCTGCACCTAACTCTCTGGATGGTGGGGTTCAGCAAAATGCCCAAGATCGGGCAGAAAATTGGGCCTTGAGGCTAAAGCCCCGAATGAGGGAGCTTATTTTGTGCTTCAGGGGACTTCCGGATGCCATGTCCCTCCAATCACTTTTGCAGTTGGCGCACTATTCTTGTAAGCTCCAGGGTCAGCCGCTGCAGAGCTAAGCTTATGAGCGCTGCCCGACAAAGCGGCTGCTTCTCCTGAGCCCAGGAGACTCACGGGCCTGTCTCACCCAGAGAGATAGAGGGTCAGCTTTCTGGAGTGAACTCGTGGGTGCTGCCCTGATCCGCAGCCAGATTGCCGCCATGCGGCCTTCAGCGGGTTCAGGCAAAGCCTTTCACGCTGGAACAGTAATTTGCTCTATCGCGTTTTAGCGAGAACTCTGAGAAATCAATGTTAGAATTGCAGGTGGAAAGTATCGAGGAATGAGAACCACAGAAACACGTCTAGTCCAAAGATCGACTGAGTCTAAAAGCTGGGAGGACAACTGGAGGAGGCATGTCTTCACAATTTGCAGACTCAGTCCAATAAGATGACAGACGGAGTTAACCCATTCCTGGATGCTATCTCCACCCACTATGGAGAACCATAGCTTCTGACTCTGCCTTATTTAAAAAGTAACAAGTTGGACTTCCTGGTTCACATCCTAATAAACTAACATAGTCATGCTCCTGCCATGGAAAGTCATATGGAAATTTTATATATCTGTAATCAGCACAACAATTATTTCAGCCATCACAATTGATCCCATATTTTCTTTCTTGTACTGATCTTATTCTAAGTGGGCTACAATATATATTGGCTTCTAAAATCCATGTTACTACTAGGTAGCAATAAAGAATTAGCATTTTCAGTGGAATCCAGTGGAACTTTTATTATAAAACAGCAATAGTTTTAGCATTACAGTATGCAACAGGCATAACAGTAGTTCAAGCTGCAATAAAAAGAAATCTGTCTTACACCAATATCTGCCTAATTAATGTTACATTCTTATATATCCATTCTATATGGAAGAATGATTTACTAAAGAGAAACCCTTCTGCTGCCTTATATTTAGAGTGACACTGCTTAAAAACTGCTTTACCAAATATTCTCATTTTCATTGGAAACAATGGATGCTGCAAAAATATGGGAAGAAGTGAGACATTAGATGCGGTTTGTTTCAATTTTAAAGGGTTGTTATATATGATGGAAAAGTGTGAATTATGTAGGGAAAGAGGAGGGCCATGCCCAGAAGCAGATCATGATCGCTAAGATTAAATTTGATTCAGTTTTAATTTTAGCACCTCCTCAGGTTATTTACCTCTTTTTTGCAGGAACCACAGTTCCGCGTTCTATGCTTCAAATTCAGTGAAGTTTCACTTTTAATGTTAAGTGCATTAAAATTCCTAACTGACCCTCTATTTATTCAGCAACTCCATATTAAGGAATTTATACTAACTAAACAATGTCTTTTTCAGATACCACCTTTGGTGACTTATTAAAAAAAAAATTTTCTTTTGTCAAAGGGACGTAGGTGAATGGATGTTAAAACTGTTAAGATTTAGCAGCCCTAGAGAAAAGGTAATGGTAATTTCATAGATATAGCCCTGTGGCTTTTTTTAGCACAGAATCAAAACTTCCCCTTGTCTTCTTACAGAATGCTGTGTCCAGCTCCCAATTCTGACATCTCCTGGTGGTCCCCCTCCCAAGTACAAATCTGCTTCAACCCTACTCAGCTTTTCATAACCAGCCACAGTTAATTAGGTGCTTCTACCTGCTGAGGCAAGCCAGAGAAAAGAGGACTTGCAAAAGACTATTGTATGGGCAGTGGTTTGTTCAATATCCTTAAGGGAACTGGATGGGCAAATTACTAGTTACAAATGCACCCAGTGTATCAAATACAAATTATCATGGTGGCCTCAAATTAACTGATCAAAAGCAAAGCTCATGTGTTATGTTAAAACACAGTTTGGGGCAATGTCTTAATTTGTGCTAATTATTGATTGGGAAGTTCCCTGGACCGACTAACAAACAGGCTACACAAATCTTTGCACTGAAAAAAAAATAGAAATGCATAGTAGGGTGAATATGACAACAGGCACTTGCCTTTAAAAAAAAATGTATTTGGAGAATCAAGCTATGATCCAGACAGTGAATCTTAATTTGTACAAACCATGTCTTGGTGTGTTGCCTGAACTGAAGCATGATCCTATTGCAAGGACTAAAATAGTTGTAAATGAAGAGCCCTCCAATATTAAAATTCTATCAGACACTGCATCAGATTGAGTTTTCAAAATTAGTTGAGTCAAAAGCCACTAATTTCAAAGTCTAGGCATTCTGAAAAGGCATGTTGCCTAAAAATAGAAGCAGGTCATAGCTACATTTGCAGGACTCTGTCATGAATAGCAGTGGCTGTATCAGTATGCTGAATCAGGGATTTCATAATTTAACCTTCTACAATCCAAAATATTGTAAACTAGCATAGATTGTCAGACCCGATTGCCATGAGATATTTTGATACAGCATTCTCATAAATCTCAATCTGCATAGATAGCAATTAGGAAATATGGGAATTATTAGTTAAAACATCTGGAAAACACTGGGGTTGTTCATATCTAAATTATTATTATTGTTGCTGTTGTTGCTGTTGTTGCTATTATTATTATTATTATAATTATTATTATTATTATTATTATTATTATTATTATTATTATTATTATTTCTTTTATTCATTAAACATGAAACTCAGTCCACTGAACATTTAAAGATGTGTCATAAATACCATTGACTGATGCTAATGGTTGATATTGCAGTTCCGCTGGTGTTATTGCAGGAAGCTGCAATTTCTTGATGTGTTTTGTAAAATTCTTGGACATGGTACCAAGTGCCCCGATGACAATAGGTATAACGGTTACATGTTTCATCCATAGCCTTGTAGTTTCGATGGCCAGGTCACGTTATTTCGTGATTTTTTCCAGTTCTTTTTCTTCGACTCTGGCATCTCCTGGTACAGCGATATCAATAAACTGTACGCTTCGGCCCTCGACAACCATGATATCTGGCGTGTTGTGTTCCAAATGACGATCTGTCTGTATTCAAAAGTCCCACAAGATCTTCACCTTCTCATTTTCGGTAACTTTTTCCACTTTGTGCTCCCATGAATTTTTGGATACAGGTAAGTCATATTTTTTACATAATGAACAGTGCATTAATTTAGCAACTTGGTCGTGTCTAGCTTTGTAATCAGTTTGTCGCAATTTTGCTGCATTCACATATTAAATGTGAAACAGTTTCGATTTTGTCGTTGCATAGTTGGCAGATTGGCTTGTCAGTGGATTTTTGTATCTTTGCTTTCATGGAATTAGTTTGTAGTGCTTGTTCTTTTTTTTTCAATTTTTTTTTTTAATTTTTATAAAAATGTCAAATCAATGCGTGAACAGTGTGGCACCTGGGCACCATGCATTCTCATACAAATAAAACTAATCATAATAAACATTATTATTACAATCAACTTATGTATTTCTAATAACAATACACATCCATATTAAGTTACAATCTATCATTATTCAAATATTCCACCTATTTCTCATGGTTACTTTCATTTTATCAAATAAAAATGTATACATTAATATTCCCTTTATTTCTATCACTTACTCTAGCTATTAATCATGTCACCCTATATTAAAAGGCTTTTTCTTTCTTTCCTGTCTTACTTCTAATCAAGTCACCTGCCTAAAAAAAAATAGAACAGAACAAAAAAAAAGTAGAATAAGAGTGAGAAGACGACAACTCAAAACAATAAAAAAATGGAGTCATCCATCCATCATCTTTTGCCCAATTTATACTTTAATTGCTATGCTTTAAAAAAAGAGAGAGGAAAGTGGAAGAGCAAGTCAAAACAGCAATAAAGAAAGAAAACAATAATCATCATCTACCCATCGTCTCTTGCCCGCTGCGATACTTCAATTGCTAAGCTTTTTTTTTTACTTGCCTCCCCCATTCCTCTCTTAAGTCTCCATCTATATTTATTTCTTGGAAGTCCAATCTAAGTGTTCCTCCCATCTCTACCCTCATCCACTGTCTATTTTCTAAAATTTCTACTGAGGAATACAAAACAAGCTTATCTTCCAACTCTCTTTGTATATTTTCCGCCTGGTTTAATTCATCAATCACTATTATTTTCATTATAATCTCCTCTCTATCCTCTTCTTTCTTCATTTCTTCTTTTGACTCCTCCTTCTCCTGGACGTCTTGGTCTGGCACCATCATCCCTTGTATAATATTTTCCATTTTTTCCATAATGTCCTTAAATCCTTTGTCCATGTTGTCTTTTGTATTTTGAAAGAGTAGCTCCATCTCCTGGATAATTCCACTCATTTCTCCTTTTTAAATGTCTTATTTTATTTTTTAAAGAAAGTTAATTTTCATCCAACAGTCCAAGAACTATTTATTTAGTCTTTAAGCTCCCCTTCAAGGAGTAAATTGGTCCCACTTCTTTGTATTTCATAGGTTAACATTCAGTTCTATTCGGATACACCCAGAGATTATCAAAAAGCCCCAATCGCTTCCTTGCAATTTCCCTTTTTGTCAGCAGGTGGCACTCTCCACTTAAATTTCAGTTCACTATTCCTTTGTCGCTTGAATTATTCGAATATATAAGCAGAGTAAGTTTTGTCTATAGATAATTCCAGTATTTCAAAAAATGCCTTCCCAGTACCAGTTCTTCCCAGTTTAGGAGTCCCTTTTCTGTTTATTTCAAAATCTATTGCTTATTCTCCAGCAGCTTTCATTTCCAGTTGGGCATTTCTTCAACACGCCCCCAAAAGTTTGGGCGCCGCTTAAATACATAGTTCTGGGCAAATAGTTCTGAATTGTTTCTTGGGGTAATTTAAAACAAAGAAAGATCCTCTCCCCCAGTTCCACCACAGCTCACCTTCTTCTCTCCTGCACCAGTCTTAGCTGTTATTCATCGGTTGTCCCAGCTTTGTAGCGGCCATCTTTAGGCTGCTGCTTCTTCTTGCAGTGGCTGAGAGGGGAAAAAAGCCCCCAGGCCAGACAGGAGAGCTGCGACTCTCCCCGGCCTCACAGGGCGCCCCCCTTTGCTTCACCCCCCCTTCAGGGCGGCTTAGGCTCTCTCCAGAGCCCACAAACAGGAAGAGCTCAGCACAGGGAACACGGAGCCCGGTTCCTCTGTGTCTGAAATTGCCGCGACGTCAACCGGAACTGTAGTGCTCGTCTTGAGCAGCGAGTATTAAACCTTCCGTTTCTTTCTTGATGGTTCCCATTGTCCATGTAAGGTTGTCATCACATTTTCCTTCAATGTTTTTCAAGTGTTGTCCATGCAAAGCTTTGGTTTTCCATCTATTTAATCTGTCATCCAGCTGTTTTTCCTTATATTCTGCCTTTGTTTCTGTTGTTTTTATAATGTTCTCCGTTTTCACAGCCTGCAGCAATTTTTCTGTACTTTGGTTCACATAATCATTCAAACTTCGTTTTTCTTCTACTACAGTTTGATGGATTTGCAATAGCCCTCTGCCTCCTATTTTTCTTGGCAGGTACAACCTGTTGATGTCACATGGATGTAAAGCGTGGTAGATATTCAAAAGTTTGTGCATTTTCCGGTCCAAGTTTTCCAGTTCAGCCAAAGTCCAGTTGATGATTCCAGCTGAGTAGCATATCACTGGAACTGCCCATGTATTAATGGCTTTAATTATGTTTCCAGCATTCAGCTGTGACTTTAATATTTTGCAGACCCTCCTGATGTATTCCTTTTGCGTTGACTCTTTGACTTTTCCATTCAAGATGTTATCTGCTTCCAATATGCCTAGGTATTTGTAACCGTCATCCTTTGCTAATGCTTTCATTATGCTTCCATTTCCCAGTTCTATTCCTTCTATTTTTTTTTTCATTTTTATTCCTTCATTGAGGAANTTATCTTCTTCTGCTTTTTGCCTGGGTTTTTGTCACTGTCATCCTTTGCTTGCTTTTTTTTTGCTTCCATTTCCCAGTTCTATTCCTTCTATTTTTTTTTTCATTTTTCCTCGCTGCATGGATAATATAGCACATTTTTCAAGTCCAAAGTTCATTTTGATGTCACTGCTGAACAGTTGAACTGTGTTGAGTATTGATTTAAGTTCAGTGGGGCTTTTTGCATACATTTTTAAGTCATCCATGTAGAGTAGATGGTTTATCTTGCCATGTTGGCTTGAGATTTGGTATCCCAGTTTTGTGTTTCTTGGGATTATTGTCAGTGGAATTATTGCATTGTTGAACAGTA
>QLTV01002534.1:1939781-1957522 GCA_003457575.1 Thermophis baileyi | reverse complement strand
CGTCTTTTAATTTCTTGGCTGTAGTCCCCATCTGCGGTGATCTTGGAGCCCAGGAAAATAAAATCTGTCACTACATCCATTTCTTCCCCATCTATTTGCCAGGAATTGAGAGGGCCGGATGCCATGATCTTAGTTTTCTTAATGTTGTGTTTCAAGCCAACTTTTGCACTCTCCTTCTTCACCCGCATCAAGAGGCTCTTTAGTTCCTCTTCACTTTCTGCCATTAGAGTGGTATCATCTGCATATCTGAGGTTGTTGATATTTCTCCCGGCAATCTTAATTCCAACTTTTGATTCATCTAGCCCCGCCTTTCTCATGATGTGATCTGCATTAAAGTTAAATAGGCAGGGCAACAGTATACAGCCGGACTCCTTTCCCAATTTTGAACCAATCAGTGGTTCCGTGTCCAGTTCTCACTGTTGCTTCTTGACCTGCATATAGGTTTCTCGAGACAAATAAGATGATCTGGTACTCCCATCTCTTTAAGAACTTGCCACAATTTGTTGTGATCCACACAATCAACGGCTTTAGCATAGTCAATGAAGCAGAAGTAGATGTTTTAAGCATAACTTTACTAGCATGTGAAATGTGCAATGGTGCGATAGTTTGAACATTCTTTGGCATTGCCTTTCTTTGGAATTGGAATGTAAACTGACCTTTTCCAATCCTGTGGCCACTGTTGAGTTTTCCAAATTAATTAATTAAAAAAGGAATTAACCATAGATTTTTCAGAAGAAACATCCAAGTTGAGATAATATAGATTAGATCAGGATTTGGGTGAATACATTTGCACAAAGTATAGTAACAAAATATATTTATGCTACTTTTCTTTAATTGCATTTAATCCATTATCTGGTTTGACAAATTGCATGAATTAAATAAGAATTTTCTACTCATATCTCCAAGAATTGATCTAAAATACCCTGCACCAGCCTTTTCTAACCTGCTAGTTTCCAGACATGCTTAGATTGCTGTTCTGATTCTTCATTATTTCTGTGGCAGGATCCATACAGTATATCACCACCAAGCCATAGTATGATTTTATTTAGTTTGGCTTGCCATGTTTTTCTATAAACTAACATTGATGGCTTAGCCCAGGGCTTCCCAGCCTTATTGTGCCAATGGACAATGTGGAACTTTGAGAATGTATCATAAGCATTCTTACAAAATAATAGCTCTGGTAGGTGTGGCCAATCACAAATCATCCATTCACCAAGAGGGCATTCTCCCAAAATAAGCAATAGCATCAATCCTTTATTGTTATTTTTCTAAGATAGCCTCCAGTGTCTGAGCACTAGAAGCAGTCTTAGAAAAAGGCATTTAATTTAAAAAATTATGAACTAACTGAAGCAAATAAGGACAGCAGTTTTCCAATACTCTTATTTTCTAAGAATGCCCCCAGTTACTACTGAGAATTGAGGATCTTGCTAAAACTGCTGGTTATGCCTAATGCTTCTATTTGTTTGCTCTATTACTGTTATACCATTGACTATTATTGTCAAGCAGCTGGTCAATCGGCACAATGTTGCTCTCAGGTACCATGTTAGGGACAGATGGCTTGGTGTATTTCGCTGATCCTGTGTCTCTCTGTTTGGTTATCAGGTGTTGATTTTAAAGTGAAGAAGATGGTAGTTAGGAATTTCCCCCTTCAACTAGCAATATGGGTAAGCTGCACAGTCTCCCTTTCCAATCCAGGAAAATAATGTCTTTCTAAAGAAAGGAGAGGAGAGGAGAGGGGAGGGGAGGGGAAGAGAAGAGAAGGAAGAAAGGAAAGAAAGAAAGAAAGAAAAAGAGAGAAGAAAGAAAGAAGAAAGAAAGAAAGAAAGAAAGATAGAAGCAAAATTTAAATGCCAGATGTAGGATCAGATAATAGGAGTTGTAGGATCAGATAATAGGAGTTGTGAAAAAAATATTGGAATAGTAGTCAGTGGCAAATTGAATCTGAGCCAGCAATGTGAATTAGAAAGAAAGAAAGAAAGAAAGAAAGAAAGAAAGAAAGAAGAAAAAGCAACATTCTTTCGATCTATGCTAAGAATACATATTTCTGAAACTCATTAGTGTTGCATAACATACATAGAGATGACCAGTTTTCCCACCCTCATATCCTTCAGATTCCAATTCAAATTGCACTTTCTGTTATTCTGAGCTGTTCTGATCTTTTCAGACCTTTTCAGAAATTAGAACACTACATGCAGGGAACTACCAGCCAATCAGTGCTACCCTTTGGCTCTGTAGGTGAGCAGAAAATCGCCAGTCAGCAGAGCTTAACTGTCTTGCTCTGCACCCAGATTCTCATCAAAACATCTCTTTCCTCTCCAAAATAAATAAATTGGTTTGGTTCTCCCAAGTCTGTATCTCTCCCCTTCAAAGCAATTGATGCTGGAATACCAGGATGCTAAGGAAGAAAAGTAGGAGCTGGGAGGCAGGTGGGCTGGAATTCAGTGAGAGCACAGCTTCCCCTCTCAGCTCAAGGGAACATTTGGGCAGCGATGTTCGCTGCCTTGTGAGTGGCAGTGGAATTATCCCCCCCAATCCATAAGCAGATCTGCACTTTTACCTGGAAGTCTCCGGATACTGGTAGTTATATCTTCAAACAGAAGCAACAGTGAACTTTTATCTAATATTAACTTCTTGCACTGCAGTGACTCATACACATATAATGTCTTCTCATACTTGCCCTCTGCTTCGAGTCGGAGACTGATAATTTTTTAAAATCAATAGTGGCCTATTGATATTGTGCAAATCCAACTTTTGAGAAATACAGAATCTATTACTCGATTATAATTTTTCCATTAAGACTTTTCCCTCTTTGATTGTTTTTCTAAATATTCAAAACCCTGGTGGATTTTCCCATGCTTCTCAATACTTGATGGCTATTGAGGATGTGCGCATGGGTATGAGTTTGGGTTACTTAAATAATCAGTGTTACATAACTCATTCTGTTGCTCTTTCCCTACGACACAGTTGCTGCAAATTTCTTGCAAGGCTCTATCACCATAGAGTCATTTCAATGTACAACTCTATGGCTACGGAGGCTTGCAAGAAGAAGTAGGGACAGCTATAAAGTCCACTCAGTAATCCTAGCATCTTTCTTGTAGACTCAGTGGCCATAGAATTCTCTAAAAATCAGGACTTTGGAGCCTTTGACTGGTATGCTGAGAGGAGTCTAAGACTTTGAAGCTTTGAGATCTCAAAGGGGGAATAGAAAATTTATGTATACAAATGTGCCTGTATGTGCAGAACAAACTGTGGGCGGTCCTCAACTCTGCCCCTTGGCATCAAATGCTAATCTTGAAGCCAGGAGCTTGTCTTCCCAATATATACAGTAGGCTGCTGTATCCATTTTATAGCTGCGCACATTCATATTTGGAACTGAAACTCTGGAGAATATGCAGAGGGAAAAACTATATGCAATCTTACAGTACATAATATATCTCTCAAGCAAGTTGTCTTGCTTCTTCACATACTACATTTCTTCTCATAAATATGTGTTTTGCTGTCAAGCCTGGAAAATTTTTGTTTTATAGTAAAAGCCTAGAGCTCATGATTGTGACTTTAGATTTCAGCTTTAGGGCCTCCCAATCTTGAGCCCATATGTTAGCCGCCCCGAAGGCAGTGTTTTGTTGTTGTTGTTTTTTTTTGCAAAACTTAACTTTTTTTAAAGTTTCTGCTAACAGAGTTTTAAATTACCCTTTAAAAAAAAACATTTGTTTTCCTTTTGCAGGACACAGCAGGGCAGGAAAGATTTCGAACATTGACTCCAAGCTATTATCGAGGTGCTCAAGGTATAATTTTAGGTAGGTGGTAGTCATAGCACGAACATAATCAACCTTACTGAAGCCAAACACATTAAGGGCAGAGGTAAATGGAAGTACATCTATTCCTCTCAGGGTAGCTGGCACAACAGCCTCTGAAGAACAATTGATGGCGTTTGCTCCTAGGCTACTGACTTGTTTGTTGGCGGTGATTGTTTTTCAGCAGAGTTTCAGGTTACTTAAAAATATTTCAAATATGAAAGCCAAAGTATCCTTAGTTTTATTTATGCTTCTATTGATGGAGATGGAGATGTAAAGCACATGAGCCTTTCAAACTTTGATCCAAGTTAAGCTAAACCCTGAAGAGTATTTTAACTCGTGGCTATAATATCCCCATCCTCCATTTCCCCTTCAGAATATTTTGCTATGTTCCCAAGGTGATTTTGTCATGTGGGGACAATCTCCTTATGGCTTGACATTAATTACATCCAATAGATGTGGCCTTCATAATCCAAAACCCTATTTGGTGCAATAATTACAATTCCATTGCATTCACCATGGGGAAGAGTACCTGTGCAGATATAAAATACTGCCCTTTGAATGCTGGAGAAATTGAATTGGAGCAGAAGTGCCACTCAGAGAGAGAGAGATCACACAAGAAATAATAAATCATGGGGAAAGCCTTGAGAACTCACATTCTGCTTATGAATTTCAGAAGCAAATTCATAGCAGTCCCATGTTTCACTATTGCACTCTGGGAAGAAAAGCTGGTTCTCGACATTGGTATATTTAACTTGTGCTATAGTAGTCTACAAGCTGCTGCTTTTTACCCCTACAATAAGGGGGGAAAGATGAAAATACATAATAAGTTTCTAGCACGGATGGCTGCCAAGCAGAGGTATGCTTGATGGCCAGGGGCAATATTTGGAGGAGGACTGGCATAGATGGGATGAAGATGCAGGGGGCATGTGCCCTCATCACACAGGTAAATGAGGCCAGGATCTTCCATTTTCCTCCTGAATTTAAGGGTAATTTTGAGATTTTTCTCTGTGTAGGTATATCTGTGTTTTAATCCAAGAACAGCAGACAAGAAATCTGGTGGCCGCCTAATGTTTTCAGTCAGAGCTATCATCTTTACTTGCCATTAGACATGTTCAGTAATCGATGGCACTTGAAGGCTAAAGTGTTTGGGAGGCATTAGAATGCTTACCTTTTTTATATATACATCATTTGGGCTAAGTTCTGCACAGACTATCACAAAAGCCTTCCTTTTGTCTAGATCCCTCCAGATGTCATGAACCTACTAACTCCCTAAGGATGGTTAATTGTTAGAAATGATTGAAACATAGTCCAAGATTGCTCATAAACCTAAGTAGAACCAGATGTGATTCTATCCACCCAATCACTTTATGTCATCTGACTAGAAGTGGATCAACCTTTTCTCTTTTTTGTGCTTACTGAAAATGCTCTCCTATGTAAACACAAGGCATCTGTTTGGTTTGCACCATTATGCAGTTTATGATGTTACCAGGAGAGAGACGTTTCTGGGCCTGGAAAGCTGGCTACAGGAGCTGGAGATCTATACCAAGAAAAATGTTGTGAAGATGCTGGTGGGCAACAAAACTGATGAGGTAAGTTATAAGTAGGGTTAAACCTGGTGTTTGTGTGGCAAACTAGGAAATTTTAGACTCCTTGTTATCTTGCTGGGATGCAAGAGATCCATAAATGGGAGATTAGATTTGGAAATGCACGTATAAGCAGAGTAATGAGGAAAGTTACAAATTGTCATGGCTGTGGTTTCTCTAGATGTAACGTATGGCTATGAAACATAAATCATCAGAATAGCTAAATGAAGAAGTTGTTAGATCTTTGAGTTAAAGTGATACCGAAAAATGCTGAGAACATCTTGGACGACAAGAAGTATAAATCATTCAAAACTAAATGATATAAAACCAGTCTGCCCATTGGAACACTCATATTAAAGTTAAAGATTAGATATTTTGGACATGTAATGTGAAGGTAAACGTCATGGGAGAAGACCCTAGAAAAATTGAAGACAAAAATAAAAAATTGATAGACAGTAAGGTAGTTATATAGATTTACTGACGTATCGAATTAAGCAGAAACTTAAAAGAATTCAGAGAAGCAATTTATGATAGGCAGTCTTGGTAAACTCTTGGGGCCTAAAGAGTTGGAAATAACTGAATGACTGAACAACAGTGGGGAAAAAAAGTATTGGGAAAGGATTAACACAGAGAGAATTGTGGAAATAAATGAAGAAAAATAGGGGAGGGAGTGAAACAGAGGAATCTATGAAGTGAAAGTGTGTGTTATGGGATGCATTGGGAAAATAGGAAGTAGATTGTACAATAAAGTGATCATTGTAACAAAAAAGCTTTTCCTTGCAATGTATGGTCCTCTGAATAATTAAAATTGTATATAACCTAGATTAAAAACGGTCCCACATTTTAGGTTGCCTGATAGCAAATGCACATAGTGTGCAGCCTCTGGTAGAGCTGAAACACAGAGCCTGTTAATAAGTAAACAACAAGATTGAAAGGCTGGCTGTAATTAGTTTCCCTCCTTCCCTCACTCCCTCCCTATCACCAAGAATCTTGTCCCAGTCTGCAGAAGCCTGTTGGATGTTTGCTCCCTGTTATTGCCTGCCTCCTACGCTTTGCCAGAGGCATCAGCTGCCTTCATACCTCAGCATCCTGAACGAGACCTCTCCATCTTTCTACTGCTCTGATGTAATGGGCAATCTGTTCAAGCTGCTTCTGAAGCCAGCAGTTTCTCTGTCGCTACTCTGTGTTTTGGGTTGCTTTTTTTTGGTTTTTGCTTTCACTAGACACTGGAGTTTTGTTTATTCCCTTCCCTAGTAAGAAAAATAGTCATAGCTGAGGGAGCTCTCATGTATGGTTTCTCTTCCAATATTTGTTGCAATTCTAGTTCACTTTTTTTTGTTCTGCCTGTCTTTGCATATTCGTCTACCTCCTTTAATTCTGATTATACTACCATGTACTTCATAAAATTACATCAAAACTAAAATTCACTCTCAATATACAAAATGAAAAAGATCAGCCTTAGATATAAGGATATCTGCCACAAAGAAGAGGGAGTCATGCTATTCTCCAAAGCTCCTGAGGGTAGGACAAGAAGCAATGGGTGGGAACTAATCAAGGAGAGAAGCAACTTAGAACTAAGGAGAAATTTCCTGACAGTTAGAACAATTAATCAGTGGAACAACTTGCCTCCAGAAGTTGTGGTTGCTCCAGCAATGGACGTTTTTAAAAAGAGATTGGATAACCATTTGTCTGAAGTGGTGTAGGGTTTCCTGCCTAAGCAGGGGGTTGGACTAGAAGACCTCCAAGGTCCCTTCCAACTCTTTTATTTCTAATGTCGCAAGACCAAAGAAAAATGAACAAATGACCAGCATCTTCAGAGGTTCTTTCACTACCCATTTGATTATCAATATAAGTGCACTTGCCATATTTTGAGACTACATTCTTTTTAATAGGATTGTGCTCAGGAAAACTGTTCTGCCTATTGTCTATGGAGGTTCTCAATCATCCAGGTCATGGTTGTCCCAAAGGTGCTTTTTTCCAAAACGAAACTGGACTTTCTTGTTTTTTTTTCTTTGAAAAAGTTTCACTTCTCATCCAAGAAGCTTCTTCAGTTCTTAAGAAAAAAACCAAGAAAGTCCAGTTGCTTTTTGGAAAAAGCACCTTTGGGTGTTCTACCAATTATATAAAAAAGCAAGTTTATATGACACTGATTGACTGAAGAGACAGCCAGTCAGAAAACCTATATTCTTCTTTTTACAACTATGAATGGTGCTGATTGGCTTGTCCTTTTACTAATCTCTCCTTCCCATGAAGAAAACTATTTTTTTTCATTATCTAGTAAAATATTTGTGAAGCCCATATACAACAATTGTATTAGTTGTTGACTAAGCAATATTTTGGAGTTCAGAGGCATTCTTAATGTTTTTTGAACAGGGAATCAGGGTTTTTTTAAAACTACATTAATGTTTATATCATCTTTAAATTACAGTAGTGGCACTATACTTTTTGTGTGTTTCCTTCCTCTGACAGGAAATCTTGCCAATCTTTGTTGTTGTTGTTGTTGTACAGAGGAACCAACATAAAGGATTCGAGGATTTCTACATTAGAACTGAATGTTGAACTAATGTTGAACTGAACATCAGCACCAGTTTAGTCAGGGAACATTTACATATGCCATTTTCAATATTTCCAGTGGAGAAAATGTAAAGAACCAAGAGTCTCAAAAGAACAATAAATAGAATAGGGGAGAAGTAAATCCATCCTTTATGAGCTCTTGGAATACAAAATTCAGATCTATCTATTTTTATGTTTGGAAACAAGGAATTTGTAAATCTGTTGAGTGTGTTGACTCATTCACCTATCACTATGTTTTTACAGAGATAACAGTTCTTTTAGTATTCAGTAGATATATAGTAAAGAGAAGGAATGAAGAATGCATGATTATGCAGGGCTTTGTTGATTTCCAGCTCCTGTTAATACAAAAAAAGTCTAGATAGAAATGCAAGAATAACAGTTACTAGGATAGGAATGGAAAGCAACTGGCCTATATATTCAGTGTGGCCCATGAGTCTTCCTATGTTCCCCCACCAGCATTTAAGTTAAGACATCCATTAAATACTATATTTGATTTATATCATCATCATCTCCTCACAGAGTGTTTTTTATTTTTCCAACACAATGCAGTTTGGAATTGTTATGTAATTATAATTTATCAAACCTTGTCAGATCTAGGGAAGTGCCATCTTTGGTAAGATAACCTAACTGGCCTTTTGCCAATTTAGAAGGCAGTCCTGTGAGGTCTCAAGCTTGACTGTTTTCTTGCAGATGTTTAATTACCTGACTAGGTAACATTATTAGTAATGGAAGGGGGTGGGGTTTGCTCTATATGCAAGTGGCTTGCCCTGTCACTGTTCTTGGTGGTTCCAAAATTAGGCTGTTTACTGTTTGCTCCTCTGAGTTGGTAGTTGGGGTTTTGTTTACTGCTTGATTGTTAATCCAGTATTAATCTAGAAGAGAGTTCTTCGAGGTGGCGAGCCGAGGTGGCGCAGTGGTTAGAGTGCAGCACTGCAGGCTACTTCAGCTGACTGCTAGCTGCAGTTCGGCGGTTCAAATCTCACCGGCTCAAGGTTGACTCAGCCTTCCATCCTTCTGAGGTGGGTAAAATGAGGACCCAGATTGTTGGGGGCAATATGCTAACTCTGTAAACCGCTTAGAGAGGGCTGTAAAGCACTATGAAGCGGTATATAAGTCTAAGTGCTATTGCTATATTCTTCCTTCCCTTCCCTTCCCTTCCTTTCTTCCTTCCTTCCTTCCTTCCTTCCTTCCTTCCTTCCTTCCTTCCTTCCTTCCTTCCTTCCTTCCTTCCTTCCCTACCTACTTACCCATGTCAAGTACATAATGGTTTTCTCTCCCTCTCTACAGACCAATCGTGAAGTAGAAAAAAGAGAAGGATTGCTATTTGCACAGAAACACTCCATGCTCTTTATAGGTATGTGAAGAATATGAGGAAATATTCTGATTTTCCAGAAGTAAAATCATGGCAAAAATAATCATTTCATTATCTTTGTAGATCTCCCCAGCCTACTCCTAGCATTATTCCTTTTAACCCTTCCAAAAATCCCCTATCCTACGTGGGATGGGCTTAGGTTTCCTCCCACCTAAGCCCTAGATGTCAGTGCTAGGGCTTTGGGAGGGAAAGTGACATCAGATTTGCTCCTGCAAAGTTCCCTAGATATCCTTTCAGAACGATAAAACTGCTATTTTGGGGGCTTTCACCAGATAAAGAACAGTCTGTCCATCCTTGAGTTGGCATGAAATAACATCAGCATGTTTGTTGTCCCCATTGCCAATCTGCATTCTTCTGCCATTGTGCTTAAATCACATACTAATGACTCTGTCCTGATTTGTGAATGAGCCATTCTTTACAGACAAACTAGTTTCTCCCCCCCCCCCCGTAACTTTGCAGATCCCCAACCATCTAGGACAGTGGTTCCCAAAGTGGGCGGTACCGCCCCCTGGGGGGCGGTGGGATGACTTAGGGGGGCACTAAGAGGGGCAAGGGGGGCGGCAGGTGGTTCGCCATACCGGTAGCGACAGCCTGAGGCCGGCAGAGCACCATAGGTGCGCGCCCCGACGCTTCCCGGCACGCAAAGGTCCCGGAGCCAAAGCCAGGAAGGCGAGAGGGGCGATGGTGGCAGCAACCACGCTCCGGCAGTGTCGCAACCCCTGTCATGTGCCGTCCGGGAGCGCGGTCTCTGGGCTGGCGGGAGCCTTGGCGGGGCAGGCAGAAAGTGGAGAGCCGGCGGATGGGCGTGCCGGGCAGTCTCCGAGCCTCGCCAGGAAGGTAAGCTGAGTGATGGCTGGGCCAACGCGCTCCTGCCCACCCCTCGCTCCGGCAATCTCCTGGGAAGTTCGCGGGAAGTGGCGGCGGGCGGAGCTGGGCAGGACAGAGCCGCCGGTGCAGCAGCGCCCGGCAAGGAAGGCCCCTGCCAGCCCGGAGACCGCGCTCCCGGACGGCACATGACATGGAACGCGACGCTGCCAGAGCGCGGTTGCCGCCGCCCCTCTCGCCTTCCCGGCTTCAGCTCCGGGACCTTTCGTGCGCGTCGGGGCGCGCACCTATGGAGCTCTGCCGGCCTCAGGGTCCTCCGGGCTGGCGGGGGCCTTGGCGGGGCAGGCAGAAAGTGGCGAGCCGGCGGATGGGCATGCCGGGGGTCTCCGAGCCTCGCCAGGAAGCTAAGCCGAGCTGTCGAAGAAAGACAGACAGAAAGAAAGAAAGATGGATGGAAGGAAGGAAGGAAGACAGAAAGAAAGAAGGAAGGAAGGAAGGAAGGAAGGAAGGAAGGAAGGAAGGAAGAAAGAAAGAAGAGAAAGAAGAAAGAAAGAAAGAAGAAAGAAAGAAAGAAAGAAAGAAAGAAGAAAGAAAGAAGAAAGAAAGAAAGAAAGATGGTCCCCCCCCCGCATTCGAAAGGTTTCCCAAATTCTGATAGGAAAAAGAATAAAACGAAAGGAAGGAAAGGAAGGAAGAAAGACAGACAGAAAGAAAGAAAGAAAAAGAAAGGAAGGAAGACAGACAGAAAGAAAGAAAGAAGAAGAAAGAGAAAGAAAGAAAGATGGTAGGAAGGAAGACAGACAGACAGACAGAAAGAAAGATGGTAGGAAGGAAGGAAGAAAGACAGAAAGAAAGAAAGATGATAGGAAGGAAGAAACACAGACAGAAAGAAAGAAAAAGAAAGAAAAAGAAAGAAAGAAAGAAAGAAAGAAGAAAGAAAGATGGTAGGAAGGAAGAAAGACAGACAGAAAGAAAGAAAGAAAGAAGGGGAAGGGAGGGAAGAAAGAAAGAATGAAAGAAAGAGAAAGAGAAAGAAAGATGGTAGGAAGGAAGAAAAAAAGAAAAGAAAGAAAGAAAGATGTTAGGAAGAAAGACAGAAAGAAAGAAAGAAAGAAAGATGTTAGGAAGGAAGAAAGAAAGAAAGAAAGAAAGAAAGAAAGAAAGAAAGAAAGAAAGAAAGAAGAAAGAAAGAAAAGGGAGAAGGGAGGGAAGAAAGAAAGAAGAAAGAGAAAGAAAGAAAGAAAAAAGAAAGAAACCTATGACCACAACTGAGCCCAAAATTTTGGTTGCTAAGCAAGAGCGTTGTTAAGTGAGTTTCACCACATTTTACAAGTTGGCCACGCCCACCCGGTCACCTGACCACCAAGCCACGCCCACCTGAAGGGGGTGGGGGGGCACTGAGGATGAGTTTGTAGCACCAAGGGGGCGGTGGACTGAAAAAGTTTGGGAACCACTGATCTAGGAGAACATCCACAAATGCAGCCAGAATGTGAATGGTCTGGCTTCAGGACTTGGTCTGGCTTCTCTAGGCAGGCTTGCCAGTCCCTTCTCACACATCCCATTTGGGCATCTCTCAAGATACACTAAAATAGTGAAACATTTGGGGAATGTTTCCTGAGGAGAGAGGCAGATCTTTCCAGGATTGGACTATAGCTAGGCCCTTCAGAGCCATAGAACTGTTGATGGGCAATCACTCTCGTTCTTGGCAGTAGAGAGGGAGAAGCAATAACTGAAAGAACAGTATAGAAAACTTTGCAATAAAACAACAAATGTCGAGTTCAACATCCTTCATTATTTTCTGGACACAGCAGTTAGGAAGAGCAAGGCTGCAGCATAATTAAAAATTTCACAAGCCAATTAAATAAATTAACACAAGCATGCCCCTTGTTCTTCCCCAACTGACATCGTGGAGTTCTGTTGTGCTCTTTTGCCCTTGTTGGAAGCCTGGAGAGAAGCTGGTGTCAGGGAGAGGGTTGGATTCCATAGTCTCTCAACATAAATGAACATAAACTTTATTTTCCCCATCACTGAGTTAAAGCACTGTCCCTGCATCCTTGAGTTAGCATAAAACAGTAGCAACATAATGTTTACCATTCATATAAAATTCACCTCTCTAAATGCCTCAGGCGAGCCCAAGAGCGGGATAAGAGCTGGAGAGCACCATACTGATCTTGAGAGGCATGTATATATTCAAACAATAACAGCATGCCTCCCGGGAACAGGATGGTGCACTTCAGTTCTTAATTCGCTGTTGGGTTCACCTGAGGCATTCGGTAGGCCTCTGTAGGAATGGCTGAAAGAGGTGGGCCTTTTTGTCTGATGCAGCAAAGCATCTGTTGATAAGGGGGGGGGGAGAGGAATGTAACCCTTAATTTCCTGGAAGAAGTTTGATTTATTTAAATAGTTATTTGCCATTAGGGAATTCACACTGAGACAGATGTATGAAGTACCAACATCTAGCCTTCTTGATTTTTAACAGAAGACGACATTTTCTCACCCCTTCTGTGCTTCGTGCTTTCTTTCAGTGGGGAAGAGATTCCCTTTGGCTCACCGGAGATGGTGAAGAAAACTAGCAGCCAGAAAAATACGATATGAGAGGATTTAAAAGGAACATGCTTATTTTTGGCCACACTTTTTAAACCCTTCTCGCTTTCCCCTTAAGATTCAATAGAATGTTCAAAAAGAAATGGAAGGCAAGCTTTTAAGCAATGTGCTTTGAATTTTGTCCAATGTTTTTCTGGTGTTTCAGAGATAGTAATAAAGACCTTATATGGGGGGGCTATAGAGATTATTTGACATATTTTATAAGCACTTAAAATGTCTTTTGCAAGGTCACACTAATGCTTCTAAAGTCATATCAAAAATGGTTGGGCTAGAGGTATAAGATTTGGATTAAAAACACAGACAATCCCTAGGTGGGAGCAACAAGAGCCTTCTATACTTATTGCTCTAGTGGTGATTCCAGTGGAGATTTTTGTAGCCTTCCTAAAACAGAAATTTGCTGCCACAAGAAGTAACTTTAAATCAGGCTTTTCATAACTGGGTCTTCCAATCTATCTCTCACCATGCATGCTGGTCCAGAATAATGATAGTATAACATTGCCTATCAAGAGAAACCTGATGGGGGAAGGTCGCTACATACCAACAAGCTAGAAAGATCTCATATGTAACCCGATATTTATATCACTCTAAAATATACACTTGTATTGATTTATAGATTCCTCCCTCCAAATAATAGCATTTCAAGGTACATGAAGGTATATATAATCATGTCAATGTTGCTGCAATAAAACCCAAATGCAGGAATATTTATCCTATAGATTAAGTAGAACAATTGGATTTTAGTGATAAAGATACTTTATTTAATAGTCTTCTATCTGAATAAATCTGGCAGTATCTTTTCCAGCTAACGTTTATTCCTTTTAATGTGTTAGTTGGAAAAAGTGCTGTCAGACGCCATTTGAGTTCTGTCTACCATAGAATTATCATGGCTGTCTTCCTAACATGAATGCTCCTCTGTTAAATTCCCATCTCTCTCCCCACTCTCCAGACCACGGTCCTCAGATGTCCTCTGATGCCTTATGTTGTCTGTTTTCTGCTTAACTGTATCCTCTTCAAATAGTTTCTTGGCATTGCATTTGGAGTTGTAGTAGCTCAGGATCTATAACACTTATTTGTAATACTATCCCCATAGCACTTTTTATCCCAATTTTTCCCCCATTAAATGTAGATGAGGAGCTAAGAGTGTTGCTCAGGCCACTTAGCAGGAAAGCTTTCTTTAAAGCAACACTACCCAAATGCATTAACTCCCATCATTTTTTAACCATTAATAATGTTTTTTTAAGCTTGATGGGAATGTAGGCCAACCTCTCTGGAAAGATGATGAGTTCAGGGAGGCTGAATTTGGACACCTGTACTTCATTTGACAAATGACTCCTCTTGTTGTTTTGTTTCTACCTCCAGAAGCCAGTGCTAAAATGAAGGCTGGAGTGCAAAGTGCCTTTGAGGAGGTCGTCATGAGGATCCTGCAAACTCCAGAGCTTTGGAACATCAGAAGAGAGGGAGTGAAGTTGGCAGAAAGCAGATCCTTCAGAGAAGCAGATGCCTGCAATTCCTATTGTTCTGTTGCTTAACACCCTATGTGTTCAAATAAAAAAGACCCAGGCCAAAGATTCTAAGAAACGGGCTCTCGTCCCTGGTATCACATTAATCCTTCTCATATTTGGTCAGGAAAACAACATCTTGGGTGGACAACCTAGAGTGAGCAAGAGCAACAACAAACAGGATGATCATAAAAATAAAGAACTAGGATTTTTCATTCCCCTCCTCCTCCAGCCCCAGTCATTGGGAGTTTTCAGCAAGATCAGATTATACCTATTTATAAGAACATTATTGGAACATAACTACAATTTTCACATGATTCTCAATTAAAAAATGGCAGGAAACTGCAGCATTAAATTGCAAGTCAGGAGACCATTTAACTGCCAAAGAACAGTCAAGGAAGCTCTGAAAGCTACCAAATGAGGTTTGCAACCCACATGTGCCCCTGGGATTACAGGTTGCCCACCCCCTCTGATATACTGAACTGAATACAGCAGATTTTATTTCCTTCAGATGAGGGGAAATTGCACATTAATTTCTGCTCACAAATAAGCAACTAAAGTAGCTTGGGAGCAGGTTCCTCAAGCAAGCCACAACATTCTTAATATCAGATTCTGCACTCAAAGATCCTTTCACCTTCTGCCAATTCACAGTCTTTGTATTCTATCTGTCCTTCAGACTGCCAGCTTCTCTGTTACACACATAACACACAGTTCTTTTGCTGCTTCCTCCAGATGGCAGTCACCATCTCCAAATTGTGATGGCATATTATTTTAAAAAAAGATTGTCTGCCAAGTGAGAGACCTCTTAACCATTCACTACAGTTCATCAAATATCAAGTTTCTCTCTTATTTAACCATTTTCTCTTTATTTAACTAAAAACAAGAAACTATCTTACACAGTTTCACATATCATGAATCATGTTTGGCTTTTGCTTCACCTAGTTTCACATAACCATGAGTTAGTTTGGCATTTGCTTAATGCATTACATGAAGCCAGCTGCTATGCATTGAATGCAGTGGTTTATGTGTAAGCATATTATATAATTATTATAATTTCAGATCTCTTCTGAATATTATTCCTGTATTATTGTATATTGCCCAGAATCGCTCATTTAGAGATGAACAGCTATATAATTTTTTTATAAATATAAATAAATTATTAAAGAATTAAAAGCCTTTTAAAACATATTATCTAATTAATATATTTTTTAATTGCTGCTTAGCTTTAGATTGTTCAGAATTATTTACCATACATTAACTCAGGGAAACTAAATCAATGTGGATAAATGCAAACATTGCAACTAAAACTAAAAACGATTTTTAATCATGACCAACATAGCAAAAATCCATTTTTGTAGCAAAATTTCAAATAAACCTCTCCCAGAAAGGAATTGAATTGCTGAGAAGCTAACCAAGAAAAATCCTTCACAAATGCCCATCAGTTTCATATATGCATAATGGGACATACAATACTTTCAGAAAGTGAACAAAGGGGAAAATTCATAGGAATATCTCGACCTCTAGAATTTCAACACTCTAGGTTAAAAAGCAGCATTTGGCAATCTTGGCAGATTTTAAAAAGCTAAGCAGAATGAGATCTGATTAATATTGGATCAGCGTCATCTGTAGCCAAGGATATCAAAATGATGAATGCAATTGGGAGATCAAAGCCTTACCTCTTTCTATGTGCCTTTCTATTTGCCCCACCTATTTCTATATGCTGCTGCCAACATTCCCAACTTTCCTGACGAGATGACCATCAGGAGCTCCCAACAGTTGGGAGTTGGAAAAGAATGACAGCCATTCTCTCTATTCCTGCTGAGAGAACTGCATGGATTTGTCTATGAAGTCACTGAAAATTAAGTTCAATTCAAAGGAGATTGTCACGTTTATCTGATTTATGTATCATGTATAGAGACCCGGTTTTGTCCAGTGGTTAGGAGAATGGATTTAAGAGCTGGGTTCTGGTGCCCAGCCAAGCATGCAAGCCAGCTGTGTGATCTTGGGCCAGTCACTCCTTCTCAGCCCTGGGAAGGAAGCAGTAGTGAACTACTTCCAAAACTGCTGTCTAGAAAACTGCAGGGACTTGTCCAAGTAGTAACCATGAATCAAATCTGACTTTTAATGTAAGAGAGAGGGAAGAACTGGGGACTCTGGACACACCACCATGAGTGTTTTGAGCTTCACATGACATTTCTTGCTGAGAAGCAAAGAATCTCAAGGATTTGGGCTTTTTCCTACCTAAACTGTCTAGGTCTCCAACTCTCTGTCTCTCTGAAGAACACCCATCCAAGAAGAGTTCATTGAAAAAGGCCCGGACACTTGCCCCTCTTTCCCCTATCATCCAGGACAAATGTTTTTAAATGTTTGTTAAAGGTTCAAACTGAACCTTAAATCAGAGATCCTTGCCTTTTGGGGGCAGTGGACCCAATAGACCAGGGTTTCTCCAAACTTGGGAACTTTAAGACTTGTGGACTTCAACTCCCAGAATTCCCCAGCCAGCAAAGCTGGCCGCCATTTCCAGAACCTTCCATGAATGCCCAAATCTGCTAGCAACCCCCTAAGTGAGACCTGCTATCGTCGAGGGCAGAATTCTGGGAGTTGAAGTCCATACGTCTTAAAACGGCTGAGATTGAGAAAAAGTGGCCTAGTGGCAGGGTGGATTTGATTTAAATCAAGTCGATTTAAATCACGAGTAAAAAAAAAGGCTAGATTTAAATCAACTCGGTTTAAATCATGATTTTTAAAGAGCAACTGTCGTCTCTGTCCCGCAGCGGCTTCTCCTCTGACCTGCTGTTGACTCACCGACAGTCCCAATTATTGCAGAATATATATACAGCCTCATGCTACAGAACTGAGCTCCGTTTCATGCTGAGTAAACTAAATTATGAATGTATCTTAAATAGAAAACGATCTTTAGATAGATTTTTACTCCAAAAGCATTTTATTAAAATAGATTTGATTAAAAAAAAATCCAATTTAAATAAAAAAAAAATCCGATTTAAATAAAAAAAATCTGATTTGTTTTTATTTTTTTTTTAAAAAACCATCGATTTTTATCCACCCTGACTGGAGATCATATAACCCCGGAATGCTGCAACTTTTGTAAATACAAGCTGGTTGGCAAGCAGACGGATTTGAATGACATGACTATGGAAATGCTGTGATGGTCATAAGCGCAAGGACTGGTCGTAAGTCACTTTTTTCAGTGCCGTTGTAACATCGAACAGTGCCGTTGTAACATCGAACAGTCACTAAATGAATGGTTGTAACTCGAGAACTATCTATACAGGGCAATAACAGTAGTGAGGACTGAAGGCAAAATTTAGGCCAAAAGACAAAAACAGGAAGCATTTAATAAGCTGGCTAACCTATTAAAACACACCAGGATCTTAAATATGTGAATATTTTCATTAGCCAAAAAATCCTTTAAAAAAAACAAAAACATTTTCCTTTTTCACTGGGCAGAAAAATTAGAGAATGAACT
>QLTV01002534.1:1904588-1931501 GCA_003457575.1 Thermophis baileyi | reverse complement strand
GGCGAAAAAAGAAATCTACAAAATTTCATAAAAGAAGATCATAAGATATAAAGGAGAATAGTAAACAAACAAATATACGCACAGAGAGAAAAGAAGAAAAGAAAGGAAAGGAAAGGAAAGGAAAGGAAAGGAAAGAAGGAAAGGGAAAGGGAAAGGGAAAGGGAAAGGGAAAAGGAAAGGAAAGGAAAGGAAAGAAAGAAAGATGGTAGGAAGGAAGACAGAAAGAAAGAAAAAGAAAGAAAGAATTATGACCACAATTGAGCCCAAAATTTTGGTTGCTAAGCAAGAGCGTTGTTAAGTGAGTTTCTCCACATTTTATAAATTGGCCACGCCTACCCAGTCACCTGACCACCAGGCCATGCCCACCTGAAGGGGGTGGGGGGCACTGAGGATGAGTTTGTAGCACCAAGGTGGCGGTGGACTGAAAAAGTTTGGGACACAGTCTTAGATTTGCTTTGTCATGCAAACCTAAAACATTTGGTTAACTGACAAAACCACAATTAAGTTAGTCCTGAGGTTGCATGATATGGTAAACCCTTCCCTGGTATCACAGAAATGCAAATGAGTCAGTCTATAGTAGCTAAGAAGGACTTACCCACAATTATGCTATAATTCAAATATGTGGACTTCCTCTCCCAGAATCCCTCAGTCTTGCTTAGAATTCTGGGAACTGTTCCACACATAAGCAGAATACCCAGGATGGGAAAGCAGCCAAAAGTATAATCTTTGAGGCAATTCCCCACAGATGGATCATGGAAACTAAATCCAAAAACAACAACAACAAATGCTTGCACTGCAACTGGTGAAAAGATACTATTGTCACATGGTATTCAATGATTTCAGGTGGAATTCATATGAAATCATCCAATAATAGCAATGGTGCATTGCTATAAATTCAGATACATACAATATAAAGTCAGAAGTACAATCTGAGTGGCAGATCAGAAATAGAAAAATGTTCTGTGTCACCAAGAAGTATTATCTAAGAACAAAATCAAATAGCAATTTGATATTCTCGAAAAGAAAGTAATGATATTTAAACAGGGAGACAGCAACACTTTCAGTCCAATTGTCACAGATCAAAGTGTAGCCCATTCAAACCCCATCTTGTCAAACTCATTCTATCTACCATATCCCAGAATACCCATGGGTACCCTGATATTTAGACACAAGACTATTAATAGATTGAACAACTCTTCACCTTGCAGCTTGCCATGGGGCAGGGGACGTCACCAAGCTGATGCTTTGCAGATTGGTAGAGCTTTCCAACCTGTACTTGGAAGGCAAGATATTGCAAAAATTTTCACTCTGTCAATCTCTACTCTTAGACTATACCAGAGGTAGGTTCCTGCCGGTTCGGATTGGTTCTTTAGAACTGGTAGCGGGAATCCCCCCCCCCCCGCTCGCAGCGATGGCCAGCTGGACATGCCCCCGAACCGGCTCTTGGCGGCGCCATAGGTGCCGCCATCTTGTTTTTTATTTCTGTGCATGCGCAGAAGCTGGGTTTTTAGCACTGTGCGCATGCGCCCACCGGCACAGCGCATGAGGAAGCGAACCAGCAGCGAGGTAAGCCAGAACCCACCCCTTGACTATACTATCCTTCCCTTTGGGTCTGGTAGCTGGAAATATCTCCAGCTTGATTGGAGGATGCTATATTTGTAGAGAATAAGGGAGTTGGTCTTGATGAAATATACAAGAACTATCACCAAGACAAAGGAGGCTGAAAAATTCTTTACATTCTGGAAGCAAGGCAATATTTGAAAGTGACTCAGGCAAACTGGGGTGAGGGATAGCACAATCAAACTTTCAAGATTCTATTATTGTAGCCTATCTTAATGAAGTGCACCTCTAGTCTTCTTGCAGAGTTGATTTTCTGGTCTGGTCTATTTAGTGGAGCTGTAAATGTTTCTTTTATCTGCTTTGTCCAGCCAGGAGCAAGGTAGATAATAGTTCTCCAGATGCACAGCCTCATCATTATTTCAAGGTCTCTAAGATTCAGGTAAGGGAACCTCCTTTTGTTATGGATGCTACCTAGAGGATCTTTCATACTTAAATATTAGTATTTCTCACTTCCTTTTCCTTTCTGCCCCACAAAAATGAGGCAGCATACAGAATCCTTAATTTTTCTCTGCACTCCTTATTCCAGATACCAAGTATGATTTATTGACTTTTCTTGGAAAAACTTGTTTCCCCTTCCCCCAAATAGATTAAAACAGGACACTATCTAATATTTACTGAGAATACAACCATTGAGGCAATTCAGATTTTTCAGTCTTAATATTTTATTGTTATAGAATAATAGTGGAACATCTTAAATCAAGAATTTGTTTCTTTGGAGTAAATTCTACATTTGGTCTTACAATACAGGCACAGAGTTAAAATCCATAGCAGCAAGTGCTGAGGGTCAAGGAATCAACAGTGTGGAAATATTCTCCCCACAATACTTCTAGACTGAAGCTGTTTTTCTTAGAAAAGAAAAGAAAAACATGAAGATTGTTGGATAGCAATACATGCTTGTTCTAAGTTTCATTTGTTACCTCCTATAAAGTTGGGTTGTTGTATAATCAGCGGAACTAAGAAGATGTCAGTTTGGCCTAGCATAAAGCTACCATATATGAGGTACAAATGTTCAAATGACCATTAGATGGCAATAAAGACTGGTACCCTACCTACGTGCCTGTGGGAAGACCTGTAAACAGCTTGAAATTTCAAAAGTGAGAAAAATAACAACTCAAACAATAGATCCATTATTTATATGCAGAAAGCCTCCATTTCAAACTAACAGAGGTGGCCACTGCTCCTATCTGAAACTCTAAAAAGATGTGATGTTCTTCAAGATAACTAGATATTGTGGTTTAGTTATAAAACCATGGTTAGCAAATCATAACCAAGAGCCAAGACAGATCATCTTCATCTAATATTAGGTCAGAATTCAAAGTTTTCCATCCCAATTTGATCCATATTTATTTAGAAGTAAACCAGATCCCAAGAGCTTGACAATATTGGAGACACCTCCAGCTTTTCTCAAGATACAATTATTTCTGGATTTCTTATTACAGAAGCAATATCAAATATATTCATCCTAAAAATAAATCATCAGTTAAAAAAAAAGTATTGTTCAGAACTGTGATTAAAAAATAGGAACATTTTTCTTTTTAATAAACTACTGAAAAAGCTTATTATTTAGATTTATACTCTTCTGGTAAGGCTAACCAAATGCTCTCTTTTGTTCAGAAGTTAAAACTCTCCAAGATTGTGGAGCAAGATAGGACAGAGAATCCAAATGATCCTCAGAAAGGAAGCAATGTAATTAAGATATTAAATTGGGAGAGGAAAAATATCTCTTTAGATTATTTTTCTTTCTAGAATTTTACAAAACATTCTCTCCAATGCTAGCAGAATGATTGCCCAAAGAAGTTATAAATGAAATTATTATATGCAGGAAGTATAAGAGAAATATATAAATATATATATTTATATATTTATATATAATATATAAATATATAAATCTGTATTCACTTTGATTATGTTTATGTTTATACCTATACCTGCTATCTTGTACATGTTTGACAAATAAATAAATAAATAAAATAAAATAAATAAAAGAAAAGATAGCAACATCCACAATCATAAGAGAAGGAAAAATTGTACAAGAGTTTTCTGAAAGTTCTACACTTCTACTTCTATCATTACTGATCTCTGAACAAGTTGGTGAAGGCTGATGACACTTTCAGTCTTCTGAGAGCATCCCATGACCTTCCCTTGGTCTAACTCAAGGGATCCATGTAATTTTCTTTCTCTTCTTAGTTATGATTAAATCTGTAGTAGCCCTCCCAAGTGGTTGCCCTCCGGATGTGGTAGAAAGCTGCCAACTGCCAGAAAGCTGTCATGAATATTCATAACTGGACTCCCATCAGATTGGGGAAGACAAAGCTGTATGATTTTGGGGTTAATGGGTTTGAGAGAGACCTGGGATTCTACATATTTCCACTCGTCATTGGAAAATTGAATTTTAATAATTCATGTAGATATAATACTACTGCAATATCTCAGAAAAGCAACAGAAGTTAAACAAATTAAAAATGTCAATTGCATTGTATTATGATACATTAGCTTTTTTTCTTTTTCATGATTCATAGTGGCTGCCTTTTCCCATTTTGCCCTTTCATTTTCTCTGGTTTTTAATTGTTTTTTCTTTATTATTTTTTTGCTTGTATCATTTTATTTTTTGGTATACAGCTTTTTGAAGTAGTTTAAATGAAATAAAATGAATTACTTTTGTTCTTGTTATTGCATCATTACTTGTATTGATTCAGAAATCAAAATAACCAGTTGGTACCATTACACTTCTATTTGTCAGTCTGTCTGTTCGTCCAGTACAAATCCAAAAGATCACTAGGTGGCAGCAAGGAATTAGTGTTTTTGTAGTAGTTAGCTGCTGTCTAGAAATCACCTGGATGTTTGCAGCCTGGATAAAATAGAGAGAGAGAGCTGCAATTCTTCTTTGCAGCAAAAATAGAAATAGGGAATATAGGAGAATATTAATTAAAAGTATTTGAGGGCAGAGGAATATTAATACTTCTTAGTACCAAGATCCCAGTTAAATTGGGGAAAGAGATTGAGAAGTTTGCATTTACGGTAATTTTAAAAAATTAGCTCCAATCCTCTTGTCATTAAGGGGAATATGGAAAGCCGCACCCTTTGCCATGTATTTGTTGGGGGAAAGGATCCTAAGTTTGATCTTCCCATCAAACTAAATGAGAATGATTGGAAAAACATGCTGTAAAAAAAAACTTGGTCCAGGGCAAGTCACCAAAGAAACAAAACACAAACATGGTTTCAACCAGCTGATCTCTCTTTCCACAGGATGCCCAGAGGAGGATTGGGCAGCTTGAACAAGAAAATATGTCCCTGTGTGTACGTCTAGCTAATATATATCGTGGTCCAGGTATGGTTGATTGCTGGAATGAGTACCAACAAAAGAGGTGAGCAGGGGTGACCTAGCAATGTTTTAATGCAGCAGCTACCCTTGCAGGATTTAAGCTACCTGACAAGCAGGACTCATATTCTGGTACAAGGTTATGTTGGAAAGCAGTTCTCCTGGGTGCCTGAAAAACATAGGGACATCTGGGAGAGGAGGGGTGTCAAAAAAAAGTGAAGAGGGCAGCTGCATCTACACAATTGAAGCCCTGCCCCTTTCTAATGCTGACAAATGCAAAAGGGAAAAAAAAAGATGAGGTTCTGATTGCACAATGGCAGTTTCCATCTTGGCCATTCCATCTTGACTATTCCATCATGCTGAGGCTGGAAACCTTTCACATTTCATTGGGTTTGGAAAAGAGCTGTAGTAGCAGAGTAATAATAGACAGCCTGTGGCATCATAGCAAACAATTACATTACAGCAGTATTTCTCAACCTTCGCGACTTTAAGATAAGTGGACTTCAACTTCCAGAATTCTCCATCTGGCATGACCTGGAGAATTCTTTGAGTTGAAGTCCAAGTTATCGAAGTTGAAAGACATTGCATTACAGGGATTAGACAAATTTGTTTGGCTTTTAAATTGGATTATGCTACAATGTTCATATGTTCTTCCTAAAAATGAAAGAACTATTTTGGGCTGCTACTTTTCATCCATCAAAGTTCACCAGTAGAATGAAGCCTTTTGGTCACTTCCATTGAAGATCAGTACCAAACTAGTCTGATAATGCTGGGTTTCCTCTTTAATCATACAACACTGCTCTTATCTTACCAAGACTGAGGCAGTCTTACACTGATTCTTTCTGCACTGCAGAACACCCTTTTTCTACTTAATTTGATACAAAGCCATGATGTATAAATTTTATTCCACTTCCCCACTGCACATTTATTTATTTTATTTTATTTATTTGTTTGTCAAACATGTACAAGATAGCAGGTATAGGTATAAACATAAACATAATCAAAGTGAATACAGATAGATGAGGACAATAGGACAGTAGGACAGGGACGGTAGGCACGCTGGTGCGCTTATGCACGCCCCTTACAGACCTCTTAGGAATGGGGTGAGGTCGACAGTAGACAGTCTAAGGTTAAAGTTTCATAGGCAAGTGTTAGTGTGACCAGACCTGCTTGAGCAATCATTGCTAGATCCCAGCAGAAGTGCTTCTGTTGTAGGCGAGCACATGTCAAACACATGATGATGATGATGATGATGATGATGATGATGATGATGATGATGATGATGATGATGATGATGATGATGATGATGATATCCATTCAGTCGGTTCTATGGGCCAAGTCTCTCCCCATCTTGCACCTCATCAATACCTTCACAAAATTTCAACAGTTATTATATGAAAATGATTTAATACATGCTACTCATCTAGCTGACTGTGCAACAAACCATAATAATAATCAATAAAGAAGGGGGGGAACCAAATAGTGACACACCAAAATGGAAGATCAAGTTGGAAAATGAGATCAACAAGCTGAGATCACAAGCAAGCAAGGTAGAACAGATGAAAGAAAAGAAGCCTGAAGAACAAGAAAACCAAGAAGATTTGATTAGGAAATATCACCTAGAAATGAAGATCAAGGAAGCACTGGAAATAATAAAGTAGCAAATAATACCTATAGTCAAGAATAACAGCAGATACAAAACTCAAATAGCAAATTATACACAGAGTCTCCAATATCAATCCAATCAGAAAGATTTTTACCAATCCATCAATGGAGAGACTGCGGTGGATCAGTCAACTCCTGACAAGGAAGAAACAGTGCAGTTCTGAGCACAAATATAGGATAACTCATAGAAATATAACAAGAACACAGTTAGTTAAAGGAAATAGATACGAATAAAAAAGAAGCTGAAATGAAAAAACTTGTAATAATAGCATAAATGTTAGAGAAAAGAGCAAGGAAGATCAGGAATTTGTCAGCACCAGGTGAATATGAACTGTATGGATTTTGGTTGAAACATCTGACTAGTCTATACCCACTCATTGCCAAGTAATTTAACAACATACTGCAAAGAGGTGAAATTGAAGAATGGCTAACATCTGGCAAAACCTACCTGAAAATGAAAGAACCAGCAAAAGGAGCACCAGGCAACTATAGATTGATTACCTGCTTATCAACAACCTTCAAATTGCTAACTGGTGTGGAAGCTCATACCTTCCAATAGCATCTAGTTGAAAACAAGTTCTTTCCACCTGAGCAGAAAAGAAACCACCAAACAGCAGAGGAACGAAAGATCAACTCCTAATTGACAAGATGATTTTTGGAAAACTGTAAGAGAAAGATCAACTTGAAAGTAGCACAGATTGATTATACTTCCTGGATAGATAATCAAGTGCCTAGAAACAACAGGATTCAGTAGCAACATCAGAAACAAAGATCAATGGCACAATGGAAGACATGGTTACTGGTCAATGGTGATAGGGGGAGATTAATATCAAGACAGAAATCTTTCAAGGAGACTCAACTACTATATTTTTTGTTGCACTGATTCCTCTGTCCACAATACTGAACAAGTCAGGCCATGGCTATCAAGCGTCAAAAATATCTGCCAGGCTATTCCAACTCCTATAAATGGATGACCACAAGCTGTATGGAAAAACACCATCTAAAACAGAATCATTGAGTAACACTGTCCATATATACAGTCAAGATATTGCAGTGGGGTTTGGACTGGACAAATGTGCCATACCATTAAGTGAGGAAAAATAGTGAAAACTGAAGGAAATAACATCAAGAGTCTGGATGAAGATGATCACTGCAAATACCAGCGCATCTTTCAAGTTAACAACATCAAGCACACTGAACTGAAGAAAAACATTTAGAAATGAATACATCAAGAGAGTGAAAAAGATCTTAAAGTCCAAATTCAGTGGAGGAAACACCATCTAGGCAATTAACAACTGAGCAATTCCAGTCATTAAATACACAGTTGGAATAGTGGACCAGCTCAGAATTAAAAGCCCTGGATAGGAAGACCAGAAAAATAATGACAATGAATCCTACCTTCATTCTTACAATGACATTGACAGACTCTACTTACCAAGGAAAATAGGTGGGCATGGAATGTTGCAACATCAGGTCTTTGAAGGAAAAAAAAGGACATTGGAAGAATATCTGAAGGACATGAAGAAGTTGCACTGACTCTAATTTACCAGATAGGTTTACTGACTACAGGAGGGACCAAACTGGCCTACAAGAAAGGCCAAATGAAGAACAAGAAAGAGATATAGGGAGACAAAGTATTACATGGCCAGTATATTAAAAAAAATAACAGCCAAAGCAGATAATAACAAGAGCTCACAATGGCTAGGAAGCAGGAAAAGTGGGGGGGGGGGGAAGACATAGAGGCTAATCCTGGCTGCACAAGTCCAAGCCTTAACAAATGCATACAAAGCCAGTACTGAAGAGACAGCAACAGACAACAAGTGCTACCTCTGCAAAGAAACTAAAGAAACAGGGAACCACTTGGTTAGCTGCTGCAAGAAGATCACATAGACTGACTACAGGCAACAGCATGACAAAGTAACAACAATAGAGCATTGGAAGAAATACCATTTGCCTGCTAGCAAGAATTGGTGGGACTATAAAATTGAGGAAGTAATAGAAAATGAAGAAGCAAAATTGCTCTAGGATTTCATAATTTAAACAGACACCTGCCACATAACACCCCAGAGTTAACAATTGTCAATAAGAAAGACAAAGAAGTCTGATAATGAATGTGGCAGCACTTGGAGATGACAGAGTAAAAGAGAAGGAACTGGAGAAAATAACTGTTAGATCCATCGATGGAAGAGGCTAGACACTCAGGAACTTGCTAACAAACAGCTCTTTATTGAATAAACGTCAGTAACCCAGCAAAAGCCCTGTCTGACGGCTAACCCTTTTATAGGGAGCTGTCAGACTGGGTAACCAATCAGGTTCGAGTATTTTCCCGCCATAATGGCAGACCTGAGTGAAGCCTATGTTTCACTTGTGTTGAATACTTAACAATAACAAAATTCAAAAACCTGCAAAAATAAATAGAATGATTGTGGCAAAAGAAAACCAAGGTAGTATCAATAGTAATAGGCACCTTAGATACAAGCCCGAAACAATTGGCACACCACTTGAACCATTAGCACTGACAAAATCATCATTGGTCAATTGCAAAAGGCAGAACAGCTTACATTCTACAATGACACTTCTAAAACTATCAAATGTCAATTTCTGCCTATCCCAGGTCCTTGGGGAGGACTCAGTAGGTTGATAAAAATGCCAAATCCAGTCTGAATATCTGGCTGACTGCAATGAAACATATAATAATTAGTCCCATCAAACCTTGGGGGTCAATATTAACCACTTTGGAGAACTACAGTGTTAATCCTCATAACTTACACAAGCTTTTTTGGGTTTTTGCAGTGTGTTCCGGCAGAAGCAGAATATAGAACTTGTAAGGACTACTCTGGAGAACCAGGCAATTCTTAAAAGACTCCGAGATAGAAAGCCAACCTATGACAGGAAGCAGTGCGAAAAGGATTGGCAGGCAAGTGCATTCTTTCCCATGGTTTCAAAGGCCCAGCCTTCCATGTTTCATCAGTAGAGCATTTTAAGAATTTGAAGGCTCTTATTAGTGTAACATAAGCCTTCTCCAACCTGGTATCTATATATATAAAAGCGAAATGCCATTCACGCATCATCACAAAATCTCTAGAACCGTAAAACCTACAAACTTGAAATTTACCACATATGTTCCTCTTGCCTTCTAGGTGCTCACTAAGAAAGGATTTTTCAAAATGACCATCAGAGCATTAGTATTTCCTATATTATTATTAACACGCTCTGATGCTAAGGAGTTCTACTTCCCCTCCCCACCTGAAAAGAAATCTGATCCAAATGCAAAACACAAGCAGAGGAGAGGAGTTTCAGTTTCAGTTTTACTTTCACAGCAGCAAGCAGGGGATAGGATAGGGGAGGCTTCTGTGGGGCAAGCCTGAGGGATATAAGGGGAAAAGGATAGGATAGGATAGGATAGGATAGGATAGGATAGGATAGGATAGGATAGGATAGGATAGGATAGGATAGGATAGGATAGGCTTGGCTCCTATGGGGCAAGCCTGAGGGAGAGAAGGGGATAGCATAGGGGAGGATTCTGTGGGGCACGGCTGAGGGAGAGAAGGGGAGGGGAGAGGCTGATCGTAACTACTCATTAATTTTCAAGCTGGGTCAATTTATCAAGCCCAATCACATAGTTTCGTAGCGGAGCACGGGTATTCAGCTAGTCCTCTATATAGCAGTGTTCCTTAATATCGGCAACTTTAAGATGTGTGGACTTCAGCTTCCAGAATTCTGAGAATTGAAATCCATACATTGTAAAGTTGCCAAAGTTGAGGAACTCTGCTCAATATGAGTCAGACATGAATTTCCATCATCCCCAACTATCTGGAGGATGCCATGTTACAAACTACAGAGATCTAAGAATATTCTCACAAGTGAAACAATGGAGGTCAGCAATATAGCAAGTTTAATACATAAAACTAAAAACAAGTTTTAAAAGAGGGCAAAATATAGAGTCTTTTCTCTCTGTGCCACTGTACTCACCCAGTTTGCTTCTTCCACCCACCCCAGTCTGAACAGTAACAACACAGAGATAAAAGACAGACTGTAACCGCATGCTGTGATCTCTGTTTGGCAGCTGAACCAATTTATTTCTGGTTCATCTGAGGAGGTCTTTGAAACCGAAGTAAAACTAATCTTTTCTTTGAAATACTGTGGCTGAGTAGAACTTGTGGGCAATCTGTTTGTCAATTTGCAAGAATATTTGCTTCACCTCACCATCTAACTTCTGGACAGGAAGAGTAAGCAGGTCCTAGCAGGCCTTTCAAGGGGAAGTGTGACTTGATGGCTTTGCAGAACCACATCATAAGCACAGATCATTTTGCAACGGTTCCAGACAAATGCCCACAATTAAAATTAGGAGGGCAGAGCAGTGATTCAGTGACTCCTTTGCTCTTAAGATTCTGAAATTGGCTGAAGTGTCTTTACACTGCTTTTGATCAATTAGGGGATGGAACCAGGGGTGAAATGCTACCAGTTCGGACCGGTTCGGGAGAACCGTTAGTGGACATGTGGCCTGGTTCGCTGAACCGGTAGTGACGGCTGGCTGGCCCTGGTCGCCGCTCGCTCGCCCCGCCCTGCCCCATTTCTGCAAAGGCAGAGCCCCCCCTGCAATCCAAAGAGGGGAGGGGGATGCTGCAGAAAAGGCTGCCTTCCACCCGGGCCCACGTGCCTCCTGTGCCGGCTCCGTGGCGCTTGGGGCTCCGAAGCAGCCCACTGGCTTCCCACCCGGGCCCACCTGCCTGCTCTCTTTGACCGCTGCCGCCACTCCAGGAACTCGGCCCATGGAGTTTGGCACTCTGGGGGAAGGAGGCTCGGCTGTGGCACCACTTCCTGCCAGCGAAGAAGCAGAGCGAGAGGCACCGAAGCCACTGGCAGCCGGCGGGCCGGCAACCCCCTTCGCGGGGAGAAGGCCAGGCCCGGCCATGCCACGGCGGAGCCCATGGCACTTTCCCTTCAGCCTGGGTGGCAGCGCTTACCCGGGTGGGCCAGTGCAGGTAGCCCTTCATCTTGCCAAAGACCAGGTCACCGCACTTGTAGTCGCGCGGTCGGCCAGAGCGGGACATGGCATGGGCGGAAAGGCCGATGCAGTCCCTGCTGAGGCCACCCTGGCTGAGCGATCGCTGTGCCTATGCAGCAACAGGTGTGCTGGGGCCGCCTTGCCCACTTTGCCTCCATGCGCAGTGCTTGGAAAGGGCTGCCGCCGCCGCTCTCCCTCCCCACCTGGCTGCACACGTCCGCCTGCGCCAGCCTGCCATCCCGGAGCACTGCCGCGGCGGCGCAGTTCGCTTTCTTCCTTCTCCCACCGTGAAACGAAAGTGAATGGCAGCGGAGTTGGGAGGGCAGGCAGCTCCAGCCCGAAGTGGCAGGAAGGGAAGGCTGTCTTACGCGCAAATGTGGCGTGAAGGTACAGGGCCGCTTCGCTCCTGCACTAAGGCTCTGGTAACCGTCCTCCTCCTCCCCCTCCTTCTCTTCTCATGCAGTGGGGGGGGGAACATAGCAAGGCGATGGCCAGAACCTTAGTGCAGGAGCGAAACCGGCCGCTTGCTTAAGGAGGGTTTTAACAGGATGCAAAAGGACATGGCTTCTCTCCTGCACTAAGGCTCCGGCAAACCTCCTCCTCCCCCTCCTTCTCTTCTCATGCGGGGGGGGGGAGACATAGCAAGGCGATGGCCAGAACCTTAGTGCAGGAGAGAAGCCACGTCCCTTTGGATCCTGTTAAAACCCTCCTTAAGCGAGCTGCCGGCTGCCCTGCGCACGCATGCTTGAAAGTGAGAGAGACAGACAGACACAGGTGCGTGCGCGCACACACACACACACAGATACAGAGGGGGGGAGATAGAGAAAAGAAAAGAGAGAGAGAGAAAGAAAGAAAGAAAGAAGAAAAGAAAGAAAGAGAAAGAGAAAGAAAGAGAAAGAGAGAGAGAGAGACAAGAAAAAAAGAAAGAAAGAAAGAAAGAAAGAAAGAAAGAAAGAAAGAAAGAAAGAAAGAAAGAAAGAAGAAAGAAAGAAAGAAAAAAAGAAAAAAAGAAAAAGAGAAAGAAAGAGAAAGAGAGAGAGAGAAACAAGAAAAAAAGAAAGAAAGAAAGAAAGAAAGAAAGAAAGAAAGAAAGAAAGAAAGAAAGAAAGAAAGAAAGAAAGAAAGAAAACTTATGACCACAATTGAGCCCATAATTTTGGTTGCTAAGCAAGAGCGTTGGTGAGTTTCACCACATTTTACAAGTTGGCCACACCCACCCGGTCACATGACCACCAAGCCACGCCCACCAAGCCACGCCCACAGAACCAGTAGAGGAAATTTTTAGATTTCACCACTGGATGGAACAATAGATTTGTTAACATGCCCCTGAGGGCATTGGTGCAAGCTGAAGGAGCATTAAATTCTCCCATTCTAAAAGCAATTACAATGAAACTAGGAAATAAATTGAGCCTAGGACTTTGATTAAAAGTTGTTTCATCTCTACATATCCAAGCAATAAAAATAGATTTCTTCTAACCTCATCAGCACTGTAATTCCCCTTCTAGCACTTGAGAATGCCATCATTTGGGATGGGGAAGAAGGAGAGGTAGGGAGAGCCAATTTCTGATGTTCTTATGTAGGAGGCAAAGTGTTCTTACTCTGTTATTAGCAGCAAGGGAGGTACTGGGTTTGCATCCTCCGTGTCACCTTGGAACCTTCTCCCCTCCTCCTCAGTCTTGTTAGGGTAAAATGCTGCCAGCCTAAATTTCTTTGCAGGAATTAAAATTGCTTCCCAGAGTCAAGCAGCATCTCCTTGATGTCAACAAGCCTCCCACAGACCGAGAAGAAGGCAGATGACCCAGCTGCAACTTTTGTCTTAGGGAAAAAGAGGGGAAAATGTTGTTTCTTTGTTTCTCATATGAGAAACAGATTTTGTAATCCCAGATTTTCCGCTGGAACTTCAAGGCAGTGTTTGCATGACATACTTACTTCCCAATGGTTACTTTAAACACGGTTTACTTTTCTGATTTGGGACGTCACTCTAAACTAAAATTTGATTGTGAAATGATGTATTGTATAATTTTAGTCTTTTTTTCCCATGTCTAGGACATTCCATGTCTGATTTAAACACTTACGCTTGATCCTTCTTTGCTGATGTGTTTTTCTTCTTTTTAAAGCTGATTTGCTTTAAAAAAAAAAAAATCTTTGAAAATCAGTAGTCAGACCTTCCATTCTTCAATGGGTAACTTAACTGTTACCCAAAATCCTGAAAGCCCCACCCTCAAAAAGAAATCTCTATGGGGAATCATTAAGAATCTTTTCTTGTCTAAGAGAAGACTTTTGGTCATGGATTGCAATTCATTACAGGGACGGAAACAATATGTTAAGGTGTTAGTATGTTAAGGTTCTGGTGAATCACTCAGTACAATTATCCCATGTAATCTATGATAATACATCCAATTCCCATTTAACACTCAGCTCTTTGGGATAGCATTTCACAACAATCCAAAATAAATTTATTGTTTCACAGCTAGGACAAGCTGAAAGGGATTAATTTATGGTCAATAGAAATGCAAATGAAGATCCTTCTCACTTTAACAGGTGCTATTTCCAAAGGAGAGAGAAAAAAGTTTGGCATAGTGGTTAAGGCATCAGGCTACAAACCTGGAGGGGAGGGTGTTCTACTCCTGCCTTAGGAACAAAACCAGCTGGGTAATCTTCAGCCAAAAACACTCCTTAGGCCTAGGAAACAGGAAGCATGGCAAACCACTTCTAAATCTTGACAAGAAAACTGCAGGAACTGGTTCAGGCAGTCGGCATGAAGTGGCCATGAAAAAAAATGGCTAAAACTGATGCAAGGTAGTAAGATATTATAAGGTGTTTCAGCTGTTCTCCCAGGCTACTGTGGCATCACAGTCACTTTTTTTTAATTGTGTTTTCTTCTGTAGAAGTCCAGGAAGTATGTGAGAAACACTTCTCGTTTTCCAGTATCAAATCAAGAGTAAGTATAAAACACTACCTAGACCAAAATCCTTTGGATAGGGATGTGGCTTTGCATTTGTTTTATGGATACTGTGGGATAGGTTAGTCTGTGCCAAAGATATTTTTCTGGACTCTTGCTAGTTTCCCTGCATCAGTCCTTTTCTCAAATAATAATATCAATAAAAACAACAAAAATAGAGAAGTTGGTGAATTGCTAAAAAAAAGGGGGGGGTGCTAGCCCTCTAGCATCCCTTTATTTCCTAGAATGCTGCATGCCCCTCACATAGGCTCTCTTGGAAAAAGAAAGTGATGGTGGGAAGCTGCTGGCAGGATTTCTTCAGAAGTGTGCTCTCCTGCCCCTTCCATTGAGGGTGAACATTGAGGGTGATTAGGGGCATCTGGATGGGAGAATGAAGGTAGCTAAGAACCAGCCACCCATTTAGCTGCTAGTATTTGAATATGTCCACCTGCTCACACATACCTGTACAGGCTTGACCCCTTGCTGCCCTCTACAACAGTAATCTTTGGGATGCATCTACAACATCCACTCAAATGATACATTGTCCACTTTTTTGTTTTATTTTCTCCCAAATCAGACAGATGGAATTCTGAGGATTACAATCCCAGTGCACCTAAATGGAAAAAGCACATCCGTATTATTGCTAGTACTTCTAATATGTCATATACAATGTATGAGAGCCAGTTTGGTCTAATGGTTAAGGCACAAGGCTAGAAACCAGGAGACTGTGAGTTCTAGTCTTCCCTTACAATTGGCCCTGTTTGTAAGTAACCATGTCATTGTATAAATCCATTCAACTCAATGTTTTTCAATCTCAACAACTTTAAAATGTATGGACCTCAACTCCCGGAATTCCCCAGCCAGTATGTTCAAAGTTAAATTTCACACTTCTTAAAATTGCTGAGGCTGAGAAATTCTGCTTCAGCACCTAGTAATCATTTTGCAGGAGCATCCACAACATGTTCTTATAACGTTTATTATACATCTGGGCAAGAAAATCTACACAACATACAGACCTTCCTCCTCCCCACTCATCATTCTAACAATTTTCTGTAAGATCAGCAATTTCAGATCCGGATTTTTGTTAGAAAACATTCATAATGATGACATTTTTATGCCTCTGTCTGATTTGGGAGAAAATAAAAGGCAGCTGGGTCACTTTGGGCTAGTCACTCTCAATCCAATTCATCTCACGGGATTGTTACTGGGGGGAAATAGGCTTGCTGCCTTAAATTATTTATAAAAATAATAAAGGTAGGATGAATGAATCAATTAATATTCTAAAGGTCTAAATACATTCTTCAGCCAAAAGAACCTTAGGAACCATCACTGAAGGACCCTCAGGAGAGCTTGGACACCAGCAGTCTAACCGAGTTGATTGAACTTCCTAGTGTACTAACTTTAAAGTGGTTTTCTGCCTATTTATTTCTTTGTCTGGATTTGATTTATATTGAGTCTGTTTGGGAGGGAAATCAATCTGTGTAGCTCAGTTAATATAATCCTCCAGTTGCTCCTTTAAAATGTGAGTTTCTAGACTGCCTAAATATCCTAACATGTCTCTTTTAAATTTATTGCAGGAAACTAGACAATGTGAGGAATAGCAAGCCGCTTAGGACTACTCGAAATACACAGACTAGCTGATGGTAATGTCAACACTAGCTGGGAACTTTATTTAGGTTTTAGAATAAAACAAGTGGCGATGAATCTATTATGAAATGTTTGCAAGCATCAAGGTGCATTGCATACACGTACATCAAACACAGGAGCTGTTCAAATTTTAGGAAACCAACATGGAAGCTGTGGAAAGCTCAATTCTCATCAGAAAGATTGCAATGAATAGCTGACATGCTCACTGCAAGATATTTCCCACATATGGTTTTGAAATAGGCTGCTTCTTTCAGGATGTTCAGCAAGATATAAATTCTTTGTTTTTTTGAGGGGCTTTTAACCTTTTGAGGCCAAGTACATAATCCCTCTTTTCAATCCACTTCCAATAATAGTAGTCAACACTCCTACTTCTCCTACTTACCTGCAAATTTACACTAGTTTTGTTCTTATAGAGGTGAAACTAGGGACAAGTCAAAAGAATTACAGCCAGAAGAGGCAGAAGTTCCTCCACACAAAAATACATGAGCAGAAAATGATTTGTGGAAATAGTAAACAGGGAACAATGCCATGGGCAATTCAGGCTAACCCTTTGTAAAGCACTTTTCTTTTAGAATATATTTTATAGTATTGGCATTAGCAGATAGCTGAATGCGTGCATTGCTACAGATACTTATTTGTGGGGGGAGTAAAAAGTTATTTCCAAATAAGACACATAACAGTCTAAATATGGAAATATCTAATTTCTCTAATAAAATATGGCTTCGGCCTGACATAATTATTAAGAATCCAGTTACTCAGCTGCCTTGTATAGACTGGGATATGCAGTCTTAATGCACAGATCAGGGAAAATGAAAACAAGGAAAAATGGGGGAGGGCAAACATTAAACATTTTTAAAGAAATATTGGGTTGGATTTTACTTGCATAATGCATGCTATGTAGGTAAGTTGGCATGAAGAGGTAGAGAGGATAGTCCAAGTAAGGTGACCAAAATGGAAAGGAGAAAAAGGTGGAAATTCACCACTTCCCAATGGCTACAGCTGCTGCTGCTGCTGCTGCTGCTGCTGCTACTACTACTACTACTACTACTACTACTACTACGCTTGTGTTAGCTGGTGACTGATGAGAGTTTTAAAAGATGTTTGGAGAGTGCCAAATCACAGAAGACTGGTGTAAGTTTCGTTGACTTCCAGATTAAAGCAAAATTAACTACTGTATAATCATTTATCCACACCAGGGGTGGGTTCTAACTTACCTCGCTGCCGGTTCGCTTCCTCCCGCACCTCATGGGTGCAGTGCCAAAAAATTAAAATAAAAATCCCCTCCCAAAAAAAACCAAAAACAAGATGGCGACGCATGCACAGTGCTGGAAACTCAGCTTCTGTGCATGTGCAGAAGAAAAAAATTCCCCCAAAAAATGTTTTTTCAAAAAGAAAAAAATTCCAAAAAAAAAGGTGGCGGCGCCCACAGACCGGCACTGACCGAACTGGATCCATGACGTCACCGACATCACCAGCAGCTTGCTACCGGTTCAGGCGAACCGGTCTGAACCGGGAGGAACCCACCTCTGATCCACACCCATTCCATGACTTCAGTTTTCCAATATAAGTTCCCCCAAACTTTTCTCCTCTCTATGCCAGCCTAAAACTCAGAAGTGAAAGAAGGATACCTAAAGTAGAGGGGAATTCACACTTGTCCAACAGAGAGATAAGCTTTTGTGTTTTAAGTATATACAATTGAAAACATCCTTCATGTTGGAATAGGTGGGGGATTTTTTTTTCATTGTAAATCCTTTCTATGAGATTGGCTGTATTCTCCAGTAGCTTCTTTGCTTCAAACAAATATTTTCCAAGAAAAAAATATATATATAAGGTTTCTGTTTTCATGGAAGGCAGCTAAGTTGGCATAGTAATGAATACTGAAACAAACTCACCTTTAAAGTTGTACTTTCTTGCAATGGTACAGAAGAATTAGAAAAAAAATATCAACCGGGGGTGGGGGTGGAAATTGTATATTCAAAAGGAGAGGAAACTAGCTTTGGGTCAAATGTCAGAAAGGGGGTGCAGGTAAATTAAAGCAAGCAGTTCTCATCCTAAAAATTTCTCTGAGAAACTGCATGTATTAAATGCATAAATTCATTGTATTATCCCAGATACAACAAAGTGAATTATTTAAAGAAGCAACTCATCAGTCAGGGGCACTGCTGGCATACAAGCCGCTCTTCTGCATAAAAACAATTTTAAAAATATTCTAGTTGCACACATATGTACTGTTAAAAAGAGTTTTGAATATTCTAGCTGCATTCATGCACTGTTAAAAATTATTTTGCCTTGCTACTGGCACCCACCCTCACACACACCCATTTTGCAAAATGGGTTGTGGTGGTTTGGTATCAAAGATTTGACAATTATTTTTTTCTCTTCAAGGAGCATCTTCTGCACCAATTTGTCTTCCGAAGGACACTAGAAAATACCTATTGCACACACAAATTGTATGCAATAATGAACTGATTAGCCTTTTAGCTATTATTTTTTTCTTGCAAAAGACTAACTTTTTTGAATTCTTAGTTACACAATTCCTACCAGCTTGTTGATACATTCTATGAACCAAACTATGTATTCGATACCAAAGGGGAATTTTTATTTTAGGCATGAGGGGTTCAGAGAGAAATTGGGAGGGGGGGAGAAATTCCTTGCATTCCAAGCTATATGTATCTCTCCCACACTTGTAAAGGATAAATGCAATTACCATATTATACCACATACATACAATATATAAAGTGAACATATACCTTCACCTTTTGTCAGGTGCTAGCTAGATCTCTCAAACTCTACCAGCCTTTCACATCAATTGACAGTGTATCCTAGAACTTTGTTTCATTCACAGAAAGATTAATAATGGTGAGCCAGCTGTTTTCTAGAGAGGTTCACCTAGTACATAGGTGTCAAACTCGTGGCCGCGGGCCGGATGCGTCACGCACTGGCCATGCCCACCCCCATTTTAGCGAAGGGGAAAAAAGTCGTGATACATCATGTGACGACGCGAGTTTGACACCCCTGACCTAGTATTATCATTCTTAATGATATATCACTCAAAGCACAAATGACCAGGCTCAAGTTATGCTACTTTGGACATATGAAGACATCTGGCTCTTGGAGAAGCTGTAATGTTGAGAACGATGAAAGGTAAGACAATGACCAGCAACAAGGTAGATGGACTCAGGTATTGCAGGGATGGTTTACACCACTGGAAGATCTGAAGAACTACAGTATCCTGGGAACAGATCCACCTGGAGAAATTATCTATATGGTTGCTAAGAACTGACACCAACTTGATGACCCATAATCAGTCAATCAATATCAATGGTAATTTTTTTTTAACAAAGCTCCAACTTTCTTCACAATTTTAAAACTACAGAATTAAATAAGTACATCAATAATTTCTGCTTCAAGACAGACTGGTGATAAATGCTGTGGTTAAGCTATAGAAGAGTTCTAGGAAGATTGATGATTATTTTTTCCCATGGCAAATATTTTCTTTACAAAGAAATGCACAAAAAACATAGTGGAACAGAAAAACCAATACATACAAAGAACAAAAGAAAAATACAGAAAAGTTAAGCCCTTTCTCACAAGAACTAACCTTCTCTTTTAATCACTAAAGCAACATCTGCAAAAAAAAATATCATTCTACAAGAAGAATTAAACAAAGCAAGCATGGTAGACGACTTGTATGTGTTTATGATGCTCCAATCATACTGAATATGGAGTTCTGGAAAAGGCTAGCTGTGGTGCTTCAGAGTTCTGATGTTCCTTTACCTCAATTCTTAGAATTGAAAGATGTTCCACTTCAGATGTTTACCAAGTCCAGAAAAGCAAACAAAAACTATACATTTTCAATCATTGGAAGAACTGAAATTTTGCTTGGCCTTTAAAGTGAATTTCTGGATGCTGAACTCTGCATCCAATTCCATGTTTGCACAGCAAATCCAGTATTATGCTAGTCATGGACAGGCTTGGACATTGAGCCGAGGTGGCGCAGTGGTTAGAGTGCAGCACTGCAGGCTACTTCAGCTGACTGCTAGCTGCAGTTCGGTGGTTCAAATCTCACCGGCTCAAGGTTGACTCAGCCTTCCATCCTTCTGAGGTGGGTAAAATGAGGACCCAGATTGTTGGGGGGCAATATGCTAACTCTGTAAACCGCTTAGAGAGGGCTGTAAAGCACTATGAAGCGGTATATAAGTCTAAGTGCTATTGCTATTACTCCTGATTCCCAAAGATCTTCAGCTATCATTCTGCAAGGTCGAGCTTTTGTCAAACATCCTTTGCACTTTTAAAAGTTCAGACCACTTGCCTAAGTTAAAGCTGACCTAAAATGGGTAACTGATTGGCCTACAAAACAGATACCTCAGCATTTACAGCCGATAACAATGTAGAAATAGAGGAGAAATGCTTCTTCGGCTTTTCTCGTGAGAAATTTATGGTCCTTTGATTAGAACTGAGATACTTTTCAATGCCTTGACTTCATAATTTAATGCATTACTTAGGCAGTTTACTGAGATAATCCTGGAAGAAAATCCCACTTTGATGTCTCAAAATATAGTTATATAGATATACAGCATGGCTAATTTTCACACAAAATTATTAAAGCCTTTGCAGGTGGCCAGGAAGACTTATCTTCTAGTAAAGTATCAACTGTCACTTCTAATTGCTCTTTTGATTCTGCTTGGCCAACCAATAGGAGGAGCAGGGAAGGTTTATTATTCTATTATCTGATATTATAACCCTTAATTGAAGGACTCTCTCATTTATTATTGATTGTGGAAGTTTCAGAGTTGGCATATTTTGCTCTGTAATGTTTCCCAGCTATTTAATCTTTGTCAAGATGACCACAGTTTAAACCTCAGTAACAGAGCTTGAAACAGCATTCAAATATCCAGAACTGCTGTCTAAAAGGACTCACACATACCCTGGATTGTATCGTGCAATTTTTCATTCCATTCTTGTAGAGGAAGCGATTAATCAGAATATGGTTTTAGTTGCAGAAAGATTCTCTATCCAGCTTTTCAAACAAGCTGGCTGCTGCAGCAGCATTTTCCCTTTTTAACCATCCATTCTATTTACAAATTATTATTATCAAACAGGAATAAATCTTCTTTTTTGGCATAACATGGCTGACTACAACTTAACCCAAGAGACAGGCACCCAAAAACAGTCTGTGTTCAGTTTCTCCAATATGGTTTTCAATTGGCTACAGGCACTCTGGAGATCTTCCTTCACCAGGACAGTATCAATTAAGTGGCCATATTGTTCCTCAATGAAGGCTGCTGAGTTCAACATCTCTTGCTGCTCCTCATCCTGCAAAATGAAACAGAAAGACAATAGAAAACGACTCTTTTTTTAAAATTTGATTTTGAGCTGCAACACCCTTTTGGCACTTCCTAAGGGGGGGGGGATCCCATTGGGTAATTCTGCTACAGCAAGCAGATTTGGTTAGTGAAATTTAGTACAGGTAGTTCTTGATTTCTGACCACAAGTGGGATCAGAATTTCTGTTGCAAAAAGAAGGTGGTTGTTAAGTAAGTCACACACAATTTTACAACCTTTTTTGCCACAGTTGTTAAGTGAATCAGTGCAGTTGTTAGGTGAATCACGCCGTCATAAGCATATCCAACTTTCTCCATTGATTTTGCATGGCAGAAGCAGGCTGGGAAAGTCCCAAATGGCAATCACATGACCTGAGGACACTGCAACCATCATCAATACATGCCAGTTGCCAAGAACACAAATTTTTATCAAGTGACTGTGGGGATATTGTGATGATCATAAGCGCAAGGACTGGTCATGTCACTTTTTTTCAGTGCTGTTCAGTGGTGGGTTGCTACCGGTTTGCACCGGTTCGGGCAACCAGTAGCGGCGGCGGGAGGCTCCGCCCACCCACCCGGACATCATCAAAAACGTGTGTGCGCAAAGCGTGCACGCGTGCCTACGCGCTCCCATTCCCAAACCGGTAGCAAAGGTAAGTGAAACCCACTACTGGTGCTGTTATACCTTTGGTCACTAAATGAATGGTTGTAAGTCAAGGATTATCTGTAATAACCTGAATATATTGAGTTACAGGTATAATAATTTAAGGCATTTTTCTTTGGCTGTACATTTATTTGCCACTCACTTAAGAATTCATTAAATATGCAATCAGCTGGAACCAGACCTACCGTAATCATAGTTAGAAGATCAAAGAATTCAAAGACATTTAAGTCATGATGGATTTATGCCCCACTGATTACAATTGATTTATTCTTTGCACCAATATCAGCTTCACCCATTACATTAAGCCATTATGAGGTTTGTCTGGTTTGCATTTAATGTGTTGTATGAATCTAGTCATTGTGATTTGAAAATTAGATTGATGGCTTAGAGCCATATGCAAATTCACCGAACGGTGATTTATTGAATCCATAACAATAAATCATAGCTTAGCTTAATGAGTGTATATAAAATGAATCTGGATCTAATCACCAGAGTATAATTTTCCAACCACAAAGACTTTAGAATGAAATATCTAAACAACAATAGGGAAGTATAGTCAGAGATATCCATGGAATACATGCATCAAAATCTCAAAATGAAGAGTGTAACATCAAGATCTAAGTCACACCCCTTTTGTATGTGCATGGGATACTGCCACATGTACTGTATGAAAGGTCTGAAATCTGGATTATGACACTGTGCCCACCATCTTGCAGACTCTGACTCCCTACAGGCAAACACTGCTAGGGATACTGTAAAAACAAATTTTGGAATGCATAAATCAAAGGCAACAGAAGAGAGAAAAGGAGGATCCAAGGAGAATCCAAGGAAGTAAATAATAACATTAGAAAGAAAATGAAAAATGGGTGATCCTACACTCACTTTGGTCTGCATAGCTACCACATCCTTCAGATCAATTTCTGGTGTTGTACCCTGTTTCCCCCAAAATAAGACATCCCCTAATAATAAGCCCAATCGGGCTTTTGAGTGCATGGCAATAAGGCCAAGCGCTTATTTCAGGGTTCAAAAAAATATAAGACAGGGTCTTATTTTCGGGGAAACACGGTACACAGATGACCTTCCAGGGAAGACAGCCCTCAGCAGAGGTAAATGTTGCCCATCCCATTATAAGCTCCTTGCATAAAACCATCCTTTCAATACAAAATACTTACAAGCGGGACAAAGATGTCCTCTGTCAGCAGAGAGGCTGGTGTGTTCTTTTTCTTTTCAGAGACAAGAGGCTTTACAAAGACAACATGGGGCTTGAATTCAGCTGTTCTTAAGTGCTTCACTGCCTGGAAGCAGAAATATGCAAAACAGAAATCTGTGGCCGCAATTTCTTAAAGGAAAGAAATTGTCATTATTTCTCTTGATTTGATGGCCTGAAGGAATCTTTGAAGGAATCTTGAATTTTGTTGTAATATTGCTTTATAATATAACCGTAAATATAATAAAAGTGGCACTCAATTGATAAATAGAACCAAAAATATACACCAGGATAAAAAGGACTATAAATTAATAAAAGTTAAAAATACCTGGGAGAAAAGCCTAGTGCTGATGAAATATTTTTTGAAACCATCTGAAGTATTTTTAATTGTTCAACTTAAATAGTAAATGAAATTAGTCAACCGATAGTCAACTGAATGCTATTTGCTTGAAAATGTGCCCAATTCTGCAATTCCAACCAAATGCACCAGTTATTAAAAGTAATAAAAGATTAATATGGAAAGGAAGATAATGTAGAACCCAAGACACTATATATGTTATTTATTTATATTTATCTTGGAAAGTATAGGTGCAGACTATGTAGACAGGCCTCAGAGACAGTCCAACACATAGTGTCAGGTATAAGTTGCAGACAGAAACAACACTGAACAGCACAACCAGGTAATTGGCATTATGTACAGGAACATCTAGACAGTATATGGGTTAAACACTCCCAAGTTCAAATGAGAGATACCACAGAAGGTTGAGGAGAATAATAGGGCTAAAATTCTGTGAGACTTCCAGATCCAAATGGGCAGACAGGTATCAACCAGACATCTTGGGGTAATCAAGGACCAGGAGACAGTGATAGATGAAGCAGTGCCAAGTGACAAAAACATCATAAAAATATATGATACAAGGCACATCTGAAAATAATTCTGCATATTTCCACAAGGAAATTAACTTGTAATGCCTCTGTTATTTGTCACAGTTCTTGCTACACACTGCTAATTTCTTTCTAAAAGGCCATATGTTGTCCATGGTTACGATGGACTCTAAACTGAAAAGCAAATCTGGAGCACAGGTTTTTTTTAAATGTTAATTTACCTCAGGCACAACATCCACAAGGCAAACTTTATTTTTAGACATGACAGACTGTATCGCCTCCAGGCTTGTCCCATAAAGATTTTCCTTATATTCTCCATGTTCTACAAACCTGAAAATTGTGAGGGAATTAAGTGAGAAAAAGCAAAACAGAACACCGACCTCAAAAGAGAGTTGCAGACATGTCAAATGTTTATTATAGCGTAAAATTGTTTACTTTGTCTTTGTCTTTTCTATTTTTAATAATTTGCTTCAGGCCACAAGATTTAAAAGGGATGACTCTTTTTGAACATTCCACTTTCATCAAGGAAAGAGCAAATGCTTAGAAAGCATACACACACAAAAATCTTATACCTAGAGACATCTAGTCACTTTCCCAAACACAACACAAACATTATAGCATTCTGAAGTCAAAACTAATGTAAAACTAATCTCAGATCTGTTCAGCATTAGCGTGTGGAGGGGCCTTTTAGTACCCTCAGCCTATGGTACTACTTGACCCTTAAAGTAGTGATCCCCAGCACTCTGGATATGTTGCAACTTCAAATCCCAGAATGTTTATTTAGCATATATCTCTTTGGGAATGCAATTCCAGTATATCTGGAGTACCAAAAAAAGTATGGCACATGGAGCACAGGTCTTCAATTTTGTGTACTAAAAGGATTGTTCAGTTTCCTCCCCTTCCCCTTCCGAGCAAAAGTAAACTAGGGAAGTTCAGGCAAGAAGATATCTTGGATCAGACACAGAACACTGTCTAATTTTGTGAAGTGTTGAGAAATTTACAGAAATGCAGCATAGGAGTGCATACAATTAATTCAACATATTAAGTAAACAAATCCAGCCTTAATAAGATCTCTTTGGTTCCATCCCAATCTGGAGAACATTTACAGCCAAACAGAACTTCCCCATTATTATAGCCCCAAACTTAGATAAAATATGCTTGTCAAAGCTCTTCTACCCATGAAATTAAAGTAATAGCAATAGCAATAGCACTTAGACTTATATACCGCTTCATAGTGCTTTACAGCCCTCTCTAAGCGGTTCACAGAGTCAGCATATTGCCCCCAACAATCTGGGTCCTCATTTTACCCACCTCAGAAGGATGGAAGGCTGAGTCAACCTTGAGCCGGTGAGATTTGAACTGCTGAACTGCAGCTAGCAGTCAGCTGAAGTAGCCTGCAGTGCTGCACTCTAACCACTGCGCCACCTCGGCTCTTAGAAAGTCTCTATCAGCAAAGGAGAGCTACTCTAGTTAGACTCTCATGACATGAATAGGAAGGGACATACTTTCAGAGCAAAGAAAGTACCTCAGAGGTACTGAAAGTACTTCAGAGCAAAGCTTACTTGTTGTGCTGTATATCAATCTCAAATGATTGTTTTGAAACAAAGTTGTATTCCACGCCCTCCTTTTCATGACTCTTCTTGGTCCTTGTAGTATCTGGGAGAGAGGAGAAGTCAAGTTTAGATGACATGACTGTAGAACATTTTGCTTTGCATGGCAGAGTGAACAGGGATAGGAATGACACTGGTGACAAAATAAGGCAAATCAGAAGCAAAAGAAAAGTTATAAGAAAACAGCACTGCTGTCAGAAAGATTTCTCTAACTCATCTGAGGGTATTTTTGGCTGCGATGATCCACAGAAGAGAGATATCTCTTGTGCCTGCTATAATGCCATACTATTAGATTTCCCCACAATTTTTTTTATAAATCTCAGAGAAAAGAGAGCAGTCTACCAAAAAAACAACAACCCACTATCTCTTACTTCAGTCCAACAATATGCCTCTCAGCCACACCTCTAGTAATTTTGTACATGTGACAGCAATGCATCATCTATGCTTCCCCCAGCAGAACATCAGTGATGTTATAGTAGAGGATATGCAATTAGTGATTAGAGATCTTAGAATAATTATCTCAGAAGAGTAGAGTAACCCATGCTTGCTCCTTTATCACCTGTCACATCTCTCAGTAACTACTTAGAAGTGTGTATTATGTCAGAGGCAACAGAATTTAGAGTACATAGATGGGTAAAGGCACAGGAGCCAACTTTCCCGTCACAGTACACTTTATCAGCTCAGTTCCCTCCCAAAATGTTGAAATTACAACTTCATCTATTCTCAATCAACATATTTGTCACTACGTATTTCACCCCCTTTATTAACAGCACGAGATGAAGCTATAAGCAGCTATTATGAGCAAATTAGTATTATGGAGAAGACGCTGCATAAGGCAAAGCAATATGTTTCTACACTGGAGCCAATGAAAAGGGGATATCAAGAGGCATCCATGTTGCCTTCTTCATCAGACCTTAGACCACTCCTCTTAGAGGATGTTATGTCAGGTCGATCAAAGGAGACAGTCATTGTTGCAACGCCATCTGGTGGCGAATATGCCAAAATACAGGAGGAATTACGTTCT
>QLTV01002534.1:1865025-1884548 GCA_003457575.1 Thermophis baileyi | reverse complement strand
AATTAGGAAAGAATTCGAATTAGAGGATAATTTGCCAGACATGATGACCAAACCATTGGGTGGTGTCCACCAAGGAAACTGTATAAAATCAATTGGTCTGATGTCTCTTCCTGTCATGAAGGGAGGAGTGTTGGGATATTCATGAGCAGGAAGATTCATGTGGTACTCAGTCAGCCAATGTGAGTAAAGTGCTACTGAGTCTGTGCAAAAGGAATTAAGCAAGAAGCTGAACATGTTTTCCAGTCTCAGGTCTGTCTCTGTATCTCTCTGTGTGAAGACTTCATTATGATATGTTGCTGTAAAGAAGAAAGTATGGTATTGTAAATATTTTGATAAGATTATAAAGAAGTTATTTGATTCAGCAGATGCAGTCAACTGTGAGAGCTTCTGATTTATTTTTCTACAACAGAGAAAGAAAAATTCTCTAACAATATTTACCAGGGAAACAAACTCTCCCAATCAACAGCTAACCTTCAGGTTAATTTGCAAAAGTAGTCATATTTTACAGCAGTGGACTACACATTAGCCAAATGGGAGGGGTTGATTTTAAGATGCAAAAAGATGAAAAGAACACTCTCCTTTGGTTTAAAAATTTACACACACACAGTGGGATTGCTCTGAAGGCAGTAAAAAAAGGAGAGTAGGGGGATTATCTGGCCCTACTTACTCCAATGTGGCCCAAGAGAGGCAGCTTGTAAAAGGAGGAGGGATTAAAAGACAAAAGAAAACCCTAATCTTCTTTTGAGGTATTGGTTCCATGTTATACCTTTTCAGTTATATATGTACTTTTTAGGTCAGGGTGTCTCACACACAATTTCATATCTTTCAGTATCCTAACCAGCATGTTTACCTTATGTTAGGTTGTTTATATGCTGACTGTTTATCAAGTGATCTATTTTTTGCTATATTTTATCCTGGTGTCTTGTAAGTCCCAATTCATGGATCATTATCTTATAATAGTGAGTTGGCTTCCACATCCCAGTGGCTCTGTGAGTATATTTTTGAAACTGCACACTCTCAGAACACTGACCCAGAAATGGCCAGATCAAAGAGAAAGGATGGGATCAATCATGATTCAGTGAAGAAGGAAAAGGCAACCAAGAAAACCAAACAAATACTCACAATCAGGACAAATATTTGCATGAATTGCATGGTAAATGAATTCTTCAAACTGGAAAGTATTCGGTAAGCTACTGGGTAAGGGCAGAGAACAAATATGAATAACATTGGTGTTTACGATATGACTGTATCCACAGGCAAAAACAAAAAGTGCAGCAGGATGTGTGTTTCTGTGTATTCACATACACATACACCACATTCATGTGTGTAATATCAGGAACATGATATTATCAGAGCAGAAATGTCACAGTGGAATACAGCACTGGCTTTCTCAGACTGAGGTAAATAAAATGGATGGGAATTCATCTTTACACAAGAGGCTCACCAAATCTTCTTCTGTGGACAGGAAATTCACAGAACAAATGAAGAAATCATCATTTTTAGCAAGAGTGCAAAAGTCAGTGCTTAGATACCCCCCCCCCCCGCCAAAATGGCAGAATGGTCTCAATCCAAGTTCAAGGTGAGATTTCCTATGTTACAATGATCCCGATTTATGCTTAAAGCACAGATCTAGAGCAGTGGTTCTCAACCTTTCTAATGCCGCGACCCCCCCGCGACCCCCCCGCCGCCGCGCAGGGGCGAAATGCTCCGGGTTCGGGCTTGCCTGCGGGTCGCCGGACAGCTGATAGCATCGGAAGCGGGAGACTTCGCCCGGACACCACCATTTGGGTTCTTTTACCCTCTGCGCATGCGCAAAGCATTGCGCATGCGCAGAGGGTAGAAGAACCCAAATGGCGGCGTCCAGGCTACCAGCTGTCCGGCGACCCGCAATCACGGCCGAACCGGGACCTTTTCACTCTGTAGTGACGGTGGCACCAAAATGGCGGGCTAACGCGCGCGGCGACCCCTGTGAAATGGTCGTTCGACCCCCAAAGGGGTCGCGACCCACAGGTTGAGAACCGCTGATCTAGAGGAAGATAATATTGAAAAGTTCCTAGAGTACCCTGTTGACTCACCTCACAAACTAAAACATGTCACAGTCATAATAGGCAATATGTGTACTAAAATGTTAAAATAAAAAAGCATTTGGAATCATGGGAACAAATGAATTTTGTATTGAAACAAAGCAGATGATTGATTAATAGAATTCCCCCAAGATCATTTATTGTTTGCAGTAAATACCTTCTTCTAATAAGCTGCAAGATTTAATTGCCGGACAGACAATATCAAAAACACATTGACTAAAACTATATACTTTGCAAGTTAAAATGGAGGTGTTCAGCTTTGCCAACAAAAACAAGACCTGACTGAGGTTTAAATCAGGAACGTCTTATGAATTCCAATTTAGAAAGCAACAAAATAATCAGACCAACAAAATACAATCTCAGCAATATTTCATATGAGTAAGCAGTGCAGGTAAATAACAGATTTAATATATTAGACTGAATAAACAGAATGTTTGGAGATCGCTCTGGACTAAATCTGTGATATCATCAAAGGTGAAACAAAAATATTCCACGTGGTAAACAGCAGAATAAGGAGAAACGGCTGTCTATTGGTTTGTTGAAAATAAATGAGAAAAATGCAAGGCAAAAGACATCAGCAACATAAGAAAATTTATCCAAATAATAAGCAACTGTTTAAGATATGACTATGAAAGCTAGACATTAAGAAAGTCTGAATGAATTAAAATTAATGTGTTTTCCCCGTGGTGCTGGGGGAAACTGTTGAGTACAAAGAACAGCAAGAAGTAATCATTCAATCTTAGATAATAAAGCTAATGTTTAATGGAAGCACGAATCTCTGGAAAAGACTCTGATGGTTGGAAACATCGATAGAATAGAAAAGTTGTCAGCAGAACATAAGATGGCCAGATGCTTTTACTGATAAAATAAGCATAAGTTTACAAAAATCCAAGCAGTTATTTATTCACAGATAATTCTGGCAAATTGATGTCCGTTAGGATGTGAAAAAATGGTAATGACTGAATTACTGAACAACAGCATCCTCTAAGTCTCTAGAGAATATTACCATTGGACAGTTTGATATTGGTATTAATAAAGTAACATAAATAGAGAAATAAACAACTTTGCATTTCATGGGGAGGGGATAGGTGACTAGATACATCTTTGGGAGGGGGAAGTTTCTTACGTGGCACAGCAACTCCATATTCTTGTGGATTTTCTGCCACTACTTTCTGCTTGAGTTCATTTAACCGAGACCCCAAAGAACCTGAGAGATCAGAGGAAGAAGTGGGTGAATAGACAAAACACAAGGCATATGCAGCAGAAGCCAACCATAAAAAGATACAGGCCAACGTTTGATTGGCAGCTTTATCTATGTTGGTTCTGCAGTGAATCAAATAAGATAGATGTGCACTGTTAGCAACAGTCTTAAAAGCTTTCTAATAACAAACTTCCATGTCCCAATAAGCTCATGGCCTCTGATATGATTCCTTTCCAGGTCAGAGTGCAAAACTTCTATTTACTCTAGTGGGCATTTCTAGTTTTCCAATGCAAACAGCAGACATGGAATGAAATGTTAGCAATCCTAAATCCATCATCTCCTCCTGTCCAATGACCCCCCATCTAGATCCCCCACACAGCCCAAATCCACTTTACTTTTTAAACAGCCATATAACTCAGTTCTACTACTTTGGAGGGCACTAAATGCTCAGCTTTCATACCTTATTAGCGTTATCTTCCAGACTTTCACTTTTCAAGCAACTGGCCTTCCTTCTCAATTTAAGTCAGAGGGGAAAGGCATCCAGCAGAGATTGTTTGGAAGCTGTATACCTCTGGAGAGCTTTGTCTTTAGAGGGCCAAGCTGGCAAGCCCAGTTTAACCTGCTGCTTTCCCATTCCAGGTTAAGGAATTGGGTAGCATCCTACATCCTGCTCAGTGGAAAACACAGTGGGAAAACGCTAAGTTGCAGAAAGGAAGATGAGTAAGATTCCTCATGCATGTTTATTTTATATATAAACCAATTCTTCTCAATCCTGGCAAATTTAAGACATGGCTGGTGGGAAATTCCAGGAGTTGAGGCCACATGTCTTAAAGTTACCAAGATTCAGAAACACTCTATATAAACAATTTTAAAATATTTATTTTTATTACATGTTTATCTTTTTGTTTCCTTCAAGGAGGTGATGGTACTCTGCATCATCCAACAACCAGGTGCTAATGTTTACGATTTCCAAGATAAGAATCAAAATCCCTGTGCGCTAAATGAACAGCAGGAACAGGCTGATATCTCCATATCCTGATCTCAGAGGTATCAGATGAGCCTTTGAGGAAATGGAATTCTGGACTAAAAGAACTTGATTCTCATCCAGCATGAGTTTTATATTCTTAAAATCTGGAGCCTTCAATGGGATACTAGATAGAACCTGCATATACTATTCAATGTACCTTCAAAGAAGTATGCTTATCAAGCTAAGAGTGACATAGACAGAATCTTGACAGATTAAACCCTTTCTACTCTCACCATAATGGATATGCCCAGGGAGATTCCAGGGCAGTGATGGCGAACCTTTTCGGCATCGAGTGCCCAAACCGGAACGCACGTGCATGTGCATGCACCGGAGCGCCGGAAACCCGAAGACTTTGCACCCGCAAAGACCAGCTGGCGACGGCATGCGTGCCCACAGAGAGGGCTCTGTGTGCCACCTCTGGCACACGTGCCATAGGTTCGCCATCACCGTTCTAGGGAGTAGCTCTGCTTACTCTCTGTCACTTATCCAGGCCAGGGCTATGCTGCCTTTTGTATCCCCTTTCCCTTTTCTGGAATATGCTCCTTCCTTGCTGGGAAACTGCTGCTCCACTGAAATTCCCCTCACACCAGCTCACTGTCTGAAAGCACCATCTCTCAAAATGTTATTCAAATTCCATCTGTTTTGAAATACATTCATTAATTTAGTGAACATGAAGAGAAAATTAGTAATCCCAAAGTTACCCAGAACTAATTACAAGAGGCATGATCCTCTGAATTATTGATTTTATATATAGTAGAATAAACAACTACTTAATTGGGAACTACCTGGATTTTGATGAAGATGGATCCAAAACTCGCTTTTCTTTCCACATGATCCTTGATACTGACTGTTAAGCTCTACCACATCCCATACCTTCCTAAAAAGATATGAACTTCAGGGTGCATCTTTGAGTTCACCAAAGTTTGAAAATGTTGATCTCCACTATCTATGTCAGTGTTTCTCAATCTTGGCAACTTTAAAGTATGGGCTGGCTAGGGAATTTGGGGAGCTGAAGTTCACATGCCTTAAAGTTGCCACGGTTGAGAAACTGATCTGCAGTATGTCAACAATCAGTTCCCAGTAACAAAATGGTGCTCTTTTTACACACAGCAACTCACCAATTAAAACCACCAGTCTCTTCCTTTCACTAGGCTGCTGCTGGTATTTGATGACTTCCTCATATGTGAGAAGTTCTGGAGTGGAGTTTTGTTCAGTTTGTTTGGCTTCATTTGGATCACTCTGCTTCTCCTTTCGGCTCAGTCGGAAACTTCGTCGCAAGCCAGCTAAAAGGCCAAAAGTAATATTTTTCTTCTCTGTGTTGTTCGAAGTTGTTATGAAAGGCTTAATCAACCCTATTTAGTCTGCTATCCAATCATCTGGTGATTCTCAAACTTCAAAAGATTATATCCTCCCCTTCTTATTAAGTTGTTGCCAATCAAATCTCAAAAAGTAAAAATGTCCATTATGATATGTATATAACAGCTAGTCCTCAGCTAACAATTGATGGCTTAGCAACAATTTGAAGTATCTCCCAAAAGGTACTTACAACTTGGTTCCAAAGTTCCAACACCCCCCTACACAGTTACATGAGAGCATTTCAGATGCTCAGCACTTGGCCCACATTTATGGCTGTTCCCAGCACCCCAGGGTCACCAGACCATGATTTATTATTTACATTGTTTTTGCTGAACAAATAGTTTGCTTAACAGTCATAGCCTTTGCAAAAACAATTCATAAAAATCAAGCCAGTCACATGATGACTCACTTTATGACCATAACAACGTACGACCGTAAAGAGTAGGCTCCATTTTGGTCATAAGTTGAGGATTGCCTATTTGAATGTCAAAAATAAACCAGGGAAGGAGGGAGGGAGGAAAGGGGATCAAGAGCATAACTAGAACTAAAATGAAGTATCAAGAAAGAACCTAGCTCCATTACTCATTCATCCATTAAGTTCAGCCCATTTTTCAATCATGTCCTAAGGCTGCAGCCATAGATATTTTTCTTTCTCCCATAGAAGTGGGTGGCTATTATTCTCCCCTAGTAAAGAACATCTTGAGAACAAAGTTTCAGAAGGATTCCTCCAGCCCTCTCTAATCTACCGCATTCCAATCTGGTGTAAGGCAACATCATTAGTTATAAAGCAACTGTATACAAATGCATTAGGTGTTCAATTTATATAGGTTGCAGAACTATTTGCAGAACAATTGAACTATATACCTTCCAGGTTCTAGGGCAGAATCTGGAATATGCATCGTTCATTACAAAGACTGGTACCCACCTATGTATTGTCCATTGAAGTAACCCTCACAGTCACAGTCTTCTGTATAGAAAGAAGAGTGAGAGAATAGGTACAAATATGTTATAAGTTGCAGGTCATGCATTCTGGAAATAAGAATGTCATCATCCATCTTTAAGCACAAATATGAAAACCGGTGGGAAATAAAGAACAAAGGCTAGGCAAATTCAGTAAGTAAAGCAGTAAGTGTGTGTTGTATAGAGGGATTGGCTCCAAGCATCCACAGGCAAACAATTCTGTTTGAAGCTCTGGAAAAGTGTGGGCTGGTGTCAGGCTATGCCAGTCCAGTCTGGCAGTCTTCAAACATCTCAGATGTCTTTAATTCCGAGCCAAGAAATCCTGACAAGGAGTGATGGGAGTTATACATTTGAAGTCTCACTGGTTGAGCAAGGCTAGTGTTTGCTTGATTGCTTTGCATATTATTATTTTAAAACTGATATCATAATAAAAGTTGAAATTGTTTAATTGTGTCCAGCAATACTGAAAAATATAGATTTCTGGGGTAAGGTGGCTTTCTAGGGTTTCAACGTAAGGAAAACATCCCGTGAAGTTGATTTGCCATAAATAGAGGAGTGCCTTTTTTTAAAAAAGTAATTATAATTCAAAGGCTGAGTTCAAGAGTACAAGATATGCAGACAACAAGCAGTGGAGATATAGAAACAGCAGACAAGCAATCTCTCATGAGCCTTGGACATGCTTGAAAGTAACCCCCAGAGAGTTTTCAAAGCATACAGGTAGGGCTGCAGGTATCTACCCCTTTTTTTGCAAGAATCTCTCACACACATAACACATGAAAAGAGGCAGGGTTTCAAATGTGTGGCTGCAACTCCAGTTTTTGACCTCCCCCAACAGATGCCTCTTTAGGGCTAGGGTAGAAGGCCCAAATCATTCATCTAATGTTAGCATAGTGAAACCTGTGTGAAGAGAGTGTTTCTTCAATGGGGAAAATTAAATAGTGAGTGCACATAAAAGATCTACTTGCCCTTGTGTGCATGGTTCACTTCTGATAATAAGTTTAGATTCTGAGTTTTTGGTCTCACTGAACTCAGGAGGGGGACCAAGTTTTAAACAGTTTTAGGATTGCGTGATTACTCTTGAAAAGAACTCAGTCTTTTACAATAGTGTTTCAACGTTGGCAACCTTTAAGATGTCTTCAACTCCCAGAATTCTCCATCCAGCATGCTTTGATTTTAGCTTAATGCATGTATAAAGCCAGTAATTTGGGCTTATAACCATGACAGATATGTGTGATTTGTGAGATAAACCAAGCTATTCTGACTTATTCCACAAACCATACAATTAATTTTAGATGACTAGGACATGGGAAACCATCCAGTGGCTGTTTCAAGGTGACAAAATAAGCAGCACACTCAACTGAAGAATTGAAATAGGAATTGCCAACTGTTACTGTTGTGTAAATATTTTAATAAATCCTTTCTCAACTGGTCAGACTGAATTCCCATCATCTCCTGTCAGTTCACAATCTGGGTAACCCCAACCCTTTTGGCCTTTCTTAAGGAGTAAAAAAACCCTAGAACTTCCCTCAGGTATTTGGCCACATAGACAGGCCAGGCCTGACAATTGGTTTCTCTACTTTCAGTTTTCATTGATGAGAAACAATGATTTTTAAACCCTCACATGCATTGTATTGGTCTGCTTGATGTGTACTTTATATATTTGCTTTTAGCCTTCTATGTACCACCGAGAGTGATTGTTTTGAGATGGGTGGCTATATAAATTGTATAAACAATTATCTGGAAACTGCCATGTTAGAGACAGCTCCTCTAATCACTCTGGCCAAATAAGCAGCAAATGACCCCGGCCCCTTTAAACTAATATAAAAAGCACAATGTTTATCATTAGGAAAGTGTTTTTCTTTATTTCTTTGTCCCTTAACTGGATTGGGTTCCTTATTTATCTATTTATGTAAAGGATTTATGTGTCCTCCCATCTTAAGTAATTCTGAGTGGCTCACAAAAATAAAACCAATAAGTAAAACAATAATAAAGCAGTAAAAAACAGTAAAACAATAAAATAAAAACACCATAGTTGTCCCTTTGGGATGCCCACTGCAGGCTCAGCTGCCCTCCTTCCACACTATCTGCCTACACAATCCTATCTCGGTCCTCAGTGTAAAGTCAGGTCTCTGTGTAAGGTTAGAAGGGTGGAGGCTGTCAAATCCCCAATGGGAAAGTGTTCTTGTGTGGTAGGGGCAGCCATGGAAAAGGCACCCTTCCAAGGTTCCACTAGATGGGATTCCACTTTAGCAACAGCTACACTAGGGGACTGTCCCAAGAGTTAAATGAAGGCAATTAAATTTAAACTCCTGCATTATTAATACTGCTAATAAGACTTTATTTATAAACTGAGCAGCTTTTCTTATTTGAGGCAATTGTTAAGTTAAAAAAGGAACCCATCACCCCAGTACATTTTTCTGGAAGGTGCAAGGCCAAATCAAAAGGAAAAAGGAGAAGGAAAAATAGCTACACATTGTGGTTCAACAGGAAATTACCTGCTGTGTTAACAAAAGCTCCTAGAAACAGCACAATAGCTTTTTAAGAAACAGCAGGAGCTTAATCCGTGTGATTAGCACGTACAAAAAATAAATTACATAGTAAAACACGGGGCAAATTAATAGCTAAGGAAAATTAAACGAGATTGACATAAGAGGCCCTGAGTGTATATGAGAAAAGTTTGTTTTTCTCTCATTCCTAGGAATGAGGTGGCAAGCCACTTCTGAAAAACCTTGCCAAGAGAAGCGAAGCAGTATGCTCTGTCCCATAAGTGGATAGACCAGGTTGCCCTGATAAAAAATACTTGCCAAGAGAACTGCACAGGCTTGTCTTGGCAGTCTCTGATAATTGGACAAGACTGAACAGAAGGAGGGGGGGAATCCAAGTACTGCTACTTATGTTAGGTAAATGACCCTTCTCCTGGGCTGGAATGGGATAATCATAGGAAATTGAATTTTGAATCAACCAGTGATTGGATGTTGTAACCCACCCAGTGTCATGTGATGGGTGGCTATACAAATATGATAAATAAATAAGCATCTTAGCATTCTAATCTCAATATTCAAAAAATCCATTCTGATTTCAGCATTTCCTCACATATCGATCATGATATTGCTTTTGTGTTGGACATTCCCTCTTCTCAAACACGTCCTCAGCTCACTTTCTCTGCAAATCACTTCTCCCTTCTCTTCTCCTCTTCTTCCCTGCCCCTCAGCTTGCTCCCTCTCAACTCCCACTTAGATTAAGCACCAAGCAATCCATCCTTTTCTTTAATTTGGAGGCAAGTTATCTCTATTGTATGTTCTGAATATGCATTTTATATTACACCAAGACAGTACGGTAATATTTAAACATAATCACATTGAAATAATACATTTAGATTTATGAGCATGCCTTGTTTATTCACATTTTTTTCTAGCAAGGAGGAATAAAATGGGATCAGATGTTATCTAATAAACCCCATTATTTGAAGTTTATCACTAAATGAGCATCCATTGACCTAAAAATGCTTATAGCACCCACAAAGCAATGATGTATAAAGCTGCCCCCAAACCTTTCTTTCTTTTTTCAACAGAAAGGTTTCAAATCCTCAGATTTGTCTCAAAATTCCATGTCCTTTCCTTTTAAGTGCCTCACTGTTTTGTCAAATTATATTCAGATTACTTTTTAAAAAGCATCTTTGATGCAGAATCAATTGTAGAACATGAAAAACAAATGCACAATTGCACCATCTATTCCAGCTGAACAATCTAAGCTCTCTGTATCGGCATCTTGATTTGGTTCACTGCAGGATGGTTTGAGCAGGCAGAAAATGACCCTGCTGGTGCTGTCACTCCAGAGTAGCTGGAGAACCTACCTTTCTCAGAAGATTGATCATCTGCGGTTAGCATGAAAAGACAGAGGTAAGATTGTTAAAAGAAAGCCAAGAAAAATGTCTCAAGGGATTCTTTATTCAATCCAATTGCTTAGGTGTAAGGAAAGCAACCCATATTATCTTGACAGGGACAATAATAAGTAGACGTTATGTTCTGCTTATGACTTGTGCTAAAAAGGCTATATGTATACACAGAGACCTAACTGAGAAACAAATTAAGTATCTAAGGAGATTTTGATTTTTCTCAAAAAAAAAAAAAGATATATTTGGACCAGTCGGAATAGTATGAGGAAAAAAGGGTTGTAATTTACATTAAATTATAATTACAGAAAAACTTCTATAAAATGATGTCTCATTGGTACATGGAACTAGATACATTGTCAAAAATATATAAGGGAATTTCAAAATATGGTGGAAAGGCAATCAAAGGGAACATTTTTTCATCTTTGATGGACATATAATAAAGCTAGAAAATATTGGGATCAAGTTTCTTTTTGATGCAGAAGATTTTAAAAGTGAACGTATAGTTGAAAGCACAGACCTTTCTTTTTGGCGTAATGGATAAATAATTGATACATCTTATGGCACTTGTTTTTATAATAGGATAACAGCAGCGAGACTCAAAGATGGAAGGATTTACAAATATCTACAAAGGAAGAATGGATGGTGAAACTAGTAGAATTGGGGGATGTGGCAAATTTTATTTCTACTTGGAAACCATTTTTGGATTTTTTGCGAGAAACTGAAAGAAATGAAAAGTTGATTTTGGAATTTGAGAATTAACATTTTATGGAATTATGTAAATAATGTAGACAAATGTTAACCTTACAGTAAGTGTTTGATGTAGTTTTTTTTAACTTATATGTGTAGCAAAGAAAATTGGTACATTATAGAAAAAAAATTCTATTTTTTCTACTTTCTTTTTTGCACTTTCACTTTTTCTGTTTTTTCTTCTTTCAAATCTTTTCTTCTATTTATCTTTTAACTGCATTTTTTTAAATGCAGTACTTAGATCTGGCCCACGGGGTCACCCTGGAAACAACGAAGGACCAGCCCGCAGTGCTTCTGCCAGCGAATATGGAGCTCGGCGGGTTGCAGGAGGATGTGGCAGCTGAAAATGGAGCTCGGGAGCCCGTTTTCGCTGGCAGAGCGCTCGGGCCACCACAGGCGCCTCTGACACAAGTGACGTTGAACTGGCCACGGCCACCCTGGCCATGGCACCCCGGCACCCCCGAGGTCAAACACAACCCTGATGCGGCCCTCAATGAAATCGAGTTTGACACCCATGCTAAAGCTCTTTCCACTGCAGAGCTTTTAGCCAAGACTCAGGCAGCCACTGAATATGCCTTCCCAACACTGATTGCAGGAGCAATCAAACCACACATCCCAGTCAGATTTCTTGCAGACAATTCTCTTGTAAGCACTTATGGGCAACAGTGATTCAAATGAGGAAAACTCCTCAGCAATTTCTCACACATAAGGTCTTAAAATATTCACACACATGTACCCAAATGTAAATAAACAACATCTCTTTGCATGTCTGATATGGGGTGGGGGGAGAAGAATATGGTATTTGTCTTTCCACGCCCTGCTACTTCTATCTGTATGTTCTAAATAGTTATGATCCTCTCATAAACATTTCTCTCCTCTTGGGTTTCTTTATGCCTCCTTATGGGCTTTGTTGTGATGTGAGGATGGCCATCTTCTTTATTTTTGTTTGATTTCCTCATTAAAAGCTTTGTTTTCTTTGCAAGGGAAAAAGGTCTTCCTCTTATGGACCATTTCAGTGGGACTGATCTGGCAATTACAGGGGAGAAGTGGGAGAGTAGCAATTTCCAATCCTCCCTCGGACAGTTTGTCTTCTGCATGCTTGGCTGTGATGGGGGAGGAAATTATGCTAGCCAGGGATCAGGAAAGTGGAGGTTGTGTGACATAAACATAATTTCCAACATAATTTCCATGCTGGTTTTTATTAAGACAATAGAATAGAATAGAATAGAATAGAATAGAATAGAATAGAATAGAATAGAATAGAATAGAATAGAATAGAATAGAATAGAATAGAATAGAATAGAATAGAATAGAATAGAATAGAATAGAAAAAAGGAAGGAGTATTTGGTATGTTTGCTGCCTTGAGTTATTTATAAAAATAATAGGCAGGATAAAAAATATATATAAGTAAGGGCCCAGAAAAAAGAGATTGTTGACAAGAAGAATGTAAGGGGCAGTCAGAGTGAGCAAAGTTTGGTCTGTATGTACCTATTTGCTCTTCAAGGTAGTCCAGGCAAGGAGCAGAACAATGAATTCTAGCTCTGCCTTTATAGTAAGGTTGCACCAGCAGAATCTTGCAAGACCTAATGAATTTCTCCCTTCCTCTCATGTCACTCTCCAGAAAATTAGGAAGGGTCCTTTCTGAAATGCTCTCTATGCTTCCTCTCTTTCTGTGGGCTGAGATACCTTTTATAGTTGTCCCACCTGTGGCTCTTCCTCCCATCTCCCAAGGTTATTCCCACATACCATTACAGCACCAGAACTAGTATCTGTGGTTGTCTTTCTGCTCTTTTTAACCACTTTCCCTTCCACACCAGTGTTGCCAGCCTGGCCAATGGTAAAGGGACTGATGTTCTCCGAAGCAAGGGATCATAGAATTTATTTATTTATTTTTTGGTAGAAAATGTGTGGGATTCTGTATTTCCCAAAGGGAATTCCTTATTTTTGACTGTGTGTTGCCAGAACTATTGATAAGGAAAGCTTTAATTGCAGATTATTGAATCTGTGATGCAAAAACTCAGAACCATTCGATGGCTGAAAAGAGATCAAGAAAATATTATTAGAGCCATCTACTGCTCATCCTGATTTTGCATCCCAGACCTGGCAGTCCTAATCCTCTGATCAAAGCCACTAAAAGGAATATAATATTTAATTTATAATTTAATTACAATTAAAAATCTGCCAACCAATTAATATTTTAGACATTGAAATGGCTTAATCTATCTAATTGATTAAGGCCTAAGTCTACAATTGCCAATAGGGCTCTTAATTGTGGAAAACTAATTGAAGAATTGCTACCTATTTATTTTAATACTTTATGAGCAGATTGCTTTACATAGGAGGTGAGAACTATAGCTTACAATTAACAGTGCATATTTCAAAGTCTGTCCTCCCTGATCTGCCTCTCTCTATCCTGGACTCCATGACCAAACAACAATCAGTTAGCTCCACTGAATGTCATTATCCCTATAGAGCAGTGGTTCTCAACCTTCCTAATGCCGCGACACCCGCCCCGCCGCTGTGACCCCCTCCCCATCCCGCCCCCTCCCCGCCACTGTTCTCTCATGTAATGAGAGAACGCCGCGTGGTAGTTTCCAACTTCTGCGTGGCATTTTCTAATGGCAGAGGCTGCGCGCCTGCACGCCCGTGCACATAAAAAGAGAGCGCCGTGCGCCAGTTTCAAACTGCTGCGCAGCGTTTTCTACTGTTACAGGGAACATTGCTCCCCGCATGCGATGAGGTGACAAAGGGGGTGTGGCACGAAGATGGCGGGCTAGCGTGGGTTAGGTGACCCCTGTGAAAGGCTTGTTCGAGCCCCAAAGGGGTCGCGACCCACAGGTTGAGAACCGCTGCTATAGAGCTTGCTATTAACCTAAAACATGAAGTGTTTTCTCCCCCTTCTGTGCATTATTTCTAATTCTCTCAATTCTGGCACTGCTTATTGTCTTTCCATATGACACAGCAATGCTACAAAATCCTTGTGGGCTGAGGATACCTATCCATCAAAGGGAAAACATTATAAATTTATAAATGGTGAGATAAATGTGCCTTGAGCAAACAAGGAAAAAGTTTGTAGTGACTCACAGTATGGCTTTGTAACACTTCTGGAATTGTGCAATGCACCGATGGTCCTTCTATACATTAAGCGCCTAGATAAAACAACAAGATTTACAATTCTGAGATAGGGGAGGATGCAAGATAATACTAAGAACTTTTAAGCAACAACAACAAAAATAGCTTTGATTCAGACTCATTTGGAATACATAAGTTTAAGACCTCAATTATAGATTGGCCTAGTTCATCCATAAAGCTATGTCATTGAACAAGCCACAGTGGTTTGGTCTGAACACAATGCTAGGCCATAACAGGTAGATTCACATATCATGTTAATTTAAGGACAAAGTAAGTAGATTTTGATTTAAGATAATTCATGATATTACTCTAATCTCGTTAAAAAAAACCCAAATATTTATTTTATGGACGAAGCACTGAATCCAAATTGTGTCCCTGGGCGTAAGTAGTCCCTGAGGGACTACTTTGGACCCAACAGATACTGGTTACTCTTTGCTCTAAAGCAGCTATCAGTTGAAAGTAACCCTCTTGGAAGCAAAAGGCAAAGGAGAAGGAGTTTGGAAACAGATACAGGACCCAGTCCAGATGAGGAGCATGTACTGTATCATTGGCAGTTCAAGCTTGTTTTTTAGAAAATTAACACAAGGTTTCATTCTGAAGTTCCACTGATTTTAACTGGAACTAAGTTCAAGTAACTAAGTGGCTAATGTCATTTTTGTATGGATAGGTGAAAAACAAAAGTCTGAATTATGCAGATGTGTGCTTTCCTGCAAAAAAAGCCCAGAGTGTTCTTTGTTGAGAAGCAATTTGGAGTAACAAATTAAGTGAATATTTCTCTTTGCAGACTTCTTGACTTTTCTTCTTTGGGAAAAAGTGGGCAGTCGTTGCATCGAGACATTAAATGCCATCAACCCGATGGAAACTGTTCAGCATGAATGTCTATGAAGATTCTCAGTCATCCAGGTCATGGTTGTCCCAAAGGTGCTTTTTTTCAAAAGGCAACTGGGCTTTGTTTTTCCTTGAAGACCTTTCACTTCCCATCCAAGAAGCTTCTTCAGTTCTGACTGACTTCAGTTCAGTCAGAACTGAAGAAGCTTCTTGGATTAGAAGAGAAAGGTCTTCAAGGAAAAACAAAGTCCAGTTATCTTTTTTAAAAAGCACCTTTGGGACATTCAGCATGGCTGGTTGGACACACATGGCTGTTCAAGACCTCCATCATATTTGAAGACAGAGACATTCTCCAACAATTTTCAAGGGCAGAATTTCTCCTCAGTAGTGACAAAAGCATTGCTACTGAACACACACACACACACCCCTGGAGGAATTATTTCCTGGAACTTTAACTGAAGTCTTGGAAACTAAGAAGACAACAGACTTCACAAATAATTTGGAAAGGTTCCTTCAGAGCATGCAGAAACATAAACACAGCATTTATTTGCAATTTTTAAAAGCAGAACATTTGTTGGACTATATACACATAACTCTTTAAATGGACTGCAGGAAAGGCAGGGTTTCTAATTGTACCCATTCAATTTTTTTCAAGGGAATGTACATGAATTGATTCTTCAACTATTTGCTGTGGCAGAGACGGAATCTCCTGCTCTGCAAAGGGTTCAGTCTCCAAATGAACTTTTCCAAGTTATTCATGAAGTGCTGCACAAGCCTACCAGATGGAGGACTATGACTGTAGAGTGTATTCACACATGCCTTTGGGTCAACTTGTAACTAAATAAATACAAAAGGACCACACCTCACTCATGAAAACCTATTTGAAATACTCTTCTCTTCATTTCCAACACAGATTATTTGTACTCAAACGGAGTATGAACTATTCAGGAAAATATACTGCTTGACACTAGTTTAACCCTTCAGTCAGTTTTCTGATACTGTTTTGGGGACTTTAAAAGTGAACTGGGTTTGGATGACTTTACCAGTCTGAATTTGGTTCAACTCATTGACAACTGTCCATGGTGCTGCTTCCTGTCTTGAACACTCAACCCACCTTCACAGTCTACTTTAGAACAAAGACATAGAGGTAATCCTTGATTTATGACTGTAATTGAGCTAGAAATTATGGTCATAAGTCATGGCGGTTGTTAAGTGGATCACCACATGACCACACCCCATTTTATGCCCTTTCATGCAGCAGTCATGAAGTGAACGTTATGGTCATTAAGCAAATGGGATGGTCATTTAACAATTCCATTTTATCCAATGGGCATTTTTTGCTGGAAACTGGAAGTGAAAATAGAAATCAACAAAAAAACACCGAAAATCATTATCCTGTGACTGCAGGACCCTGCAAACTGCCATAAATGCACACCAGTTGTGAAATCCCCACAATGTGACTGTGGGGGAGAGGTGTAGCCTCTCATTGAAACTCTGGAATCAGGTTGTAAGTACCTTTGGGGGAAGGTGCATCACAACTCTGAATGGTCACTAAGCAACCAGTCATTAAGCGAGGAATACCTGTAAACAAGTCTGAAAAGACAGATACTATATGAGATTCAAGCTGGTCAGATCTGAGTAATACACTCATCCTGCATTTCATTGTTTAAGAAGTCTGAATTAAGAAGTTAAGGTGCAGGTGGCTGTTCTTAATGGTTCATACAAAAGGAGGAGGGGAAGGAAGTACTGTTTCCTTTCTCCCCTCTTTTGCTAAATCTGTGTATGTAACTGTCTATAAAAAGGACAAAGATTTTAAAAAGTATTTGCTACTGCCCTTGCAAGCTTTATTACTACAAAGTTGCTGCAGGCAGAGAGATGGGGGAGCCATTCAAAGATGAACGTTCAAAGGAAATGCTGTGATTAAAAGTGGAAGTCAGCCAGTTGGCAACATGCAGAACATTCATTTCTATTACCATTGATCTGTTCCCTCCTTAATAACGAAAATCGATTTTTAAGAAAAGAAAAATTCCAAGTGGCAAGTTGCATTTTGCTTTTCAGAGAAGATAAAATTGCTTGTTAGTCCAGTGCAGTTGCAGAGAGTTAAGATGGGAGAAAAGTTGATCACACTAAAATAAGTGTTACATTTGCCATTTGAAAATTAAATTTAAAAAACTGTAGCTATACTTTATGCTGAGTGAAGCTCATTTAGAAAGCACTTTTTCCCCCAGAGGTTTCAGTGGTCAGTTCACAATTTTAGTCATTTCTTGTAAACTCTAAAATACTACTTTCCCCTACAATAACTTTCCTAAGCCTTATGATACATTAGACAAGCCCTTTCCCCAGTTGTACCATAATGAAGTATTTGCATGTCTAATCCAGAGTACTCTCTGCCTCTGTAGTCTCGAAGATGCCACACAAGGACCGGGGAAAAATATTTCATATTGAGCCATTAAAAATCATAGTCAGTTTCACCACCTCAGCATAACTACTTTCTCCTCAAATCTGGAGCCCAAAAATTATTTAAAATTTGTTAGGAATCCTAGTCTGCAACAAAACTTTGTTTTATACCAGAACTGGTCCAAAATATATTGTGGCTTAGGCTAAGAGCAAGAAGCCATCTGCACTCTGAATGCTGAGTATAGAAAGCAGGATGATAGTTGAACCTTTCTTCAGTTCTAATCAACAGCCTAAATAGACGGTCCAGGATACATAATTATCCTCCAAGAAAGAGAAATGGGTGGAGAGCTGAGAAAGAAAAGTAAAAAACTGCCCTACCCTTTGTCATCGCCATTCTGCCTAAAAATAGAGTCAACTGTGGCTTGTGCAAATCCTTGATTGCTTCATTGGGGAGAAAATAAAAACTACAGCTAACATCTGCAAGAAACACAAGCTTCTTTTTGTCCCCTAAAGGAAGGAAGAATGTACGAGTCCAACAATACTCATGAGGTGCCCTCATAAAAAGAAAACATAATTTGCTTTACTTTTAAACCGAGACACAGCTTTGTTCACTGTATTAGTAATCAAGTCTTGCACCTCAAGCCATTGCTTTTCCCAACTCACCTTTCTTGGAACTGCTTAGAAGGAATCAGTCCGGCCCGAAGGTTTGTGTCACCCACACGTTTGGCCTGCCACCATGTTGGGTCATCTTGGCTAACCACTTCCAAGATGTGCCTTCTCTGAAAAGGTAGTCCTGCCTCCTGACATGGGATAGCTTTATCCTCTTTTGGATTGTAGGAGAAGAGTGCTCTCATGAATACCTAACAGATGAAAGAAAGATTACCGTGACCATAATTACAGTTCCTAGAATTCCATGCAGATGGGGGGAAAAGCTGCAGAAACTTATATAGATTGTCTTCCGAATCCATGGCTTGGAGAGCTTTAGGGATATGAAAACAAATCCACAAATACAAAGATGAAAAAATAATTATATTCAAAGTGGAGAGAGTAAAAGAGATATATATGCAAATATGACTAAGACAAACTGTTCCTTCCCCAATCACCACCCCCATTCACAGATTTATGTAGACAGTTAAATAATTTTAGGTAGATCTGGAGAATAGCTTCATCCTCTCCCCCTAATTCCCACCCTTTTACACTTTTTAGAAAGGCAAGATTTGAGTGGTGGCAGACTGGAAAAAAATTCCTACCACCTATAAAACCAATTAGCTAGCAAATTTATTGCTAGCTTTATTCCAGGCCCATTCTTGAAAAAGGTGGAGGGGGAATAAATGGCAGCTGGTGTTCCACTGGTGCTTTTAAGCAGAAAGAAAAATTATATATGCTGCCACTGTCATTGACACTTTCTAAACTCTAAGAAGAAAGGGGAGAAAAGAGGAAGGAAAAACAGTCACTGCCACCATGGTTATCACTTCCTCACAACACTTCTGTTCCTTCCAGAGCCCAGAAATCATTTGAATTGCCTCAGCTTCCCACCCATCCAAATTGTGTCCCTTCCACTCCATTTTTCAAATCTATGCTGGAAGAGAAAATTAGTTTCAAACCAGTTAGATTGCCATGGTGTCTTCATGCAAAATCCAGTTCCAGTTTAATCCAGGACGTTAAACCTGAATAACAGAATAACAGAGTAGGTAGACCTGAGAGGCTTCTAGTCCAACCCCCTGCTCAGGCAGGAAACCCTATACCATTTCAGGCAAATGGTTGTCCAATCTCTTCTTAAAAACTTCCAGTGTTGGAGCACCTACAACTTCTGGAGGCAACTATTTGAAACCAAATTGTTTAGAGTACTGTAAAATGCATGTCTAGTCTGAAAACACAAGAATTTTCCTCAGACA